>VZTD01000674.1:145605-240763 GCA_013397725.1 Rhagologus leucostigma
GCCTGGGACAGTGGGAGGTGTCCCTGCCCATGGCAGGGGTGGCACTGGATGGGCTTTAAGTTCCCTTTAAACCCAGACCATTCTGGGATTCTCTGACCAGGATTGCTCTGGGCTGGGCTGAGCCAGAGATGCCCTCAGACCCCTCAGGCTGTCCCGGCTGGCCCAGAAGGAGCCGTGACCCTCCCAAGTGGTGGAGCTGTTGTCCTAAAGCACAGGCCCCCCTCTGACCCCCTTGGGTTTGGGATCACCGCGGATTCCTTTCCAGCAGGTCACTGCTCAGATCCTTCCCTGCCTTTCCCAAGCCTTGCCCCGCTCCCCCGAGCCCTCCTCCACGGCAGCGCTCTGCTCCAGCCCCTTGCCTGATGATTTCTGTGCTGAACTCTCCTCTGAGCCGAGGGGATGAGGAGAATTCACGTCCTGGAAGTTTCAGCCTCTTCTTTCGGAATTAATTTTGCAAGCTCCTCCTTGGCCCGAGCTCTCTGCGGGCTCAGGCAGAACAGGGCCAGCGAGAGGGGAAAGTCATGTTGCTGGTTAAATCTCCAAAGCAAAAATAATCCATTTTAATGAAGGTTCACAATCTGCAATGAATGTGAAACAATGTTGTCAGCTAAGCTGTTGCATTATTCACTTTTATTTGTACAAGGTCCTTCCATTAATATTTGACTACAAGAGAATGCAATTAAAAATTTTCTACTTGAATAAACCTCTCACCACGGTGTTGGTTAAGGGATAAAACCCTTTCACGCTGGTGGAGAGGGGAATTTAGCACACTGGCACGTGGGTCACACACCGGCTCTCATCCTCCTGCACCCCACGTTTTGTTCCCTGCTCCCATTTTTCGCCGTGCCTTCCCTTCAATCCTCGCCCCGCATCGGCTCCTCTGGGCTCCCCCGCTCCCTTCCCCGGCATTTGGAGGATCCCAGCGCAATCATTTCCTTCAGAGCAGAGCCAAGACAAGCAGGGAGGGGAGGGGGGGATGTGCAGGCAGGTGGGAAGCACCCCCGGCCCCCAACTCCCAGAATTTCCAGGCTGAGGCAGAGCCCCATTTTCCCGGGAAGAAGAGGGGCTTTGCCGTCGTGTCCAGGGGTGTTCGCTGGCAGGGAGAGATGATTTATTATTTAAATTTTGGCATGCATGGCTGGGCACTGAATTAGTTGTAATCTCCCAGGACGGGAGGAAAAAACCTTCCAGGATCAGGGAAGAGTTCAGACACGAGCTCAGCTCGTCACAAAAGGGAAGATGTTGGGGACAAGGGACACGGGGATGATATGCAAAGCATGGAGTCACATATAGAAGGATTAGGCACTAATTCCTTTTCCAGAGCATCAAGGAACAAAGAGCCAGTGGTGAAAATAAAGCCACAGAGTTTAGGTGGGAACAGAGGGTTGAAATATCGCCAGGTTTGTTTGGATTGGTGGCAGGGAAGAGCACAACCCGCGAGCTTTGAACTGTTGGGCCTTTGGGAGAGCCCTCCCTGCTCCCAGGCTCCGGGATGTGCCACCAGGAGATGGACCCTCTCCTTCCCTGTTCCGGATCAGTCTGTAGCCAGGGAGGATTTCCATGGAAATATCCCATTTTCCTTTCTTTCCCCCCTCAGCTCTGGAAAGAGCTGGGCTGAATGAAGGCTTCGACAGCTCAGCTTAGACACCGAGCCCCAGCCAGGCTGCACATCCTCTGCAGAGCAGGCAAACCCCTCAGGCTGCCAGCCCCAGCTCCCCGAGCTCAGATTCCATCAGGAATGCGCTCTCTGGGAGTCCAGGATGCAGCAGGCAACATGGGAAGACATCTCCAGCCAAGCTGTGTGAGTGAGGTGCCCAAATTTGCTCCGGGCGCCACAAATGAGCAGCCAGCTCCCCGCCCACCTTTGAACCTGCGGGTCCAAAACAGGTTCAGTCGCTGCTGCCCTGACCAGGTTTTGGATCTGAGGTGTTGTACGCGAGAAGTGTAACGTGAAATGGCTTTTCCGGACACTCTCCGGGGTATTCCCAGACAGGACTCGTGACGATACAAAGAAATCTGAGGAGCGTGTCCAGGGCAGGGAACGGAGCTGGCAAGGGGCTGGAGCCCCAGGAGCGGCTGAGGGAGCTGGGAAAGGGGCTCAGCCTGGAGAAAAGGGGGCTCAGGGGGGACCTTGTGGCTCTGCACAAGTCCCTGACAGGAGGGGGCAGCCGGGGGGGTCGGGCTCTGCTCGCAGGGAACAGCGACAGGAGGAGAGGGAATGGCCTCAGGCTGGGCCAGGGGAGGCTCAGGTTGGACATCAGCAGGAATTTCCCCATGGAAAGGGTGCTCAGGCCTTGGCAGGGGCTGCCCAGGGAGGTTTGGAGTGCCCATCCCTGGAGGTGTCCAAGGAAGGGCTGGAGGTGGCACTCAGGGCTCTGGGCTGGGGGTGGGCCTCGGGCACAGCTCAGACTCAATGATCCTGGAGGTCTTTCCAACCTCAATAATTCTGGAATATTTCCCTTTCATCCAAACCCCTCTCCTCATTACTATCAGCAGAGACCAGTGTGGAGAAACCTGAGCGCCAAAGGAAGAGCCTGGAAAATTCCAAGCAGCTGGAAAAGGCAGTGGCTGGACAGGAGCTGGCGGCTCCTCCCGTGCTGGGTGAGGCCTCCTGTCCCACCCCAGAGCTGCTGGGAAGGCCTAAAGGTGCTAAAATCTGGTTATTGAGGGAGCCGGGGAGTTGCTGCACTGCTGCTCAGGGAGATTTATCCCCCATCTGCGCCTGTTTTCATTCCGCCGGCACACCCAATAAATATCCCCTCTTAGAGCAAAGCACCTCCATTTACAAACCTGTTAGCAGAGCTCTGGCAGCTCCCAAGGACTTCGCCTCCAACCTCCCTGCCTGGAAGGCCACGCGTGAATCCCCACAACCCGCCGGCATTTCTCAGGCTGGAGGTCCCTCGAGTTTCCCCCTCTGCTAAAAACCAGATAATCCAAGATTTTCCAGATGCCCCCGCAGGTGAGAGCCGATAATCCCGGGAATTTGCGAGAGCAACCACGAACTGAAATTCCCATTTTAGGCGAGCACACCAAGGCTCAGAAACCTTTGCTGTGCACGTAGGGAAGAGGAAAAAAAAAAAAAATGTAAAAAAAAAAATTAAAAATCACCAAATCCCAAGGCCCTGCGAGGCAGTAAGTAAAGTTTGGCAACTTCCAAATGCATTCCCTGTTGTTCCAAGCTGTTCCCTGTGGCTCCCCAGAGGGCTGGTCCATAAAGGATAACAACCTTTGCCTGCTGGGAGCTATTAGCTTAAATGGGAGCGGGCTGCTGCAGCATTTAAGGCTGATTAGAATGGTGTCATTGGATTTGTATGCACTGGGATCCATGCAGATGGATTTCACAAAAATTCCGAGAAATTACATCCAGGAAAGGGAGTTAAAGGGATGTCTCAATGCGTGGCAAGCGCTCGGCTGGCTGAAATTGCAAATAGAGGAGCAGGAAAAAAGAAAAAGAAAAGCACAAGTGAAAATGAGGTTTTCAGCGTTGTGGTGGGGAATTCAGGAACAGAATTCCAGGCTCTGGAATGGGCAGATGGATTAGGGATCGAAATGGCCACAGATCCTTATTTTTGCATTAAATTCAAATTGTTTTCATTAGATGTGTGAGCACATTGAACCATCGCTGTGTTACGCTTGGAACCGCACGGAATTCGGGATGCGTGGTTGCCCCTCCACGCAGGTGTTGCCCCTGCATTAACGCTCCTCCCTTCCCGGCATTTCCAGGCATTCCCAGGCCACGCTTCGAGCCAGGAAACCTCATCAGCTCAGGCAGGAAACCCAGAATTTCCACATCCTGGGAACAAGCAGGGAATTTATCACTGGGTAAAGCCCCTGACCCAGAAAAGCACCGACCCCTTACAACTCATTTGTCTCTCTTTAACTTGCAAACCTCGGGAATTTTCCACCCCACTCAACCCAGCTCTCAGCTCCCCCTGAGAGGGCAAAGCCCTGCAGCTCCTGCAGCATCTTCTGCTCCAGGGTTTTTGGTTTCTCTCAAGGCTTTAGTGGCTCCTTTTGGGGGTTTGCTCACCCATGGAGCAGCTGGAACATCCCCGGGAATGAAGCTGGGCTGCCCCGGCGATGCCACAAAGGGTCACTCGGCCAAGCCCAGAGTGCCCAGCACGGTGCAGTCGGAGCTTTCCAGCAGCTTCTTGCCTTCCAGAAGCACTGATGAGCTTTCACTTCATTAAAATAATCACTAATAAGTGTGGCTTTCTTCAGGCAGGCTCAGAGTCTGCTCCCTGTGCCCAAAGCCACGGCCTTGGCCTGGTGGGGGTGGAGCAGGGATGCTGGGATGAGGGAAAGGACAAGCAAGAGCCTTGAAACGGCCTGAAGCAACCTGATGGTCGTGGTCGTTTTCATCCCACCGTGGTCATTTTCATCCCATCACGTCCATTTTCATCCCATCCTCGGGAAGAGCTGGGATGCAGAGGGGCGCTGCAAACATCCCACTCATTCCACCCCCACTACCAACATTCCTTGATTTTCCAGCCTCATCCAGGCCCACTTCCCCAGCTCCAACAGGTTTAACCCTTCCTGACCTCTCCAAACCCTCCCTGCTAGGATAAACAGCGCCTCAGCCCGCAATAATCCTTTTTTAACATTTAACAAAATCTTTCCCTCCTTCTTAAGGCTTAAGGAGAACAAAAAAAAAAAAGCGCTTTCCCTATTTAGCAACATTCTTGTGATGTTTATTGGAACGGGCTGAAAGAGCTGAGGTTTGAAAATTAGGATCTGGCAAGGAAACAGTGTCCTCAGGGGCCAGAGAACAAACCTCTCTGGGAGGAAAGTGATGGGACCAGCCTTTAAAGGCTGGAAAATTGCAAACCAATGTGCTCAGCAGTATTTTCCTTTATGCAGTTCTTTTATTCTTAAGATGAAAATTGCTCGGGACAAAGGCATCGGTCTCGTACGTGGGACAGTGTGCTCCTTCCTCTCCTTTCCCTGTGAAATGTGTGCTGCTTTGAAGAGCAGCAGTGCTCAGCACCAAGCAAATGCCAACGTGACCATTTTTAATGCAAATTCGCTGCCATCTCTCCCTGCTCCTCTAATGCTGCCTGGGAATGTGTGACAGTGCCTTGGCAGGGCTGTCACTCGGGGAGGAACGGGGGCCTGTGGTGCTGTTCCAGGATGAGAAAGCGCCTTGTCGGGTTTCCAGCCTCTGATCCCACCTGGACACGGCAGCAAAAGCCTTTTCCAGCCCTCCCTGGGACTCGCTGCTCAGCTTTTAATGAGTGGTCAAAGCTGACGCTGGTGGCATCACTGTGAGGCTGCTCCTGCGGGCAGGGCCGTCACAGTGTCCCTGGTACAGGCAGGGGTGGGAAAAGCTGTCCCCAGTGCCCCCTGCTTGGATAGGGATGGGGAGGAGTGTCCCAGTGCCCCTTGCACAGGTAAGGGTGGGCAGGGGTGTCCCTGTGCCCCTTGTTTGAGTAGGGGTGGACAGAGGTGTCCCCAGTGCCCCTTTCTTGGGTACAGGTGGGCAAGGGTGTCCCCAGTGCCCCTTGTTTGGGTAGGGGTGGACAGAGGTGTCCCTGTGCCCCTTGCTTGGGTGGGCAAGGGTGTCCCAGTGTCCTTTGCTGGGGTAGAGGTGGGAAAAGCTCTCCCCAGTGCCCCTTGCTTGGGTAGGGGTGGGCAAGAGTGTCCCCAGTGCCCCTTGCACAGGTAAGGGTGGGCAGGGGTGTCCCCAGTGTCCTTTGTCCGGGTAGGGGTGGGCAGGGGTGTCCCCAGTGCCCCTTGCTTGGGTAGGGGTAGGAAAAGCTGTCTCCAGTGTGCCTTGCACAGGTAAAGGTGGGCAGGGGTGTCCCCAGAGCCCCTTTCTTGGGTAGGGGTGTGCAGGGGTGTCCCCAGTGTCCCTTGCTTGGCTGGAGACGGACAGAGGTGTCCCCAGTGCCCCTCGTTTGGGTCGGGGCGGGCACCGAGTCCCGTCCCGCACCCCCAACCCCGGCCTCCGCAGCCCGCAAGGGTTAACCCCGCTCTGCTGCGCCGNGGCTCCACCGGAGCATCGCGCCCCCGGTGCGGGGCCGGGGCCGGCGCTCCCCGCCCACGGAGGGGGCCGGGCAGGCCGGAGGTTCCCACAGCCCCCGCCGGGAGCAGGGGAAGCGCAGCCCCCCGGGGCCGGCTCTGGGGGCCGCCAGCCGCGCCAGCCCCCGCTGCCACCCGCCTGTCCCCGGCTGGGGATGCCGAGCCCGCTGCCGCAGCCCCGAGCCCGCCCGCGGCTCCTTCGGGGGCTGCGGGGGTAAAAACACGCCGGGGGAGAGTGTCCGTGTGCCTTTTCCGTGGGAGTCCCTCCCCCGCCCTCTGAGCTGCCCCACGCCCTTCGTGACACCGGCAGTGCCCCGGGGGAGCGGCGCCTCTGCCGATCGCTCCTCTGGCACACAAATCCTGGAATCCTGGGGTCACGGAGTCATGGAATGCAATGGAAGGGGAATTAAATCTCGTCTCANCGGCTCCGGCTCCGGGGGGACGCTGCCGTGCCTTTCCCAGCCCTTCTTCCCACACTTTCCCCAGCGCGGCTCCACCGGAGCATCGCGCCCCCGGTGCGGGGCCGGGGCCGGCGCTCCCCGCCCACGGAGGGGGCCGGGCAGGCCGGAGGTTCCCACAGCCCCCGCCGGGAGCAGGGGAAGCGCAGCCCCCCGGGGCCGGCTCTGGGGGCCGCCAGCCGCGCCAGCCCCCGCTGCCACCCGCCTGTCCCCGGCTGGGGATGCCGAGCCCGCTGCCGCAGCCCCGAGCCCGCCCGCGGCTCCTTCGGGGGCTGCGGGGGTAAAAACACGCCGGGGGAGAGTGTCCGTGTGCCTTTTCCGTGGGAGTCCCTCCCCCGCCCTCTGAGCTGCCCCACGCCCTTCGTGACACCGGCAGTGCCCCGGGGGAGCGGCGCCTCTGCCGATCGCTCCTCTGGCACACAAATCCTGGAATCCTGGGGTCACGGAGTCATGGAATGCAATGGAAGGGGAATTAAATCTCGTCTCAATCCACCCCTGCCATGGCAGGGACACCTCCCGCTGTCCCAGGCTGCTCCAAGCCCCGTCCAGCCTGGCCAGGGATCCAGGGGCAGCCACAGCTGTGCCAGTGTCACAGCCTGGTCACTGTCCCTGTGCCCATAAAGACACCTGAACCCCAGTCCTGGCCTGCACATCACCCCTTCCCTTGGTGACACCAGCCCTGCAGGAGCTGGAGGAGCCCAGGAGCTCCTGCCCCGGCCTTTGGGGCTCCAGGCCACGCTCTGCAAGCCCTTCTCCAGGCTTGCACCCTCCTGCTACCTGGGGGTGTCTCCTGTGCCCCAGGAATGTCCGTTCTGGCTGCAGCTGCAGAGGGAACGCCGCGTGTGAGGGTTCAGCCAGGGCTGATTCACATTCCCAAAGCTTCGGGAGCATTAACTAATTCTTACTCGTTAATGAGCCCCCTCTGGGCAGCACACGTGCTACAGCGGGCATGGAGGAAAGGTCACTCCCACCAGGTGCCCTGACACCCGGTCTTTGCGGTGGGAACAACATTCCCAAAGCTGGGAAGTGGAGGTGGAGAGAAGAGCCTGGGAACTGCATCCACTGGTGCCCCCAACCAGGAGAGAGTCCTGCCTGTGGGACGAGGTGGCCCCACCTCAGACCAGGCCACCCGAGCTGGTTTTCCCCCCTGAGACACACCAGAAGGTGGGAGGAGAGCTCCAGGAACCACCCCCCACGCCCAGGATGCCCAGGGATGGCGAGAAGGCCGTGGAGAGCGGCTGGGAGAGCGCGGCAGCCGAGCTGTAATCCCGCACTCTCGGCTGCTTAATGCTGCTTATTGCAGCCCTCAATCCTCCCTCTCCTCGCAAGACAGATGTGATCAGAGCTCCGTGTGCCTCCCCAGCCCTCCCCAGCCCCGCCACAGCCGGCGGGGAGTTTTGCTGGGGGGCAGGATAAGATTGTGCAGATATAATAACTCCATTCATCACCGGCGAGCGGGGCCGGGCGCGCGGCGCTGCGGAAATGACTCGGGAAGTTTGGCAGCTCAGATGCCACCAATCTCCCTGACAGGCAATACCAGGGTGCCCCGGAGCCCTGGAGCAGCACAGCCAGGGCAGCCACGGGCATTGTGCCACCAGGGACCTGCTGCCCCACGGGGAGAGGATGGAGGGGAAGGCTCTCCCTGCCTCGAGAATCCCGGGAAAACAGTCAGAGCAGTGGGAGAACAAGTCTGGGAGGGCTCATTCCCCAGGAATGAGTGATGGTCTGAGGCCAGAGCACCCACAGCTCCCACAGGGCCCATCCTCAGCCTCCCACTGACTCTGGGAGCTTTGCACTTAAAATCACGAAATCACGGAAAACTTGGGTTGGGAGAGACCTTAAATATCCCATCCCACCCCTGCCATGGGCAGGGACCCCTCCCACTGTCCCAGGCTGCTCCAAGCCCCGTCCAGCCTGGCCTTGGACACTGCCAGGGATCCAGGGGCAGCCACAGCTGCTCTGGGCACCCTGTGCCAGGGCCTCCCCACCCTCCCAGGGAACAATTCCTTCCCAGTATCCCATCCATCCCTGCCCTCTGGCAGTGGGAAGCCATTCCCTGTGTCCTGTCCCTCCATCCCTCGGAAATCGTGTCTCTCCCTCTTCCTTGTAGTCTCCCTTCCCATACTTGGGCCCTGTGGATGTGTTGCCTGTGGAAAACCTGGATATCCAAGGATTTGGTGCTTTCCCAGCTCCCTCACACACACAAACACAGCCCAGGTGCACTCCCAGCCCGGCACTGGTCAGTGCATCCCTCCTGTTCCCTCTCAACTCAAAGAAATATCCTCCACTAGCCAAAATGTAAAGGAAATGATGGATATTTTTAAAAGAAAAGGTGCTCCAGCTGTGTCCCACATTCCTCCTTGTTGCCTCACCCCCTGGGAAGTGCAGTCCTGCTGCTGACACATGCCTGGGCTTCAGGAGCTGTATAAACCCGAATTCCCTGTCCTGATTCCCTCTGCGCATCCAGGAGCTGCCGATTTCCACGGCCACCCTTCAACCTCCCGGGCATCCCACGCTGGAAGTGCCAGGTCTGCAGGGGCACCAGTGAGGGACAGGGCTGTTAAACACCCACGGGCTGGGGACACTGCCCATTCCCAGCTCAATTTTTTGGCCTACATCCATTTTCAGGGTTTTGGATTTCCCAGTTTTTAATTAGGAACACTCAACCCCACTGGTTCTGCTCCGATCTGGGTTTTTTCCACAGAAGCCTGGCATCTGTGGAAGAAAACCCAAGAAAGGCTTTGTCTTTCCTGACACCAAACAGCCTTCCCAGAGCTTAATAGAAATTTGAGTGAGGCTCTTGCTGCCAAGGATGCAAAAAAAATTGATTTTGTGTGTTCAAATTCACGCCTTATTTTTTCGCAAAATATTTTCCGAGGGTGAAATCTCCCGTGCTTGCTTTCAGCAGGGTTTGCAGGAATGTGTTGAGCTGCCTCTCCGTAGAACAGTGATTACCAATGTTCATTTTCAGGATTAAAATAAAAACAACAAACAAACGATTCTTGTCATTCCACAAAGAATTAGGGAACTGTTGCAGCTTCCTACACACACACACACACACACAGAGTGTGAGGATTTATCCATAAAAATCCTTGGCACACCTCGGCTGGGTTAAAGGCAAAATAAATAAATAAGTGTATGACACAAATAATTATCAAAATGCCTCGGAGCAGCCCATATTTCAGCAGAGTAATGAAGGCAGGAGCTCATTGTGCTCTGTCAAACCAAACAGCTCACTTTTAGTATTCCTGCAGTGCTTTCTTGCAGGTAAGCACTAGATTAACTTATATAATGCTATGGAGGCACTACATTTACTTCTATATTCCCCCTGCTTTTCATATTTTAAGGGAATGGCGTTACAGGTGAATTAAATATGGGGATGGGGGAGCATTACTTGGAATATTTGAGGTTCTTCTTGTGCTGGGAGCACAGGGTGAGGGTCTCCTGCCCAAGGGAGGGCCTTCAGTCAGGGCAGTCCAAGGGTTTGGATCAGCTCCCCCACCTGAACGTGTGGGAAGAGTCAGAGGGAGAAGAGAGGAAAGGTTTCCAGGCACAGTAAAGGGAATTGGGCAAGTTCTTACAAACACTGGAAGGTCACAGAACCCCAGGCTGGGTCAGGCTGGGAGGGCCCACAGGGGCTCACCTGGTGCCACCTCCCTGCTCCAGCAGGGCCACCCCAGAGCACAGGGCACAGCAGTGTGCCCACACAGCTCTGCAACATCCCCAGGGAGGGCACTCCACGGCCTCTCTGCACAATCTGCTCAGGGCTGGGCACTGCCCAGGGCAGAGGTTCTGCCTCCCGTGCAGGGGAATTGCCGGGCTCAGCCCCTGCCCGTGCCTCTGGTGCCGCTGCTGGGCCCCGGAGCAGAGCCCGGGCCCTGCTCGGAGCCCTCCCTGCAGCCGGGGACACCCAGGGCTGAGGGCCCCTCTCAGCTGGGGCTCCTCTCGAGGCTGAGCAGCCCCAGCTCCCTCAGCCTTTCCCGGGCACGGAGATGCTCCAGGCCCTTCCTCAGCCCCGCAGCCTCCGCTGGCCCCGCTCCAGGAACTCCCTGGCCCTGCTGTGCTGAGGAGCCAGAGCTGGACACGGCACCCCAGAGGTGCCCCCAGGGCTGGGCAGAGGGGCAGGATCCCTCCCTGACCTGCTGGGAATGCTCTTCCTGAGGCACCCCAGGATCCCACCAGCCTCCTTGACCAGAATTTATTATTTCTGTCATTTTTCTTCCCTGAAATGGGAGGGAACCACTTATCCTATGCTCCTTCTGAGTAAAACCTTCCATGCCAGGAAGTGCTGGACATCTTCCTCGATCCCTGATGGGCTGGGAGTGCAAATGGCCTGGGCAAAGGTTCGGGGAAGAAATCTCATGAGATGGAAGGTGACCAGCTGAAGGGGAGCAGCACAGGGACGCAGCCACTCAGATGTGGCTGGTCTGGACGGGTCGGACTGGAAGGAGGAGCTCCAGAGCAGGCAGGGCAGGAGCTGAGCTCTGGGAAATCCATACGGGAATAGCCACAGGACCTGTGCAGAGACAGCAGAGTAACACCAGTGTTACCAGAGTAACAGCACCTCCATAAACCATGGACAACACCATAAAAACAGAACATGAGCCTAAAACCACCCCCTCCTGTGAGCACCCCTGGAACCCAGCACTGCACAGCAGGACACGGGGTCACTGGTGCAAAATTCAAGGACTTTTGGCAGAGAAACATCATTTTTAAGAAAATTGTTATTGCTGCACGGAGTGTTCTGTGCGCATTTATTGCTGGAAAAATGAGCCCTTTCCCAGGGGCTGTGGGCTGTTCCCGATGGGAACAGCATCCTCATCCGTGTCCTGGAGCCCTGGAGCAACCCATGAGTGCGGGAGAAGTGAGCTGGGACCACCATGGGGACAAAAGGAAGGGCTTGAGGGTGTTGTGATCCCTCCATTCATCCTTTGCAATTATTTTTCCTCTCTTCTCTTCCAGAGCAGCTTCACCGGAGGCGTGGATGGGGAGGCAGAGCAGGTAAACACCTCATGTGGAGATCTGGGCCTCCAGTGGGGTCCTCAGCAGCGAGAACAAGCCCTTTTCCTAAAAAACCCAGCCAGGACAACAGCCATCAAGTGGCAAACAGCCTCTGACGGAGAGGGTGCAGATCTGAGAGGCTGTGCTGACGCTCTCTGCCAGTGACCTAATGAAGCACAAGAAGCGTGTCTGAGTGTGCCTGCGGAGCAGACATTTACATAATGTTTGTCTGCAGCTCGGGCTGCTACGCTGGGATGGCTCTGCAGGAAGGACAGGCTGTCCTCCCAAAAGTGGCACTGAAAAATGGGCTTCCCTCCGAGGCCAGGGGAATTTGTATTCCTCGTTCCGAGGGAAATCAGCAGCCGGGGGAGATGTTGGTTAGGTCACTGTGCCTTGGGCCGGCAGGGAGGGGGCAGGAAGCACCCAGCACCTTCCCAGGCACATCCCAGCCTGGAATGAGCTGGGATCGCTGTGCCGGTGGAGAAGTGGGAGCAGTCGGGGGGCACAGGGTGACAATCAGGAGCCGCCAGCCCAGGGAGGTGACTGGGGACAGGTAGCTCAGGTGCCTTGGAGAATGAAATGTGTATTTCCAAACTGTCCCAGGGTAGGGCAGGAAAGTGATTTTCCAGCCGGGTTCTGGGAGCAGGGAGACACGCAGGAGGTGTCAGGGAATGACTGGAGCAGCTGGAGAGCTTGCGCAGGTCACCAAGCATGGCCAAGCTTGGGACGACGTTGGGTTTGTGGGAAATGATCTCTTGATCCAGTTTTATTTAATAAAACTGGAGAGAAGCAGCCAGAATGCCTCAGTTTGATTGAGGAGTGTAACGGAGAGAGTTAATTACTTATTGCAACCTGAGGCTCGAAACGCAGCCAGAAATGAGGGTTTGGAATGCTGCTCTCACCGGCCTGGCTGCTCCGGCAAAGCGTGGGAAAAGCCACGGGAATGCCACCAGCCCCATCCTTGGGAAAGGGGCACGTCCATCCCCGAGCTCCACGGAGCTGGAGCCGTGCCCAGTTCCCACTCCCATCTGCTGGACCTGCAGGGGGGCTCAGACTGACAAAACTCGAGCTCCCCCACGGATCGGAGCAACAGAAATCCAGGAGCTGCGAGCGGACGCCAAAATGGACTCTGATTTTAATTTTTCAAAGACTTCTATACTTAGAAGTCTCTCGTTGGCCCTCAAAGTGGACCTGTTACTCTCTGCTCTTCAGATGATTTATTAATTACAGGCAGAGTTACGGCAGAGCTGCAGCTCCCCCAGTCCTGGTGATTTGTGCGAGACTGGGAAAAAAACTTCTCCCTTTGCAGAAATAAACCCCACATGGCCAGGCAAGGAAAGGGAATGTCGTCCTTACAAACTACACACAAACACACACAAATATCTGTTCTTATATGTATGTATATATATAGCTTTTGGTGATGTGTCTCATGCTTCAGGACTGAAGCTATTTTTATGCTTTTCATAAATGACCATGGAAGAGCATTTCAAATGAAGCTCAAAGAATAACATCCTTTTGTTCCCAGGAACAGATAGAGCCAGAATGGACTTGGCTGAGAAATAAAATCAGGCTTTGAAAGGAGGAGACAGAGCAAAGTTACCTGAATAGCTGCAGACTCAGAGCTTCTCCTCTCCTTGAGACTGCGTGAAAGATTTCTCAAATTTGGAGAAAGTTCTGTGTTCCCATCTCGGGAGGGGTGCAAAGAGTGATATAAAGTCTCCTTCAAATTCCCAAAAGAGGCATTCGGTGCCGTGTTGGAAGTGGTTAAATGCTGTGAAGGCCTCTAGAGATGTGTTAATTATGGACAACCCAATTCTGGCCTCATGGACGCTCAGCCATGGAAGATATTTTAGTTACAGCAAGGTAAACTCCAGTCAATTGCTGGATCCTTTCTTAAACTTAAAGAGAGCCAGGACTGGGCAGAAAAGATTATAGTGGTTTTCCCTGAATAAATCAAACAGCAGAGCTCAACTTTATTTCTGCAGGAGAGAAGGTTCAGAGAATTCCAGACTGGTTTGGGTTGGGAAGGAACCTCAAACCCCATCCAGTGCCACCCCTGCCATGGGCAGGGACACCTCCCACTGTCCCAGGCTGCTCCAAGCCCCGTCCAGCCCGGCCTTGGGCACTGCCAGGGATCCAGGGGCAGCCACAGCTGCTCTGGGCACCCTGTGCCAGGGCCTCCCCACCCTCCCAGGGAACAATTCCTTCCCAATATCCCATCTCTCCCTGCCCTCTGGCAGTGGGAAGCCATTCCCTGTGTCCTGTCCCTCCATCCCCTGGAAATCATCTCTCTCCGTGTTTCCTGTCGGCTCCTTCAGGCCCTGCAAGGCCACAGTGAGGTCACCCCAGAGCTTCTCCTCTCCAGGTGAACAATCCCAGCTCTCGCAGCCTTTCCTCCCAGCAGAGCTGCTCCATCCCTCTGCTCATCCTGGTGCCTCCTCTGGCCTGGCTCCAGTAATGGGATGAACACAGGGATTGTGTTCAGGACAAACTTTTAGGATGCTCTTGGTGTGAACATGAGTATCAAACAAGCTGAAGAAAGGAAAAAGTCGGGATATGGAATTTTTTGAGGTGGTTTTCCTGCATGATTAACCCCCGGTGGGGTCTGTACCCCCTGACACCCCATCCCTGCTCCACGTGGGGCTCCTGCAGCCTCAGCGCCCCTCTGCACATCCCAGGGCTCAGGATCTACTGCTCCAGCTTCATCTAAAGAAAGCACTCCAGATAATGCATCTTTATTTGTTTTGGAGGAATTAGATTTAAATTCCCCCAGAAATTCAATGAAACTCCTCGGTAATAGACAGCACAAAGCCCACGAGCCCACGCTCCGCGCGCCTTCGGAGCAGAACATCCATCTTTGCAGCACTCAGGTAATTCCAAACTGAGAGGAAGTTTTTGGGAGAAGGATGCCTGGATTAGAGCCAGGTCTTGAACCAACAAGGACACGGCCTGACCTGTGGCTCCTAAATAAGGCTTTAGAAAACACAGGATTTAGAAAATCCTCACCGAGGAAGCTGCGGAATCCAAGAGGTTTCAATGTGAGACCCGAAGTTAGGATGTGAAATTCCTTTTCAAGAACATCAGCAGGAGGAGGACCAAATAAAAGCTGTCACTGTTGTTTTTCTTGTTGTCATTATATGGTTCCAAGTGAAAGCAGAATGGGGCTTTTGCATCAGAGGATATAATGCAGTCTGTAGGTGTTGGGGAAGAAAGGGAAAGGAACCAGCACGAGGGGAGGAGGGGAAGACGAGGGGAAAGTTACATAAAACTGCCAAGTCGAAGCCATTTTGGGCGAGGGGGTTCTCAGGAAACTGAAAAGCCACAAAGGTGGGAAGGTTTGAGCTGCTGTGCTTGGGGATATCCATGTGGGGCTGTCCTGGAGTGGGAATCCTCCCAGAGCCACAGGCATCGTGTCCAGCGTGGGCTGAAGATCTGACTTCCTCCAGGGGATGAGGAAATGGATGAATTCCTATTTCCTTCAGGGGATGAGGAAGAGGATGAATTTCTGACTTCCTGCAGGGGATGAGGAAGAGGATGAGATCCCCTCAGGTGCCTCCAGGAGCTCTGCAGCCCCCGGGTCCAGCACAGGGTTTCCAATGCAGCCCCAAAGCCAAAGGGAAAGGGGAGGGCTCCCTTCCCTCCCTCCGGGGGGAAAATTTCTTGCTGATTCCATCCCCTCTGCCAGCTGGAAGGTGGGACAAATCCTGCTTCCCCTGTGGTGTCCCTCAGTGGGAATTCCTGCTCTGGGGACACCGGGCAAAGGGACAAGTGTCCCTCACGGGCAGGACAGGGTCGGGGTGCTCACCCAGGGCCGGGTGTTAGGGCAGCAGCAGAGATAAAAACCCGAGCAAAACCACAAAAGTGCAGAGCGTGGCTGAGCCGTGGGGCAGAAGGGAAAAGCACCACACCAGAAATTGATTCCATTAAAAAGTAATCTCAAATTTAATAAAAGTTATGATTTGATTATAGCCGTGGAACCGCAGGGCAGGGGAGGGAGTGCGGGGAGAGCTGGGGGGAGGCGCCAGGGAGGGGAGAGCAGCTCTCAGGGCTGGCTCAGCCTCCAGAAGGGCTCTCCCAGCCTGCCTGGGCACACTGGCTACTGCCTGGCTACCTCCTGGCTACCTCCTGGCTACCTCCTGGCTACCTCCTGGCCTGTCCTGAACACTGCTCCTGCCTCCGTCCCCTTCCCTCCCTGCTCTGAGCTCCTCTGTCCCCACTGTGGGTCAGGCTCAGGGGGGCACAGCAGCGGGGAGGATGGAGAGCATCACGAGGCAGCTCCTCCAAATAATGCCAGCAGTTATGAAATCAGTGCCTCAGCGCGCCTGCGGATGCAGGGAAGTCCTTCATCACCCCAGGAAACGCTGCTGCTTTTCCGAGGGCTGCTGGCACGGGCTAAGCCACTGCTCTGCTCCAGCCTGGCTTCTCCAGCAGCCCCACATCCCCCTAAGGACGAGTCCCACCTCCCCTCTGAGAGCTGGCAGCAGGCTCAGAGGGTTGGGGCAGGGCAGATCCCACTGGGATCTGTCCTGCCCCAGGACCAGCAGGTGCTGAGCTGAACCCCGGGGCTGTTGGTGGAGCCCAAATGCCAGGGAAGAGCTGCCAAGGCCGGAGCTGGGACACCCCTGCAGCCTTTAAAAGCTCTCCTTGCTTGCTCCAGGAGCATCCCCTTCCCCCGGCTCCAGTGGGGACACAACTCCTGGTCACAGTGTGGCTGCAGCATCCCTGGGGGCACGGCTGGGAGGGACCTGCCAGGGTGACACCAGCCAAAGGCTGCTGGGGGGTGTGGGGAGGGCTTGGTCCCAGCCTGGCGTTGATCCAGACCCCACATTCTCCTAGGGAATGCAAGTGGCTCTCCTCATTCTTCCTGGAGCAGGGATGGGAATGGCCTGGGAGGGACAGGGGGACCAGGGCGGGGAGATGGTTTTGCCTCTTCATGACAACATCAGTGCTGAGCCCAGGTGGTGCTGAAGGAGAACTTGCTGGTTCCCAGGAGGGTTTCCTCGTTCAGTCAGAAACCAAAACCCCCCAGTTCTGCTGTGCAAAACAGAGAAATAAACACAGATTATTTAAAATGGAGAAATAAACACCGATTATTCGCCTTGTTGGAGTAATGCAAACCTACAATGAACTGGTCTGTGAGTCGCCATCCACACTGGAACCACTGCTTGTCCCCTCCTCAGTTTCCAGTTCCTCTGTTCTTATGGATAAATTTGGCAGCTGCATGGCTGCCAGAGCCACAACAGTAAATGCACATGAAGGATCATGAAGGATCTCTGTGTTTATAAAATGTTTTTCTAGGTAAAGATATTCCTTTAAATGCAGGTGAGAGGCAGCGGCTGGGAGTGCAGACACCTCTGGAAAGGAGGGAAGAGAAATTAATTAATCCAGCCTCAATTATCTGGGCTTTACCTTTCAAGCTGAGCTATTTTGTTATTTGAAAGTCTGGTTAGGGAAGTGAAGAACAAAAGAAGAAAACAGGCAAGTGTTAGGACTCAAAGAAATCTGATAAGAGGAATTAAAAGGGATCTAATGCTGGTGTAAAACCCGCTGCTGAGTGGGAATGATAAAATTGATGGGAGTGTTGCTGCAAAGTTAAATATGTTCCAAAAATATTTCTGCTTAGTAATTAAAAGAAGCCAAAAGGACGGAATACTGCAAGTTTACGGAGCTAAGGAGTTATTTTTCATTCTAAACTGTAACTGTGGTAGTTATTAAATTGTATTATTGAGGCAAATGCATTTAAATTGGAGATGCTGTGCGCTGGGCTTTGGAGAAACTCCTGGGGAACTTGGGGCTTGATAACACACCCTGTGATAATGTGGAATACTGGGACAGCTGCAGTGAGAGGGGAACACTGGGCCAGAACAAAGACCAGAACAACGTTGCTGAAGTGATTTTGCCCCACGCTGCTCCTCCGTAAAATAGCAGGACAGCTGTTAAAAAGATAGAGCTGATAATTAATTGAGAACATTATTAGAACGGTTGATTATGGCCACTCAGCAGGATTTTCTGAGCCCTTCTGGTGAATTATTGTGGATCAGCCAGGAGAACCCTGGCAGGGACTTCCTCAGGTGCCTCCCGGGATCACACACATCCCGAGGATGGACATCGGCTACTCTGAAAGAGGAATTAAATCCAGGGCTTCAGAGGAACATCCTGGAGCTTCACAAGCCACAGATAATCCTCCAAGGTACTTTAAAGCTCTTCATTCCAAGTTTAAAACACCAAAGACTACGAAATCAAAGAGAGAGAGATTGTGGATGTGCCACTGCTGTGGGCTCCTGCAACAGGAGGGCCTTAGCCCAATAAAAACAGCCAGGGGGCCTTTGAGAGCGCAGTTCCATCTTGTAGAAGAAGGTGGGAAATAAAAAGGCATTCCTGTGATCCTTGATTTAGGGAAAATCTCCTTCTTGATCCCAAATCTGGTGATCAGGTCAAGGTGCATCTTCCCAAGCCAAATCTGCTTTTACCTGCAGCTGCTTGCTGGTGTTACAGAAGGGAAAACCCAACCCCAAACCCCCAGTTACACATCCAGTGGCAGAAACAGGAATTCTTCCTGATCCCTGAGCCCTCAGGATTATATAGAGCCTACTATGGAATAATAAATACATGTCCTGGTATCCCCTTTAGACAGACCCCGATGTCCCCTCAACCCCTTATATTCAACCCAGAGGGTCAGAGGAACATCCAGGAGCTTCACAAGCCACAGATAATCCTCCAAGGTACTTTAAAGCTCTTAATTCCAACTCTAAAATACCAAGTTCTACAAAACCCAGTGAGTCAGAGGAAGAAAGGAGAGTCTGTGAATGTGTCACTGCTGTGGGCTCTGCAGCAAGAGGGTATCAGCCCAGTAACAGCATCCAGGTGACAATTCCTCACTCTTTCCTGTCTGGAGGAGGAGAAGGGCTGGCGTGGGATGCACTGAGGTGTCTGGAGAGAGGTGTCATGGATTTGGGGGCTGCGTGTCCTGAGGAAGGGCTGGGCAGCTCTGCCAGCCCCTCCTGCAGCCACGGCCCCCTCAGAGGGAGCTGGGCTGACTCAGGTGGTGTCAGGGCTGCTTTCAGCAGGAAACCAGAGAGAGGCACTTGAAAAGCTTCGTGCTCTGTGCTGGGAGAGGAGCAGCTGCTTCATCCTCCTGCTTCCCTTCCCTCCCTGATCTGCTGCTCTCACAATGCTCTGACTCAGCCTGTGAGGGGAAAGTGGAGCTTGCTGTGAGCTCCAGCACTTTAATCACAGCATCACAGAACCACAGAATATCCTGAGCTGGAAGGGATCCACAAGGATCATGATCCAGCTCCTGACACCCCAGCAATCCCACCCTGTGCATCCCTGAGAGCTCCTGGAGCTCTGGCAGCCTCAGGGCCATGCCCGTTCCCTGGGGAGCCTGGGCAGTGCCTCAGCACCCTCTGGGGGAAGAAACTTCCCCCAAAACCCAGCTCCAGGCCATTCCCTTGGGTGCTGTCCCTGTCCCAGGGAGCAGAGCTCGGAGCTCTTCCCCTCACGAGAAGCTGTAGCTGCGATGTCTTCCCTCAGTCTCCTCCTCTCCAGCTGAACAAACCAAGTGCCCTCAGCTGCTCCTCACAAGGCCCTTCCCCACCCTCATGGCCTCCTTTGGACACTCTGATGGTTTCATGTCTTTCTTACACCGTGGTGCCCAAAACTGCCCACAGTATTCCAGGTGAGGCTGCCCCAGCCCAGAGCAGAGCAGGACAATCCCTCCCTGGCCTGGCTGGGGGAGCTGGGCCTGGTCCCCCAGGACACGGCTGAGATTTAATTCAGGATTTGGTGTGTGGGGAAGGCCAGAAACCAAACTGGCCGTGGGGGTGAGAGCTGAGGGTCTCCCGAGCCCTCCAGACACGGAGCCGGCTGCGCTCCAGGCTCCAGAACCGTCAGGAATTCTGTCAGAGCAGCACAGTTCCTTCCAAACCTGTGGGCTTGGGGGGTTCTGGCATCACGGCCACTGTTCTTGAGACGGCTCCCAGTTCTCCCCCTTTTCATCGAGGTTTGCTTTTTTAAGATGTGTTGTTTTTCTCGGATACATGAGGCACAAGTGTTCTCAGCTTTGTGCAGCGGGTCTGTGCGAGGCTTTTAAGGAAATCCTCATCCGGATGGATTTGCACTTTATCCTTCTGCTTGGAGCTGAGTCACTGGAACTGCAAACTGTGGTCACCACCGACGGTTGTGTCTGTGATTCCGGTTTTATCTGTGAAGCTGATGCCTGGTTTAGAGCTGGGGTGGCACTCTCTAAGTGACAACCCATAATAATTGGGAATTCTGGGATTACCTGAGCCCTGGCAGAGCTCAGAGAGGAGCAGGACGCAGAGGCCTCAGCTCATGGATGTGGCTGGTCCAGGAACTGAGCTCCATGTTCCTGCTGGCCAGAATTAGGTTAGGCCCAAGACTGTCCTCAGAAAATCAAAGGAATTTTCTAGGGAAGGAACAGACCCTGCAGGATTGCTCTGCCTTGATGGCTCCAGAGAGCCACGGGGATGGAGCAGTTCTGCTGGGAGGAAAGGCTGGGAGAGCTGGGATTGTTCAGCCTGGAGAGGAGAAGCTCTGGGGTGAGCTCAGTGTGGCCTTGCAGGGCCTGAAGGAGCCACAGGAAACAGGGAGAGAGATGATTTACAGGGGATGGAGGGACAGGACACAGGGAATGGCTTCCCACTGCCAGAGGGCAGGGATGGATGGGATATTGGGAAGGAATTGTTCCCTGGGAGGGTGGGCAGGCCCTGGCACAGGGTGCCCAGAGCAGCTGTGGCTGCCCCTGGATCCCTGGCAGTGCCCAAGGCCAGGCTGGACGGGGCTGGGAGCAACCTGGGACAGTGGGAGGTGTCCCTGCCCATGGCAGGGGTGGGATGGGATGAGCTTTGAGGTCCCTTCCAACCCAAAATGTTCTGGGATTCCATGATCTGTTTTGATCCGCTAAGAATTTATTTAGAGGTTATCCAGACGTAAACTGGAGCAGTTCCTCCCCGTGCTACAACCCTTTCACCCCACGTGTTCCACAGAAGTTTTTGGACTCCTCTTTCCCATCACACCTCTTCTCCTCACCCCTTCCAGGCTATAAACATTATTGGTTGCTCAACTGGGACCTCTCAGGACGGGTGGAGGAGCTGAAATGTCGATGTACGGGAGCTGCGAGTTGAAAACGCCTTTAGCAAGTGACGATTAAACCTGGGAATGTCCCCAAACTGCAGAGAGGAGGAGGGGCTGCACGGCAGGAGGGGCTGAGGTGGTGAAGGCCCAGGGTACCAGGACATCCCATCTCTTCTCCCAGCCCCAAATTCTGCGTGTTGTGAGCAGCAGTACCACAGTTCGCTAATACTGAGCTCAGGCTGCTTCCAGAGGCTGTGGGAATGGGAGGGAGCATTTTCCTGGCCTTGCAGCCTTATCCCAGCAGCTTCTGTGCCCAGATGGAGCTGCCCTAGCCCTCAGGACACGGAGTTTACCCCACCCACCCCTGTTTGTGCAATGGTCTGTGCAGGAGAAAGCTTTTTATACCAAAATGTGTTGCCAGGCTCTTTGGAGGGGGTGGAATGTGAGTTTTCCTCCCTGTTTTCCAGTATCTTTGGAGTCCTGGGGAAATGCGATGTTTTATCAGGCCCTGATTTTGCTGCTGAAGCAAAATCGTGGCTGCCACTCACTTCTGTGCGGGGCTGTCACAACACTGCTTTGGACCTGACTTTTTTTATTCATTATTGATCATGGGAAATTGTTTCTGGAAGAGGGATGTAATTTATTTATCACCGAGGCTGCCAGTGGAATGTGATTTGCGCTGGAGTCCTGTTCCCTGAATTGCGCTTTGGCAAATATGATGAGGCTCGGGAAGTAGGACAGCTTTGATGCTGAGGAGTCACTCTTAACATCCCAAACACTGCTGGGAAAGTGCTGCACCCTCCCTTCCGTGCCTCATTCCTGCAGTGCCAGGGGCTCCCCAGCTCCTCCTTTGGAAAGCTGCGCTCCCCCTCTGCCTGTGGTGGCAATAGGGAGGGCCTGGAGCATCCCAGACCCTCTCTTATCACATCCCATTGATATTATCACCCTTGATAAGCTCATGGGAAGTGCTTTAGGGAGAATAAACTTTTTTTTATGGAAGGAAGTGAGCGAATGGAATTATCTCTGTCGTAAAGGTTATTTGCTGGCCAATAAATAGGTATTTTTAAGGGCAGAGTCTGGTGTTATTCTGTCTGTCAGAGCTATCCCTGACTTTAGGGTTTAATATTTTTATACGGCAGTGTGTTTATCCTCACCATGAAGTGAGGCTTGAGGGGAAATATGGGATTTGAGTACCCCCAGCTGACCAATATTCACCAGCATCCACTGCTTTGAGGTATCCACAGGAGCCTGTTCCAGCTGCAGACAGATTATGGCCTCCACAGGTGATGTGAAGAAGGGGGGAAATCCTAAAACTGCTGTTATAATCTGCAATAATCTCAGCCTGGCATTGATCCTACGCTTTTTTACCCAGGGCAATGCCATCCTTTCATTTCCTCTGCTCTCCCCCTCACTTATGATCTACTTGTTTTTTCCCCCCATAAAAGTCTGGAGTGTCCTCCTGCACTTCTGCTGTCCCCAGGATTTTAGTGGGAACATTTGAAAAATAAATACCAGCCAAGGAGCACATTCCCTTTTATTGCCGCTGTTCTCTCTGCATATGCAGTGGTGAATTAACTCCATTTCCACGAGTCTCTTGATTTTTATGTAGCAGTGGAGAGGAGCTCAGGCCATAAAACTTGTTTGGTCCTGTCCACATTTGCGTTCTCAAATATCTCAGGACACCCCAGCGGAGCCCATCCTGCTCCTCTCTCTTTGTGCAGCTCTCCTTCCGTGCATTTCCATCTTGTTTAATTTCCTTTAAAAGCCGGAAAATCTCCCCCAATCTGTTTCTTTGCCTCTTTCTGAGCCTGCCTGTTATTGTTGGGGAGTTCTAGCATGACACTGCCTCAATATAGGCAATTTTCTCCTGCAAGCACGTTATCATCGCTGCTCCAATCCATTTATTGCTTCAGAACCTCTGGGGCAGCGCCTGCTCTGCTCCGCTGAGCACCACAGACAGACCCGAGCTGCTCCCGAAGCTCTCAAATTGGTGCCCTGCTCCACTGGCTGGGGCGTTTTGGCCAAACCTGTGTCTGCTAAAGAAACATTTTCCCCTTTCCTGGAGCTTTTGTGACCTGATCCTTCTGTATCCCCGGGTTTATGGTTGTGGGATGCTCGTGGATGTGCAGGCTCGAGCTCAGCGCCTGGTTTATTGAGTTACTTTTATGGCAGCAGCTCCTATCCTTCTGTCTTAATCTCATTTTATGTCTTTTTTTTTCCCCTCTCCCAGCCTTCACAGCAGTAACTATCTCTGATA
The DNA here is from genome assembly GCA_013397725.1 of Rhagologus leucostigma. Classification (NCBI taxonomy): domain Eukaryota; kingdom Metazoa; phylum Chordata; class Aves; order Passeriformes; genus Rhagologus; species Rhagologus leucostigma. The sequence goes on from VZTD01000674.1 coordinate 168,439, forward strand.
TTTAAATGCCCACATACATGATCAGTAGATCTTAAGAGTAATATTTTTATTCAGTAAATGCTGGGCCTGGCTCCCTTTCCTTTCCTCACATCTCACGAGCTCTTCTGCAGTGGCCACAATAGCAATAAATAGGTTTATTGCTCTTGTCAGAGACATATGTTTCAAGGCCAGCAGGGCCTTTATGATTATTTGGTTGGAGATTATGGATTGCTCAGAGCAGAACTCAAAGCACTGAGTCAAAATTAATAACGTGGGGGGGACTTTGCGTGATCCGAATGCCTCACTCGGGGACACACGGCCCTGACGGAGGTGCCACTTGAGCCTGGCTCGGCTGCACTCCTGGGAGCAGCCAGCTCCCTCCTCCGAGCCCACAGCGCTTTCCCAAAGCTCCCGGAGTGGAGGGGATGAGCAGCCGCGTGCTCACAGTTTTCCTTGCGCCGTGGAAATGTCACAGATAATTTGCAGTTTGTGTTCCTGCAGCGGCAGGACCTCGGCAGGATGGGGGCTGCCAGCAAGCTGGCGAAAGCCTCCCAAGCATTCCCTGAATCTCTGCATCCTTATGGTCCTGCAGACTGGCTATTTCTGCAGAGGAACTGCTGTTCCAGAGATGCCACCCCCACACGACACAGCTCCCCAAAAAGCACATTGCTCAGGGGGTCTTTAAACCACTCTGCTGCACTTAGGCCCCGCTGAGCTGTGCCGTTGATTATGATGCTCTGCAAAGAGTTGTTTCACAACTATGATTTTCCAATTACTTAAATCACCTGGAACTGAGGAATAAACCAGAGCTCCCTGTTACTTGTCTTTTTTTTTCTGGTCGTTTTCAGGGGAGTTTTTTGGTCCTGTTTTGCTCCCTGCGGAGAGCACTGCCTGGTTCCCGGGGGCTCCCTGGATGCAGGAGTGCCTCCCACCCGCTCTCCCATTGTACGTGGGCTCCAGTGGAAATTCAGGACATTCCTGCAGGGATCCAGGTGTCTGGAGGGCTGTTCCAATGGTTCACAGAGCACAAGGACACATCAGGAAGCTGCATTTCAGTGCCCTCATCTCTCTCCAGCTCAAACAGAGCTGCATTTCTCCTGTGGGGAGAGAGAGGGATGTTCCAGCACCCGTCAGACCAATTTTTTTGGGAGGTCACAGCCAGAGGTTTAGAAGAGTGACCCAAAGGCAAAACAAGCGACCCACAGGGGGACCTCTGCCTGCTCCAGGCTGCTGGGACACAGATCCAGAGTTGTCCAGAGCTTTGAGATGGATCTGCCCAGACCTCCCCCTTACTGAAAAGAAGACCCACCCTAAATATTAGACGGAAAACACGCCAAGAGAGAGGGAAAGGGAGCAGATTGGACAGAAGGGAATGCTTCAAAGGGTTATCAACAGCTCTTCCCATGCCCAGGGTGTCCTTGCAGGCAGATCCTTGATTCCAGACTTGGTTTCGGCAAGTGATTAATGGATTTTGGGATTGCAGCAGCCACTTTGTCCCGGGCCTGGCTCCTTGATCCCTGTTCCTCGCTGTGGGATCTCACTGTGGGATTTGCAGGTTCCCAGCCCCAGCATTCCAACCCTGATCCCACCCATCCTGTCCTCTCCAGCTCCTTCTGCCCGGAGCAGTGATTTGCCCTCTCTCTGTGGTATCGCACCTCATCCAGACTTCTTTTAGGAAAGGGAGACAGCTGGGAATGTGTCTTTTCCACACGAGATGCTTCCCACAGGTCCTGGTGACAGCAGAGGGTGGGTGGGTGTGCCGTGGGTAAATTCCCATGACAACTATAAATTGTCTTTAGTGGATGGGGAGAGAAAACTGGATAAGGATTTAATACAAAGCCACTCAAATCTGCGTGGGAAAGGGAGCCTGGTTATCCAGATTTCGTCATTCCCAGCCCTTTTATAGGATGCACTCATTAAAGGCAGCTGGAAGTTGGAATTACCTATCCGGAGCAGTTCACCAGATTGTTGCTTCCGTGAGAACAATGTGTTATAAAGCACATACCGGGGAAGTTGTTTTAATTAACCAATTATCTATTCCAGGTTTCTTGTAGCTCTCTTTTTTCTCTGTTCTTTAGCTACAGTACAATATGGAAATGAGAGCAAATGAAAGCACTTTATTAGGCAAAACAGAATTAACGGAGAAAATAAGGAGTTACACGGAGTGAAACACGGGCCACCCAAACATGCTTGGAACATGTGACATGGGAACTTCAACGGTGGCTGGTAAAACACGGATATGAGGAATTCAGGCGGTTCATCCACGTTATCCCACAGCTCCACAGGCAGGGTGAGCTGCACCTGCAGTGCTGGAGGGAGCTCTGGGAGGGTTCAGATCCCTCGCCATCGCCCCACGGGTTTATTCCCTGCTGCAGGATTCCAGCTGTGCCTGCCCTGTCCCACGTCCCGGGCCCTGGAAGTGGGAGCAGCACTGAGGACTCGGGGCTGCATCCCAGCGCCCTCCATTCCCAGTGGGACCAGCCCGCAAGTCCTGCAGAACACACCTCAGGGGAGGCTCCATCCCAGACCCATGGGACTGGAGAATCCTCCCTCTCTTCGCTCCACACTTCCTGAAATATCCCTGAGGACACTCAGCGGGGCACAGGGCACATCCCACCCTCTGCTCCAGGCAGTTCCTCATCCCCTGCATGAGGTTTTTACCAGCAAGCTCCCAGGCCGTGCCTAACAAAGCCCCTACACCCAGGACTGAAGATTTGCCTCTCTCCAGGGCTTTTTTCCTGGTGTGGGATCCTTGTGGGATAACCAGGATCTCCTGTCCAGGCCGTGGCGGCTCAGCCCGGTCACAGCACCACCTCTGTGTCCCCAGGCTGTGGCTTTTTGTGCCAGCAGGGTTTCATCACTGGGAACAGGTGTGCTGAACAACCACGAACAGGGAAATCCAGGAACACTGAGGATGGGGTCACTTCCAGGCTGTTCTCCACCTCCGAACTGCTCCCACACCGCAGCAGCTCCTCTCCTTGTAAATCCAGCACAGCGCTAAACCCCAAAGTCCCTCACAAGCCTTTCACTCAGGTGAAAATCACTCAGGTGGGAGCTTCCAGAGGAGAATTTGGCCACAAAGAGGCCTCTTGTCACTTGGGTAAACAAGACACAACAATCAGGCTCCGTGTGGGGCTTATCACCTGGAACCAGCAGGGAAGGGAGAGCTCCAGCTCCGGCTGCACTCGCGGGGACTGGTTTCCCAAGATAAACCAGCAGCGCGTTCAAGGATTTTCTCTCCAAGTGATACGAAAGTCACGTTGTTGTCACTCCACATCTTACGAGGCCTAAACAGGACTGTGGAGGAAGGCAATGGGATGCTGGCTGTGGATGTGATTCAAGGCGTGACCGGACGGATTGATGGCCGCTCCGCCGGCTTTCCCCGGGACGTTTGGTGCTCCAGGGAGAGGAGAGCAGGACAAGGGACGTGGGTTCAGTCAGCCCCTTCTGGACAGTGCCCGTGGCTCCTGGCACTGGCTGATCAGAGGGGTGAAAATGAGGAGATGCTCACCTGGAGCCACCTCCTGCTCCTTCCCAGGCAGGGAATAAAGCCCGTGCTGCGTTTTGGCTGCTCTGGGAATACAAAAGGAGGAGCGTCCTTAGTTTGGGTGAGGCAGATCCAGCCGTCTCTGACCTCTAATTAATTGTGCAGCTGCAAGTTCTGCTGGAATGGCTGCTAATTGAGGCCCTGGCCAGTAATGATTGGTGGGAGGAGCGGCCTCCATGCCCTCCCGACTGGAGGCCACCCCGGGCTGTCCTCAGCCACCCTCCCCTGCCGTGGTCACACACTGTCCTGGCCTGGATTCTCCATTTCAAAGCCATAACAAGGTCCCTGAGGATTTTCGTTCTCCCTGTTTGCAGGGAGCCAGGAGCTGTGGCTGCCCCTTCTCCCTGCCTGTCAGACCCAAATCGTTATTAGGGCTGGAATGGGAACGTTTCTGTGGAGCAGGGATTTACTGTTGGTCTGATTGCAGCCCTAACAGTCTAATCAAACGTAACAAACTGTTATTAGCCCAGTTACAATAATACCAGGGCCAAGAATTCATATGGAAGAGGATCATCAATAACAGAGCCATGAAATCCCCGGGATCTGTCTCACCCTTGTGCTGATCCCAGGCCTGGTGGCTCTGCTCCTCCTGGAGCAGAAAACACCTCTGGGTGTCCCAAGGGTCGATGGCAGCTCCAGAACTTCCCCAGGATGAGCTCGGGGTGGCCGCAAGGGGCCCTTCCCTGGGGGGGTTTGGTGTCACCTGCACACAGAACCCCCCCAGGGTTAAATGACTGGGAAGGGTTGGTTGGGGTGGAATTTGATTTGGCGAAGAGCTTGGAGCAACCTGGGACAGTGGAAGGTGTCCCTGCCCATGGAACCCAACCCAAACCCGTCTGGGATTACCCTTTCCTGAATATCCAGCACTGCTTTGGATGTTCTTCCTTATGCTAATAATAATAATAATAATCATATGTTATTTTATTTCTGTTTAACATTTTATTGCTTCCATTTAATAGGTTATATATTAAAATTAATACCAGCACTTTATTTTCCTGCACTTTTATGGGTTCTCCAACATCAGAGCCAGCTCCTTTTTAGAAGACTTTTTTTCCCTATCAAAGTGCTATTTTGTCAAAAATTAAGCTTTAAACTGGAGTAGGGCTTCTCAAACGCTGCCAGGATTTAATCAAGGAAAACCACGATGATAATTTTGCTTTCAAAATAACCTTTCCTCCCGTAACTTTTTATTCGTGGCCAACAATGACACAAAGATTTTTTTTTAAATACTGAAATTACATCGGGATGATTTGTTGCAGGTGGTTTAATCCAGTCATCGTTGCAGCTTTGAAATGTGACAGGTTCTGATGTTTGAAAGGTGTGAGGACACAGTGGGAGCTGCCTTTTGTCTGAAGTTCTTCTGCCTTTGGGCTTCGAGTTCGCCGGTGCTCCACAGGGACCGAGCGCGAGCGATTTGAGATAATTGTGAAATCTGAAAGGGCTCCCTGATGCCTCTGCTCTTCCCCTCCTGCTCCAAACGGCTGCAAGAGGGATTAACTCTGCTCCGGAATTGTCCCCGGCTCCCTGGTTTTAGTGCCGGAAAATTACAGGGTCTGGTGTTCCTCAGAGCCGGGGCTGGGATTACAAAACTTGCCGAAATCGGTGCAGACAGCCCCGCTTGCAGCTCTCTCGGAGCAGAGGGGGGAGCTTGTTTTAATAACACATTGCAAGTGTTCACATTACCCAGGCATCTGCACGCTGCCCTCCATTTTAGGGAGAAATAATGGACTTTTTCCAGGGAGAAGTGCATGTTTATAACTGCAGGCAGTAATTAGAGGCTGGTGAGTCAAGGTACTGCAGAAGGAACAGGGAACAAACCAAACCTGTGGGGAAAAGGAGCTGGAAACTGCTCGAGTGCTTGTTCTGGGATAAATTTAACCTTCCTGAAACCGATCCAGGTGGAGCTTTTCTCGCTCTGGAGAGGCACCACAGGGATGACTTTGGCCAGTGTCTGCTCTTCCCCAGCCCTGGTCCCAGCTGGAGCAGGTGGATGAGGGATCCTGGTGGGCAGCAGCCCCCGTGGGATGGCATTTCCTCGTCTCTTGAAAAAGGGACCCCCCGACCCCTCTCGGATCTCTCAGAAAGGGCTGGCTCGTGTCCCAGTGCCTTTGGAATGTGGAGGACTCCTGGGATGGAGACCCCGAGGCCTTGGTGGGTGGATCCCATCTCGCTGTTTGCTCCTCTGCAGCAGTTCCAGGTGCAAGGCTGCGCTCAGGCTGTTCCAGGCATTCCCGTCCTTCCCTCCTCTCCTCCGGAACACATTCCCAACTTTCACACCAACTTTTAATAGCTGATCCAAAGGGGCTGGCGGGAGGCTCCGGAAGGAGCAGCCAGGCTTGACCAGCACTATTAAATAGTGATTTTATCCATGTTCACACAGGTGCAGGAGGAGGGAATGGGCAGTACATAACATAAATCGGATTTTTTCTCAAGTTTACAGGAGTTTGAGATTAAAGAAGTTTGTGGAAGCTGGCAGGATAAATGAGATGGGAGCTGCTGAGAGATAACAGGGAGGATTAGTGGGAGCTCAGCAATAATGGAGAGCAGGTCTGGGGTGGGAATTGTCACCCTGGAAGCTGAGGGGACCTTGGCTCCAAGAGGGCAGACCTGACACTGGGACTGGGGAAAGACCAGCCTAAAAATGATCTCTTTTCTCCAGGAGCAGTGGTGGCCACCGTGGGTTTTGCATATCCAAGTGTGATGGTGACAACCACTGCTCTACTCTGCCCCTGGAAATTCCCTTTAATTCCTCTCACAGGTGTGGAGCAATCCAGCCAAATCTTGCATGGTAAATTTGTGGAGAAATCCAGGCGAGAACATTAATTCTGCATTTCTCCTCTTCATCAGATCACTGCCCTTTAAGCACCCTCGTAAACTCATCCTGCTCCTGCATTTCTCTGCAATATCTACAGAGAGAGGCACTTACACCCAACTATGTCCTTCCCCTGAGCACCTCCCCGTTGCTCTGTGCTCATGTGCACATTAAAAAAGGGTTTGTCCCCCTCTCTCTTTGTATTTCACCTTCACACTTTGAAGGGATTTCTCCAGTCCTCTCTTTGCTCTGGAATGTTCTTGTTTGGGGCAGAGTTCTCACTAATCCTGCCGAGCTGCAGCCCCTTGGCTGCTCCCATCCTCCTGCTGCTGCCCCTCCTTGACCCACCTGCTCAGACCACACGAGTCACTCGGGGTTGTCTATTAACAGCCTCAAGCTGATTTGGGGCTGATTAAACGCAGCTCTGAAGAGCTGCACAGCTCTTCTCCGGGAAAATGTGCCTTTCCCAAGCTGTTTTCCCTCTGACTGGAACATCTGTGGCAGGCAGAGCCATTTCCTGAGGAACACGAGGAGGTGCCACAGACCCCCCGATGCCCCCGGGCTTGCTCGTGGCCTTGAGCACAGGGACCTACTTATCTGGTGGTGTAGCTGCTGTAAGAAGCACTAAAACACACCAGGAAAATGCAGAGTGCTTGTGTGGACGGTTGATTTGAGCTTTACAGGGCCTAAGAGTTCTTCTGAGTGCTGGCAGAGCGACTCGGAGCTGGGGCTGGGTGGTGACAGCCCTCTCACCGCTGTGGTGGAACAGCTCGCCAGGGTCAGGCCAGCCTTTGTTCCTGCCCGGGTTTCCCTCCGTGGCAGGTTGGGGTTTTTTTAGGTTCAGTGTATCCAAAGAGCTCAGCAGAGCTCAGAGCAAGGCTGGGTCTGGAGCCAGGTCCCGCTGGTCGCTGTGGGTCACCCAGGGGGGCTGCAGTGGACATCAGCTGAGAGAAGGTGACAGTGGCACTGCTTCTCCACCCCACCAGCCTTCACAGGAAGCTGCCTGCTCATGGGTGACCTGCCTGAAGGCCCCAAGGGCTCTTCACTCCGTAATTCCCAGAATTCCCAATCCTGCAGGGACCCATCCCCATGGTTCAGGTTTGGGAACCATCTCCACAAGGATAAAAGCAGCCCCGTGGCCTCGCCTCCCTGTGTTCCTCCTGAGGGAGCCTCCAGCTCCCAGCCCTCAGTCTGCCTGGGACGGGGCCACAGAGGTGACAGGACAAGGTCCCCAGGCAGGGTCTGAGCACAGAGACTCTCGGCTGGGGCACTTTCCAGTGCAAGCTGGAAAACTGGATTTCTCAAGGGGGCTGCTTTGGGCACCCAAGACCAGTAGGACCAGAGAGTGGTGAGGTCCCCGTCCCGGATTCCCCCGTGCCTTTGGCCCTTCCTGAAGGGCCGGGAGGGCAGAAAGCGCCGGTGACAAGCAGAGCAGTGAGGTTTGCAGGAGCACCACAGCTCCGTGGCCTCGCCTGGCTATCAGACCTCGAGTTTCCCACCTCTGCCAGGGTGTGACTCCCACAGGAGACCCCTCAGACCCGCCCGTGTCTGACCCCAAAAAGTCACCTCCTGGGGCACGACAGGAGCCACGTCTCCCTTTGCCCGGCACTTGTCCCAGCAGGCTGCAGGACAGGAGCTGTTCCGGGTGGCGAGAGGCTGCCTCGACACATTCCTGCAGGGAGCCTCCCCCGGCACCCCCGGAATCGAGAGCTGTCGGAGAGGAGCTGTTAATTAGCCCAGATCCCGGGAGCAGCGAGGGTGGCTCAGCGCAGCTCTGCTCCCAGCAGTGACAGCTCCAGCTTTGCTCTTCTGTCCTGCCTTGTTTTCATGGAAACTTCCCGGAGCCCTGGAAAACGCACAATTAGAGGCTGTTAGGTGATTGATTCCTGGGCGAAGGGGCCTTTCCTCCTTGCCTGGAAGGTCTGGCAGGTATTATTTAAAGAGCTAATGAATGTTAATGGGCACATTATTTGCAAATCTTGAAGTGGAATATTAGATCAGGGCTCCTGTGTGTCATGGTAATCAGCTTTCCCTCGCTCGCTCTGGCTCGGGGGGGAAACACCCTGCAGTTGCTTTGTTGTGTGCTTTTCAGATTAATATCCTTTTTCCAATCCAGCAGCTTTTCTCGGGGTGTTCGAGTCAGAGCAGCAGATGGTTCACATGCTGCTGTTTGATCCCTGACCAAGGGATTGTCCTGCTCAACACCGCCCTGCTGGGAGCACAGAGCGAGCTCCCTGCTTTGGTGTCTCCTGAGAGGGGGGGAAAGGTGTTTGGGAGGAGGCAGGGCCGGGCTGGACCCCTCCACAGCACATCCCTGGGATGCAGAGCGGCGTCCGAGCTGCTCAGAGCCCACCGGGGCCCTCCTCGGGATGCTGCTGTGGGGACACCGAGGGGCGGCTCACACCGAGAGCTCCCTGCTGCTGCTCCAAGCTGCCTTTTCGCCAGTGCTTCCCAAATTTCACTTGGCTGCTTCCCCCTGCACCTCCATCCATGTCCTCCAGATTCCCACATCCAGGCCAGTCCAGACCTCTGGCCAGGTCGGTGGCCCCCAGCCCACATCCCCCTGGAAAGTTGGCTGCTCCTGGGTGCCAGAGGCGAGGTTTGAGCTGTCCCCACTGAGTATTCCACAAGAACACGCTGAAAGGTGCATCCCCCCAACCTTCCCGGACACATCTGGATCAGGGAGCACAGCCTCTGCCAGCTGTGACCCAAAATGCCCGGCACGCCTCTGGATGTCACACGTGGTGTCCCTTAGCGAGCCAAACGAAAGGAAAGGAGAAATCACAGGGGATTTTCCAAAGGTCTTTGCTGGAGCCTTTCCTGAGCATCAGACAAAGAACCGAAGCTGCTGCACAGAGAGCAGCACAGCCCTGCCCTGGCTCAGGAGGTGCCAGGGGTGGTGCTGCTCTGGGGTCCAAAGTGAGCCACAAAAGTGGGGATTTGGGAGGCTGGGAAACCTCTGGGTGGCAGGAAATTGCGGCTCAGGTGCCACACCTGCCGTGATTCAGGTGTTCCACCCGCCGAGTGCTGCTCCCACGCAGAGGATCCCGGTGGGAAGAGCAGCAGCAGGAGCTGTGCTGTGGGAAAAGCTGCTCCCCCGGGTGCGGCACAGGTGAGGGATGGGGGCAGGCTCTGTTCTGCCACAATAAACCGGCAAATTGATGATAAAGAAAGATCCATCATCTACTTCTGTATTTCCAGTCCCCTTCTGGATGAATCCAGCAGGTTTCTGCCTCGGAAGGGGAAGATTCCTGCTCTGTAGCACACCTGCTCTGCAGCTCCAGACTCCTGAGCACCCACCCATCCTCCTCAGCTCGCTGGTGCCAACCTACTTTGTATTAACAGCGATTCAAATGTTAACAGCTGCTGTCCATGTTCGTCAAAAAGCAGCTCAATACAAATATATGATTATTGTATGAGCATTGTATGAAAGGTACTTGGTTGTGTCTTAAGCTAAAATAACAATATACACTTTTATCCAATCCTGATACGTTTATAAATATATTTAAATGGGTATAAATATTTATAAATAGTTCCTGTAATCTTCTGTAATTAGGCTCTAAGCTCTGTGACAGACAGCATCTGTTTGATCTGCGGGCGCTCTCCGTGTGTGCGTGGCAGGTCTCTCCAGTGAAAGTGGCGGAGTCAGGAGATGCCTCTGAAGGGAGCCAGCTCCTTCCCTCGGGAGGAGACAGCCCAGACCTGGAGCAGGCTCCCAGGTGCAGGAAAAGCCGAGCAGAGCTGGGAGCGTGCAGCCAGAGCGGGGTGGGGTGAAGGGACAAACAGCCCAGGGCTGGAAATGCTCTGTGAGTTATTGGCAGCTGGAAACTGGGCTGGGAGGAAGGAGCAGCCAGCGAGGACGTGGTGGGTGGGAAAATGATCATAAACCCTTTTTTTATTTCTCCTCATAACTCTCTTTATTTCCTCTCAGTTTGACTGTCGCTTTGAGCTATCCTCGTTCCAGAAGGGAAGGAAGTAACCTAACACAGAGTCAAACAAAACAGGCCCTTTTTGCTCTAAAAGCCTTTTGGGAATGCTCCTGACACTGAGGAAATGGGGTGGATTTTCTCAGGGCTATGGGCAGCTGCTTGGGAACAGCTGATGAGCTCGGTGGCAGCAGGACAGGACAAGCCACGGTCCCGCAAAGCCACCAGGAGCTCCCACCAGTGGGACTCGGGTCCCAAAGCAGCTGCTGGGACAGCTGGAGGCCTGTCTGGGCTGCTCCACGCTCATCCTTTCCCAGCTCAGGACAGACTGACATCGCTCAGGAGGCTCCTGGATATCCCTGAACACCCCATGGCAGCACAAAGTGCCAGAGGGGGATCCTCAGACCACCCCGCACAGGGACCCCAGGGTCTGGCAGGACAGAGGGCACCATCCCTCGTGCCAAGGGCTGGGTGTGTCTGGTGAGAGAAACAGAAAGTGGGCACTGCAGAAGTTTTGAGGGGACGGCCTTTTCGGCTGGAGAATGTTTTTTGGGATGAGGACACAGGCCACGCCCTGGGGAGATGCTGCTGAGTGGGCACAAGTGAGGCGGGGAGGAGGAGGAGAGGGAGAGGCAGAGTTTTCCTGATCCAGCGGTGGATCCTGATCCAGCCCAGGTGCTCATGTCCAGGCTGTGTCCCTGGCACCGGAGAGATGTCCTGGCTCCCACGGGCACCGCTCTGTCCCCCCACTGCCCACACTGGGGGTGCCGGATGTGTCCCCTGCCCTTCGGCCGACCAGCCCCGCTGCGTTCCTGCTTCAGGCGTGTGAGAAGAGCCTGTCCTGCCTGTGGGACGGGGGAACAATCCTGTTGGAGGAGATGGAGGGATCTCTGCTGTCATGCAGGCTGAGGAAGGGGACGTGGAGAGCGATGGAGAGGTTTGTCTGTGGGATGGAGACAATTGCTGGGAACGGCAGGAAAAGAGAAAGTGGAGCAGAGCAGAACAAAGCCAGACTGAAGCAGGAGCCTGGGGCTGTGTAGGAGTGGGAGAACATGCAGCAGAGCCGGACTGGCTGTGCCAAAACCCTGGGATTGTTCTGACTCCACTCTGGCTCTCCACATTGAGCCCTGCTCCCGAGCAGGGGCACGGATCTGCTCTGTGGCAGATGACTGTCATCCCCAATTTCTGTGTTTAAAAATGCAGGAGGACAGACTGAAAGAAAAATAATCAAATTGCCAAGTGCAAAGTTGCAGAGTGATCTTTGCTTTGCAGCTTTGGCTTGGGCCCCGGCTGTGTATCTTTAATCTTCCAGAAGTCTTTAATCAGAAGAAAATCTGGCTTATCCCTAAAGCCCAGGGTCTGAGCCTGTGCAGTGCAAACAGAATCCTCGGGAGCCTCCAGGAGGGGATGGAGCAGAGACAAGTGGAGATGTGGCTGTGGCTGCCCAGAGGTTCCAGCAGGGCAGTGCCCAGCAGCTCCCAGTACAGCAGCTCTGGAGGCAGGGCAGGGGAAGGGATGCTCGAGGCAAGAACGGGGGGAAAATGAAACTGTGACAGCTGAGAATGGATAAACAGGCTGGGGGTTTAACAGGGAAAAGCGAAATGCTGGGAAATGTTGCCTGCACTCACCTGGAGGGGAATTTGCTGGGTTTTGTAAGCCTGGATTTGTCGCAGAATCCCAGGTGGGAAGGGACATCAAAGCTCATCCCATTCCACCCCTGCCATGGGCAGGGACACCTCCCACTACCCCACGCTGCTCCAGCCTGGCCTTGGACACTCCCAGGGATCCAGGGGCAGCCACAGCTGCTCTGGGCAAGCAGAGGCCTCCCCACTGATTTAGGGGTGATGCTGAGGATTTGGGGTTTATTTAGAAATGGGGCAGTGACTTCCCACCAGTTCACAGCAGCTCAGAGAGAACAAAGGGGAAACAGGAGCAGCCAGTGGAGCCCGTGCTGCTCCTGGGACAGGGGCACAGCCAGCCCTGCCTTTCCCTCAGAGCTCAGTGCATCTACCTCAGGCCTCGGGACAGAATTTTTTTGGCACGGACAAGGCTCTTCCCGCTGCCTTTAAGGAGAGCAGACTCTCTTTACAAATGTTGTCAGGCAGACCCAGCCAGGGTAGGTGGCTGCTCCTGGGTTTCCCTTTCCTCCTCTCCTGCCTTGCCGAATGTTCCTGGCAGTTTTCAGCTGTGATAAAAACCTCAGAGGAAATGATGGGACTCGGCAATAATCCTGCTCTCAGCCTAAAACAGGGGAGAGGGGAAAGTGCTTGGATTTTCACGACCTTCCTTTGTCACACATTCCTGGCTCCCCTGTGGCAAATGTTGGAGTCACCTCCTTCTTTGGGAAGAGCGGTGAGGTTTTGGGGGATGAGGGAGGTTGGGAGCTCTCTTTTAAACCTTGTAATTATCAGCATAAGCTTCCCATTGCTAAAATGTGTCACCTGGTGTTGCTGTCTCATGTAGATTCGTTTGGCACCCCGTATGAAGGCGGGTGAAGCTGGATGTGCCCGTTGCTAAGAGCTGCAATCCCAGCTGAAGTGGGAAATTGTCCAGGGAATGGGGGATCCTGGATGTCCCTTTTGTCCAGTTAAGGAGCTCAGTGCGGGATCTGGTGAGGTTTTATCCCGGCTTTTGGGGTTTCTGTGGCAATCAGAGGGACAAGGTGACCCCAGAGCCCAACCCATGAGAGCCAGGACAGAGAGCAGCAGTGGGGCAAGTGCAGGAGAGGGCTGGGTGTTAATTAGTGCAATTAATGAACAATTAATGAACAATTAATATTGGAAACTAACAGTCGCTCTGTGAGTTTAAATTCAAAACCAAAGCAAAAGGTTGAGGCTTCATGAGCACCCACCTGACCAGGTGACTCTTAACCATAAAAATCATCAAAATCTGGGCCCAAAACCAGCCCAGAACAGGGAGGAATTCCAAAAACTCCATGGAAAAATGGATAGAGACAACACAGCAGAGAATTCCTGCTTGGGACAGCCAGGAGAAGCTCAGGTTTAATCCTGAGCAGGCCACAGGGCTGATTTTAAATGCTGTTATTGAAGGGTTGCTCTGTAAAACTGTCTCGATGTACTTAAACTCGGTAACATTGTAGGAATTTAAAAATAAACCTGCAGAAGTTCATCACAACTTCATTTCAAAAAGGCTCTCCACATAAAAGGGGAGAGGCTCGTTAAAAAGAAATTAAAAGCAGCCACCAGAAGGGTGACATTTTTCCAGGGGACACAGACATTGTTTAAAGATCTTCTATTAGAAGATGTGAGCGAATCTATACAATTATCAAAAGAGACCTTAAAAGGGCAAAAAATTAGCAGTTCTTGTTAAAGAGCAGACCAAAGGAGCTTGTCAGAGGTAAAACAGTATCCTTCAAAAAGTGGAAGTCATGTTCAAAGGAGGAAAAAGAGACAAGGAGTGCGAAGAGACAAAGCTGTGACAGAGCAGACAAACCCTTTCTTTGAGGAGGTGTAAAAATCTAATAATAAACCCTAATAAATCTAATAATAAACTCTTTTTGCCAACCCCCTCAGTAGCTGTGGAGCCCCCACAGTTGAGGATCCATCCCAAAATCAGTGGTGCCTGGAGGAGGCTGGGGAGGGGGAAATTGAACGTATTCCTAGGAGCAGCTGGAATTCACCCCAGAGCCCGAAGGATGTGGCACAGGAAAGAGCCATTTAGTGGTGGTGAGCAAGGAATTGTTAAAAATAAGGTGATTCCAGAGGAGCTGGAGGTGGGAAATGCAGAGATGCTTCCAGCAGCAACCCAGGGATGGCCCAGGCCAGCTCTGAGCTGGGCAAACACTCAGGAAAATATAACAGAGACCTGAGGAGGCACAGGAATAAATATGGAACTGTGGGGAAGAGTCACTGCACCAGGAGTTCTTGCAGCCCGTGAGCTTCCAGAGCAAGGGGTGCATGTGGGAAAAGCTTTGGAAAAGTCCTCAGCAGAGGCTCTTAAACAAATTAAGAGTGCAGTTGATGCCTGAAGTGGCCACCTGAAAAACAGAGACTGGACAGGAGTAAGGGAATGAAGGCAGGTATTTATTGAAGGGCCTTCAAAGGTACACCCTGGGCAGGCCAAAGGCGACACCCAGGATGGACTCCTGATGCCTTGGGTGGCTACCTAGAAACAGAGACTGGACAGGAGTAAGGGAATAAAGGCAGGGATTTATTTGAGAGGCCTTCAAAGGCACACCCTGGGGAGCCAGAGGCTGCATCCAAAACGGACCCCAAGATGGGCGACGAGTCACGAGTTCTCCACACTTTTATAGGTTTGGGTCATTTGCAAATCAGCATAAATTCACCAATTAAAACTTTAGCTAATGATGTAACTTCTTCAATTTCTCCACGTCTCTAAGGGCCCTAGTTTACAGTTTTTGGGCCTGGGACAGTCTGAGTGTCCTTGAATACAAAGCTCACAGAAGCTTTGTTGTGTCTGTCTGGCCTAAGAGAGCAGCTAACGAGCTACAAGAAACTTCAGAGCTACACACTAAGCGAAACAGAATTTGAAAAATACAAAAGTTAAAACCTAAGGCATCGCAGTGTAAATCTGTGGTGTTACAGAGAAAATTCCTCCTCTGTCTCATAACTGCAAGAAACGCAAATTAGGAATAAATCAGCGGAGTGAAAGTGCCAAGAGAAGCACCCGGGGACCTGTGGTGGAGCATCACCTCCAGATGAGGCGAAGGAAAGGAAAGCAGGTAAACAATGAAGCTGCTGATAATTATTCAGCATTCCGAGTTCCTGGTGCAAAGCCATGGCAGGAGCTCAGGACAGGACTGGAGAACAGGAGCAAGATGTGCAGAATCCTGTGGGAGGGTGAAACAGGCCTGTAGGAAGAGCTGGGACTGTCCAGCCTGGAGAAGAGAAGGGCGTGTGGAGCCCCTTCCAGGGTCTGGGTGGGTTACAGGGAAGCTGGGGAAGGATTTGCATCAGGAACTGTGTGGAGTGCCAGGACAAGGGGAATGGGTTAAAACTTAAAGAGGGGAAATTTAGATGGGATAGCGGGAAGGAATTGTTCCCTGGGAGGGTGGGGAGGCCCTGGCACAGGGTGCCCAGAGCAGCTGTGGCTGCCCCTGGATCCCTGGCAGTGCCCAAGGCCAGGCTGGACAGGGCTTGGAGCAGCCTGGGACAGTGGGAGGTGTCCCTGCCCATGGCAGGGGGTGGAATGAAATAATCCTTGAGGTCCCTTCCAACCCAAACCATCCTGGGATTCTGGGATTTGAACTGAACCAGTCACAAGCCTTCACCAAGCTACAACTGCTCAGGAAATGTGACTTTTTCCTTGCATGCCCATGTTGCAGGTACAGTTAGGAAAAAAAAAAATCGCCTCAGTGATCTGTGAGAGCCTAAAAGTAAATTGAGTGTGGAAATTTTTCGGGGGAAAAGTGTTAAACAAAACAGAAGAGATCAATTTGTCATTGCACAGATCAATATTTCACCTGCTACTTAACTACTGTTTGCAGATCTGTTCCCTCCACTGGAGGAGAAAAAAAAAAAAGAAAAGACAGGGAAAAAAAACACCATAGGAAGCAGAAAAGATGGAGAGAGGAGTGGGAAAGATAAGGGCTGAGGAATGTCTCTGCAGGCGGAGAGATTACGTGGATTGAGACTCTTCACTCTGAGCAAGGTGTGAGTGATGGGCAGGGGTGGCACAGGGGAGATAATTCACAGCTCCTGCAGCTCAGAAGCTGGGATAGCGCATGGATCGGGACATTCCACACGGGCAGGAAGAACCTGCTCGCTTCAGATTTTGCGTCACCAAAATTCTTCCCCTCGGGATGTCATCAGGGTTGGGTGGGCTGCAGGACGACCAACAGCTCCAGGGAGATGCAGAGAGGTGGTTCGGGCCCCCCTGGCCTCCCCACACCTGCCCAGGTTTGCTTCCCTTAATTCTCTTTCTGGTTTGGAAGCTTCGTCTGGGAATTCTTCGGGAATCTCCTGGAATGGGTGGCCTGGGCCAGGCTTTCACTCGAGGATGAAGATGGGGTCTCTTGCACAGGTTTGTGCTTCTCTAACCCCGACTGGAAACGGTGAGTCTGCCTCAGTTTGAGGTGGAAACACAGGATTTTCCTTATGGAGGAGACATCCAGCTGCTTTTCCAAGAGCATTCCCCACTGGCCATCAGCTCACCTTCCATCGCTGTGAGGCGAGAATCGAGATCATGGCTTAAATCCTTGAACAGCCTTGGAGGAAAACGATTTAAAATTCACCTCACGCTCCAGGAGAGCTCCAGGCCTGGAGCAGAGCAGCACCGGTGGAGCTGCACCCACGGGGGAAGGAGGCATCTCTGGGATCACACTTCCACGGGATCCCGTGCGGAGCAGAAGGCTGGCAGGTCATCAAACACAGCCAGGGAAAGAACACAACAGGCCACAGCTTCAAAGAAAATTTCTAACCCCACGCAGGACTCAAAGCACATTTCCACTGCAGCACTGGGGGGAAAAAAATAAATATATTTTGTATTTCGCTTTCAGTTCTGCCACGTTCAGGTTTAAACCACGGAGCAGTGGTGCAGAAAGGCAGCGGCGGAATTTGTCATTTCACTGTCCTGAAAATGGTTAAAGCAGCATTTGTTCAAGGTTAAACAACCCAGCAAAAGTTCCTCTTGTGCTGAGTAGAAATAGGCAGATTTTCTGCATGGAAAGGGAAATACATAAAGTTGTGAATGCCTCGCTCTGGAATGGAAATGCTGCGATGCCAGCGAGGGGCTGGGAATGGGGAATCAGCGCCGGGAGCGGCCCGGGCCCGAAAAGAATTTATTTTCTCCATCGAAATTTATTTCATGGGAAGTCATTATTCTAAAATCAACGTAAACAACCCGAGGGGCGGCCGAGAGCAGCACTGCGGCTCGGGGGTGGGCACAGAGCCCTCAGCTCCAGGGAAAGATCTGCCTGTGCCCTCCTGGCCTGGGGGACACTAAAAAACACATTCCCAGATTTCACCCCCTCTCCCGAACTCCCCACAATTTCAGCCCTGCTCCAGGCGGGGAGATCATGGAAAAGCTTGGGATGGAAGGGATCTTAAAGCTCCTGCCACGGGCAGGGACACCTCCCACTGTCCCAGGCTGCTCCAAGCCCCGTCCAGCCTGGCCTTGGGCACTGCCAGGGATCCAGGGGCAGCCACAGCTGCTCTGGGAAATCCATTCCAGGGCCTCCCCACCCTCTCAGGGAGGAATTCCATCCCAGTATCCCATCTAAATCTCTCCTTTTTCAGCTTAAAGCCATTAAAGATGCAGAGTCCCGTCGTGCATCCACCTCTGCAGGACAACGTTAATTCAGATTTATGGATTTCTAACCACTATGGATCATGATTGAGGAAATTGAGGGGATTTGGGGGCTGAGACCAGGCCAGGGTGCAGAGCAGCTCCTGCCAACGAGCTCTGCATGTGCCAGAGAGATCCCCAGGATCAACAATCCCATTTGGATGCAGGAATTAGGCTGAAGCCCACGGCAAAATCTGCTGGGCCGTCCTCACACACGCAGCAATTCTCAAAGCTCTCTCCACTGCTTCATTGGAAAGCAGAAATTGCTCAGATTCTCCCCGAAATAAATGCCTTTTGTTTCCCTTCCTTCTTGACGGGAGTATTTATGATGATCACAAAGGAAAGATCACAACACATCCAGGCAAAAAAAAAAAAAAGGAAGGCGGAGGAAGGAGCCGACCTACAGATAATAAGTAACAAATCAGGAAAGGGAGGAAGATAATGGCTGTGGTTAAAAATGAGACACTGGGAAATAAAGAACAATGGATGGGAGAAGTAAAAGTATCCATTAAAAAAAAAATCCATATCCAAACGTGTTATGGACAACACGAAAACATTTTAGATGAGGCTGGAACAAAAGAAATTCCAGCAGAATTGCCATGGTATAGATCCAGGTTTTGATAGGGGCAGGAGTGCCATCAATAACGATGCAGATGATGCAGAAGAGCCCAAAAACCTGCTCTGGGAAACAATGAAGGGAACAGATTTCCAGCCCTCATCCCCCAGCGTTTTCCATCCCAACGGCAGCAGCTCCCAAATTGTTCGCAGCTTAAAAAATGTGAAGCCGCAAGCTTAATTAAGCGAAATAATTATTAATTTTTAAAAGCTTGCAATTAATTTTTAAACCAGTTTTCACCTGCAAGATCAGCCAAGTTGTTTGGAAGTTTGTGGAGGGAAACCACTAAATATTTTACAAGAATAAAGCTGGTGTCAGGGTGGTGTTAAGAGGGTGAAAAATGGGGCTGGGGTTTGTCACCAACCTCCAGCTGGAAGTGCCACTGTCCCCGTAAAGCTTCTCCCCCTCCTCCCTGCTCCTTTCTATCTTAAGCTGGGCCTATCCTATAAAACTCTTCCTTTGTTTTCCCCTTGGCATCAAATGTATTTTTTCATAAGCTGGGGAATAAAAAGTGTTTCCAAAAGCCTCTCGTGATCCTGGGGTTTCTCTCTGCTGCTGAAGTTGATTGTCCTTGTCATTCCAGGAGAAGTTTGGAGCTGTTCAGTTTGCTGGCTCCCAGCAGGTGGAAGGGGATGCAGAAGGTTTGATGCAGGATTTGTGGGATTAAGGGCGATTTGGGACGTTCAGGGCTTTGCTCGGAGTGAAATCACCACAGCTCCAGCAGAACAGCAGCAAAATAAAGTTGCAGGGTCCTTAATTAAGTGCCCTTAATTTTATTATAAATCTTGAGGCCTTACAAGTGAATTGATGTTTAATCAGGGAAATGATTATTCTGCCTCTGCCTGTGAAACGTGAGGGAGCCAAAGGGAAATCCAGGGGATTTGGGTTCAAAATCACTGTTTTTGAGGAATAACTCCCTCGAGCCTTCACAGAATCCCAGGATGGTTTGGGTTGGAAGGGAGCATAAAAGTCATCGAGTTCCACCCCCTGCCGTGGGCAGGGACACCTCCCACTGTCCCAGGCTGCTCCCAGCCCCGTCCAGCCTGGCCTTGGGCACTGCCAGGGATCCAGGGGCAGCCACAGCTGCTCTGGGCACCCTGTGCCGGGGCCTGCCCACCCTCCCAGGAAGGAATTCCTTCCCTCGTTGCTGCTGCCACTAAAAAGTACAAAGTGATTTTTTTGCTATTGGATAAAGCACAGATTGGCCCTCCCCATTCTGCTGGAATAAAATTTGGGGTAGCTCGTGCTGTGCATGAATTTCTCCTCCTTCCCCGAAGGCAGTGAGGGCACTGCTGGTGCTCGGGGTGAGAAGGGCAGTGCTGAGCCGTGGTTTGTGGGGTTGGGAGCAGGATCCGGGTCTGTGGCAGCCTTGGAGATGATTCCAGACACATCTGCCAGGATCAACCCCTCTTCCAACTTCTCTGTGTCCAGCCTGAGCGTGTTGAACACATCAGGGTTTGAGTCCCCCCAGTGATCTCTGCAGAACACAAAAACCCTACAAGATTTTCTTTCTGTGCGCTACGAGTGAAAGCAGAGCTAAAATACAGCTCAGCCTCATCCATGTCCCTGTTCCTGTCGAACAGCAGGCTACAAATGCCTAAATCCCTGGAAAAGTGAGTTCCTGGAAGGTTTTTGAGGTGTTTGGCGGTGGTGATTGTTGTAGGCTGCTTGCGGATTTTTGGGAAAAGTGCGGCGCCTGATCCAGCCCGAACCACCTCCGGCTGTGCTTCCCATGTGCTGGAACTGAAGCCCCCAAACGAGGCAGATCTCAGGCTGTGGAATTGGGATGGGAAAGTGCAGCTTCTGCCACGGCTCCGGATACACCCCGTGGTGAGAGGCTCCGATTTGGGCAGAAGAAGTCCGGTGTGACCCCACAGCCCGTGGGTTTGGGGTGCAGGTGGAGCCAAGGGGGAATCTGCCCATCTGGAATTGCTGACAGCAGTCCTGGGAGAGAGGCACAAGGGGCTTTATCCCCCCCTTCCCAGGAGCTGGATCTCCCACCCCATGGCTCCAGGACGCTCAGGGGCAGGATGAGGGATAAATCCCAAAAATCTGGGTAGCACCTTGCTGGGGAAAGGAAAGGCAAAGGGTGAATTTGCTGCAGTCAGGGTTTCACAGAGAAGGGAGAGTGAGAGGCAGGTCTAAAGAAATACAAGGAATCAATTTTTAAATGGATTTGCCTGTGCTTTAGACTGGTTCCAAAAAGCTCGGAGTAATCCAGGGAACAAGGTAATAAATTGTTGATGTATTTGTAGCGCTGAGCAGGGCTGAGGTCTGGTGGAACCCTGGGCTCCGGAGGAGAGGAATTCTGCAGAGAAGCTTCCATTATTTCTTCCTTCGTGGTTATCATCAAACGCCGACTGCTTTTCCCCGAAGGTTTCCCCATTATTTCTAACTCGGTGTTTATTCCCTGGGCTTTCTGCCCTGCTCCAAAGGCAGGGAAGGGGCTTTTCCTGGAGGCTTTTCCCACGGGGGTGCCAAGATTGAAAACCAGCCTGAGGGACAGGACCATCCTTCTGGGAATGATCATTTCTTTCTGTCTCGCTCTGGATTTTCTGTAATTGAGGAGGCTCAGGTGCTTTGATAACCCCAAACCCACAGTTTTGGGCTCTCCCCATGGGGTTTGCGGTTGGGAACGGGCACAGAAATGCTGGGAATGAAACATCTCCGGGAGCTCCGGGCTCTGCTGCTCCTCCAGCCCTCCGAGGTAAACGATGGCAGCGCCGATATCGAGCAGGGGCTGTTTGAGATGTGGAGGCTGCAGTTCATCAGAGGTCAGGTTTTATCGGATTTTGGCCGACTGGAAGCTCCCTGTGTTTGCATCTCCCCCCTGGAAGTCAATGTTTTCCTGCTTTCTGTGCCGGTGCCTGCAGAGGCCGAAGCTTCCCGGGATTTTGGCTGGTTTGGGGGGATCTTTCCCACCCCTCTGCCCAAGGCTGGAAACGGGAGATCCTGAACCCCCACCCAGGCCTTTCCCAGCCCCTCTGGCTTCCAGGCTGGAGAAAGCTGGATCCAAACCTCAGACAGAGCAAAACTATTTAAAGCAAGCGGGAAAACCCCATTTTGGGGACAGACCCCTGAGGGCAGCAGGAATCTCTCCCGTCTCTCTTCCACGGTACCTGGCTGGTCATGCAGGTGCAGCCAGAGCTCCCAGGCACCCACAGGAGGGAATTCTCGGCATCCATGATGGTCTTGCATATTCCCAGCGTGTTTCCTGCCCTGGGAAATGCTGGATTTGCTCCAAACTCCGAACACAACAGGTTTGGGTCCTGCCAGGGAAGTCAGCCCTCTGGGTGACAGGAAAACCCCGCAAGATGTTTCTCCATGTCCTCGGGAGTGATAGCAGAGCTAAAACAGACGGATCAGAAGCCTTTCCCCATGAAGAGTTAGGTTCCCAAGCTTTGGATTTCAGATTTATTTTAAAAATCCCTATCTGAGGGGAGGCAGGAGTATCCCATGAACCGTTCAGTATTGTCCAAACCAGGAATTCTCCATTTCAAACAACCACCACAGACCCTCTGGAGCAGCCCTGCCGTGCTCCCTCCTCGCAGGAATTGCCAGGACACCCGGGAATCCAAACACTGGATTGGGGAACCACCTCTCCGTCTCCACCGAGGCTCTTTTCCCGGCTCAGGTTCTTGTCAGGCCCTGTTTGCATCCCTTGTTTTCCGCTGATTGTTGCTGTCAGCTTGCTCTTATCCCATTTCTTATATAGGCTGCTTTATTTGGTTTTATTGCCTCTTTCGCCTCTTATCTCATCAAGGTGCATTTCTTCATCGCTTTTGTGATCAGCGTGGCTTTCTGGAACGCATTTAGGGCATCTTTTAAAAGGGTCTTCGGCAACTCCAAATTAATCACCCCAATCATTCCAATGATTTTCCTGCCAGTCCCTAAATGTTTTCAGCAGGGCCTTTCCCCACAGGTGCCCGAGCCCAGGCGGGGATTGTGTGAGGGCAGAGCAACAAAATCAGGGCCTGGGGGATGAAAAAGGGGTTTTGTTTGGTGAGCAGTTCGCCCCATTGGAAAAGGGGCTGAAGCAGCAAGATTTGGAAGGCAAGGAATAGTTTGAGCTGGAAAATAATCAGGGCATGTTTGCGAAGCTTTGAGGATTGTGGTGAGGAGCCAGCCACGATGCCCCAGGAGCTGTGCCTGGAGCCACCACAGCTTGGAGTCTCCTCATCCCCCTCCAGCTACGCAAAACTGGAGTCAATCCCTCTCCATCTCCTTGGGTACAGCTTGGGGACGAGGAGGAAAATCCTGCTCCTTTGGAAGAGGTCCCCAAAACCCCCAGCCCGTGGGTGCGGGCGGAGGAGCAGCATCAGGTGTGTCAGGTGTGTCAGGAGATGCTGAGGGCTGGCTCCTGCCTCCCGCCTCTTTCTTAGAGAGCAAAGAAACACTGAATTTCCTTGTTTCCATTCCCAGTGGACCCGCGGGTCGGCAGCTGCCTCGGAGCCGCGGATCTGCCATGGCGCCGTGCTCCTGGGAGTGTCTGGAGCCCGGGAATGCTGGCTCTGTGTTCCAGGCTGACCCTGCAGGGCTCTGTTGTTGTTTTCCTACCACTCCGTCGTGTTCCCAGAGCATCATCACCAAGAGAAACATGAGAGCAGGCAATTCATAATAATAATTTTTAAAAAGCGTAATAATGTAAATTATGCACATTATTAACCCCAAGTGCTGCTCTGAAATGGACACAGATTCTGCAGGAAGATCATCTCGAGGTTGTGCCGTGACACTTTTCCCTGAAGGTGCTGGAGGAGTCCTGTGGCCGCTTTTCCTGAGGTTTGGAGCTCTGTTAACACCCTGACGGCAGCACCTTGCGCCTGTCCCTCCCTGGGGCCGTGGTGGGATGTCCATGGAGGGGCTGCAGCATCCCAGGAGTGCTCCTGCCCCACCAGGAGATGTCCAGCAGGTCAGGCAGCACAGACGGGGTTCCTCGGGCTGTGGTGGACATGGATCTGTGGTGGACATGGATCTGTGGTGGACATGACTTGTGGTGGACATGGATCTGTGGTAGACATGGATCTGTGGTGGACAGGGGCCTGTAGTGGACATGGAGCTGTGGTGGACATGGAGCTGTGGTGGGCATGGGTCTGTGGTGGACATGGATATGTGGTGGTCAGGGGCCTGTGGTGGACATGACCTGTGGTGGACATGACCTGTGGTGGACAGGGACCTGTGGTGGACATGGATCTGTGGTGGGCATGGATCTGTGGTGGACATGGACCTGTGGTGGACATGGATCTGTGGTGGACATGGATCTGTGGTGGACATGGGCCTGTGGTGGACATGGATCTGTGGTGGACATGGATCTGTGGTGGACATGGGCCTGTGGTGGACATGGGTCTGTGGTGGACATGGATCTGTGGTGGACATGGGCCTGTGGTGGACATGGGTCTGTGGTGGACAGGGACCTGTGGTGGATGTCAACCTGTGGTGGACACAGAGCTGTGGTGGACAGGGGCCTGTGGTGGAGAGGGACCTGCGGTGGATGTCAGCCTGTGGTGGACACGGAGCTGTGGTGGACAGGGGCCTGTAGTGGACATGGAGCTGTGGTGGACATGGAGCTGTGGTGGACATGGAGCTGTGGTGGACATGGAGCTGTGGTGGGCATGGGTCTGTGGTGGACATGGATCTGTGGGGGAGAGGGACCTGCGGTGGATGTCAGCCTGTGGTGGACACGGAGCTGTGGTGGACAGGAAGCAGTGGTGGAAAGGGACCTGTGAGGGACATGACCTATGGGGGACATGGACCGATGGTGGACAGGGGATCAGAGGAGCTCCACACCTCCCCAGAGTGTCCCTTGTCCCCTCTGGCCATGGAGGAACCCCACAAGCCCAGCTCAGGTCCCTCACTTTGATGTCCAGCCTTTCCAGGGGGAATCCCAGGCCACGTGGATTTTTTTTATTCTTGATTTTCAGGGAATATAAAGGGAGGGAACTGGTGTTGGATGTCTCCTCCCTTCCAATTCCTCCCCTTTTCTCCTGCTCACTCTTTTCCCTCTTCAAAGAAGAAAGAGTCACTTTAAACCCTTTCATCAGCTCACCCTCATCAAAGGCAAGTGGGCTCAGCCTGAGTGGGATTTCCCAGCCCCATCCCATCTCCCCGATTCCTAAAGCTGCTTTAAAGCGCCTTAAACCCTTCCTGCGTAGAATTTTTCCGTGCAAAAATTAGACCTCATGAAAATAAATAATTCCCAGAGGAAATTTCAATTTGATTACAAATATTGACTTGCTTGAGGAAAGCTTTTTTTAAACAAAAATCCATTTGGAATCAACATTTTCAAATTAAACATGTATGTTCGCTCTGTCAGAGTACTTAACTTGGAAAAATCCCAATTTTCTTTCCAGTGGTTGGGGATTTTAGGAGTTTCTCCCACCCATATTTTTTTCCGGCGAGAGCTGAGCAAAAGCTGAGGCCTTGAAATCGGGCGAAGCCGGGAAAAGATTTGTTTTCATTTTGAGGGATTAAAAAAAATGCAATGTGAAATGTTGTAAATCATTTCCGTGCTTCTAAAAAAAACCCCCTACAAATGCAGAAATACGGGGATTAAAGCTGGAGCTCCAGGAGATGCCTGAGCTGCAGAAGCACCGGGCAGAGCTGACACAGTGGGTGCTGCAACTCCGATGTCACTTGGATGGTCCCCATGACCCCACTGCTCCCAATTCCATCACTTTGGGAGGGGTTTTGCATGGATTGGCAGCCAGGAGACGCGGGAGAGGAGCACACAGGTGGGAAGAGCTTGGTGGTTCAGCAGCTGAGTGGTGACACCAAGCTGTGCATGGGCTCTCCATCGTTCCTGGGTTGAATCCAGAGGGTCCCTCAGCATCCAGGCCCACCGAGGTTTGTGCAGAATCAGGGAATCCCAGAAAGGTTTGGGCTGGGAGAAGCCTTAAAAATCATCCCATTCCACCCCCTGCCATGGGCAGGGACACCTCCCACTGTCCCAGGCTGCTCCAAGCCCCAGTGTCCAGCCTGGCCTTGGGCACTGCCAGGGATCCAGGGACAGCCACAGCTTCTCTGGGCACCCTGTGCCAGGGCCTGCCCACCCTCACAGGGAACAATTCCTGCCACATACCCAACCTAATCTTCCCTTTCAGTTTGAACCCCAAACGCCCAGTTCAGTGACCAGTATGACCAGTATGGATCACTGAACCCACCTCAGGCTCCACACCCCAGCAAAGCAGCACTTCAGATGCCCCTTGTGAGGCCCAGCCCCGCTTAACAAAGCTAAACCCAACTGCTCACAATGGGAATTTTTGTTGTGTTTTCCCCCAGACTCTTCCTGTGCTTTCTGTGATCCGTCTGCTCCTGGAAACAGTGGAGTTGAGCTGAAACATTCGGAAACCTCCCGCACTTCAGGACAGGGAGCACTCAGGTGTGAACGTGCTGCTTTTGCCACCTTATGGATTAAAAAAGGTAAGAATAAATCCACTTAATTTGTGCAAGGTAGGAGCTGTGTCAGGGGAGAGGGTAAATCGTGTACAAGAAGAGCCCGGTGTCCTGCTGATTTTGGGAGGGGAAGGAAGAAGAAGGAGCTGGAGGGACAGCAACTTTCTGATGTGATGAGGTTTCCATGCACTGACCCCTGTCCTGAGAGAGGCACTGAGGGGGCCCAGCCTTCAGCCACTGCCTCTGCCAAAGTAAAACACATCTATTAATTAAAATAAATCAATATCAGCATCATAAGTGACCCTGGCAAGAGTTGGGGGCTCTCCTGGAGCCTGAATCAGGGGGCAGAGGGGTTGAGGGGGTCCCCAGCAGCCGCAGTTCCCCAGGACCCTGCCGAGGGTGAAGCAGCTCCAGCAGAGACGCTGCTCACCGGAGGCATCCAGGGATGAGCCAGGAATGACTCCAGACTCTGGAAAAGCTTTTAAGGAGCACTTTGCTAATAAATGCACATGAGAAAGGGCTGCTAACAAATGCAGCGAGCCCTGGGGCGCCAGGCCTGCCAGGGTCCCCACAGCCATTAGTCCCAGCGGGAGATCCGGGAGCAGCATTCCCGGCAGGAGAGCCACGCTCCCACGTTAAAGCAGGAGAACAAACGCTGAACTGCTTTCTGTGCCATTTCAGCACCTTCCCAGCCCTGTCTCAGCAGGTCCAGCGGTGCCTGAGCCTGGGTTACCCCACAGTGGCCCAGCAAAGCCTGAGGAGCCACTGTGCCCTCCACGCCTGGTGCTGGCCCCTCTCTGTTCTCCAAGGTTCCTCGATCCTTTTCCCAGATAATCGTGGTTAAACATCCCATGCAGACACGATGAAGCTGTTCAGGACAACGGATGTTGCCAACGAGGACAACTTCTCTTAAGGTTAATTAATCATTTGTAAACCGACCTTTGGGGGGGATGAATTATTCATCAGTGCTCCTCAACCAACACAACACAGAATTTTCATCCAGCGTGTTTTGGTCAAAGTTTTCCATTTTTCCATAACTGAGGGACGGGGAGAGCCGTGCCCCTGGCTGTCACCCCTGTGTGGGATGCTCCTGCTTGCCCAGCATTTAAACCACAGCCAGGCTTAGGCTGGACCAAAGCCCGACTGCTGCTGCTTTTCCCTACCTGTATTTCTTCCTCAAAGCCTGACTGACCTTAAACTCTCTTGAAGACTCCTCTCCAGGAGCTTGACATTTAAAAGTGCAGTGACAGAAAATAACTTCTTCTAAAAATACGTGTAACTTATTTACCAGCAACCAGGAGAGGGGGAGAGGAATTCAAATGAAGACACACATTTACATCACACCGCTGGCTGTGACTCCTCCTGGGGGCAAAGCTGCTCCCTGTGGATTCCAGGCCTTTCCCCCACATCCAAATCTGGGAATGGCTGAGCAGGGACAAGGAGAAAAGGGAGAAAAGGGATCCATCCCCAGGCACCTTTCCCCCACATCCAAACCCAGAACTGGCTGAGCAGGAGCAGGGATAAGGAGAAAAAAGATTCCCATGTGCCTTTCCCCCACATCCAAATCCGGGACTGGCTGAGCAGGAACAGGAATAAGGAGAAAAGGGATCCATCCCCAGGTACCTTTCCCCCACCCCCAAACCTGGAAGTGCCTCAGCAGAAACAGAGATGAGGGGAAAAGGGATCCATCACCATGCACCTTTCTCCCAGAACCCGAGACTGGCTGAGCAGGAGCAGGGATAAGGAGAAAAAGGATTCCCCTGTACCCTCCCAGGCTGCAGGGAGGGGCAAGACTCCAGTTTTGGGGCAGCCAAGGAGCTGATTTAATATCCCAAAGCTTCCGAAAGCGAGAGGCAGGAAAAGACAAGCCACTGTTTATTGGGAGAATATCCCGTGCATCGTTCTTTGTCAAGTTACAGAAATGAAGAAGGAAAAAAGAGAGAAAAAAGAAATCAAAGGCAAAATGCAGCACAAACCTGGGAGCTCAGTACTTGGAAAACTGCTCATTTCCATAGGGAAAAGCCTTCTCCACCCCATGTCCCCCCAGGAGAGAGCAGCTCCTGCCCAAACAGGCTCCTCACCCCCTTCCCCACCCAAAACTCCAGCGCAGCCCCGGGGGATTCTCCTGAACGTGAGGCGTTCATGTATCTTTAATTATTGTTTCAGCCACATAAATCCATGCAGAATTAAAATTCATGATGGTTCTAGGGTACAAGTGCAAACAATTTGTTCGGTAAACTTTGCTCTAATTGGCATTCTGAAAATTTCCTGTTAATCAAGCCCCCTGGGCTCGGTTTACCAGTGTAGTTGTGCCTGGGAACGTCGGTGCTCGGAGGGTGCACGCGCCAGCGCCGCTTTCAAGGGTCTTTAGACGATATTAACTCACACACTTTGTCCTCACGTTAATTTGCAAGTAATTTTTTAACAACCTTCCGTGGCCCTGTCTTTTATCTCGCTGCTTCGTTACTCCAGGCGAGCGAGAGCGTTTGTTAAACCTGAGCCCAAATCGCACCGGGAAGCAGCCGGGAGCCGAGGGCGGAACATCCCCGAGGGCAGCTGGAATTCCTCTCTCTGGGAGACGCCTTTCCAGCGGCTCTCGACTCCAAGTGGCCACAGGAGACACAAATAGATGTTTGGGCCAGCATGGGAAGCTCAGGAGTGTGAGGCAGGGACCTCAAAAACACGGATATGGAGATGGGGACACCTTGGTCCTCCTGAGCCGAGGACATGAAGGTCCTGAAGAGCCAAGGCATGGGCAGAGCTCCTTTTCCATTCCATCTCCGTGTGCACGGAGAACAACAGGAGATGCCAGAGCCCCGCTTCCCAAACGCGATCCAATATGGAAAAATTGGCCAATTTTGGATCTCTTTCCCCCAGGGAACTCCTTCTCCGCTCCGGGTCACCACCAGGAGGATTTCAGGAGCTTTCAGCCATCCCCTCCCTTTGGTTTTGCAGCGTTATCAGGCCAGTCCTTAACTCGCATCCCAAGAGATTTGGGAATGGGAGAAGCTTTGGATCACCTGAGCGTCCCTTCCCAGCGGCACAGCGAGGCGGGCTGATAGAAATAACAAAATAATGAGCAGCTGACAGCGATCAGGGCTGTGCTGGAGGAGCTCTCCTGGATGGGAATGTGCAATCAGGAAAGGCAGGAGAGCTGGCAGCTCCCAGAAGACGCCAAAGATGGTGCACAACAACAAACTGCTTCCCGGCAAAGCTGATAAGGAGCATAATTAGATGGCATTACGGCGGCAGCGGGGCCTGGAAGCTGGGAAGAATCGTGTGGAGAGTGGGAACAGGCACATTCCTGGGGGAAAAAAGAGGGATAATACAGGTTCACACAGTGGGAGCTGCTCGCAAGGTTTTGGAGGCAACCAGAAGGGCCTGCAAATAAATCAGACGTAAAACGAGAACAGGAAGATGTGGAGGGCCCTGAATGTCTGGGGAGGGAGAACGGACTGAGCGTTCAAAGCAGGGGTTTGTCCCATCTCCATTGCTTCAGTCTTTATCCACAAAGGTTAATTGTGGGTGAAACTGAACAAAACAGCTTTGGAGGGAGCTGTGGGAAAGGCCAGCAGAAGGGAAGGGGTTTGGAGCCATTTGGATGTGTCAAATGTACTCAAAATGAGAGGATCTGAAGAAAAGCACCCCGGAACGTCGAACCCTTGGTGGTTATCTTCAAAACTGATGAAGGTGCAGAGGTCCCTGGAGATGAGAGAAGCACCTCTCTTTGAAGAGGATACTTAAAATTAAAAAAAAAAAATTTAGAAAAAACCCTGAATAATCATCTTAATCTAAATTCCCTGAAAGAGACTGGAGGAAAGGCTTAAATGAGCAACTTGTAAAAGGATGAATAAAATCAAAGAACATGGGTTTGTCAAGAGCCAGTCATGTCAACCCAATTTAATTTCCTTCTTTGATAAGGGAACAGGAGGACGTGATGATGGGGAGCAGAAAACACTCGACTCCTGTGTCGTGGAGGACTTTTGCATTGTCCCACTGAAAAAACACCCTCTAAATCCAATCAGAGCTCGGCTGGCAGAGAAACAACTCCTGAAGAGGAGGGATCAGGGGACAAGGAGGTTCTCCAGCCCCCACCTTGGCTCTAAAGGAGGGGCTGTCACCCTTCCTGTCCATCCTGCCTTTCTCCAGCCTGGCAATGCCCAGCTTTGCCCAGGAAAACTGAGACTAAACCTTTGTTACGCTGATTTTCAGCCTCTCGTGCTGGTTTATCTCTCATTTCCCCACAAGAGCAGCATCCCCACGAGCGTTTCAGTAGAACCACCTTGGTGTAGCATTATCCCACGTTAACCTGGGATGCCAGCACGGAGCCGGGAAGATGCTTTTGGTGGACCTTCAGTGACTCCAACCCATTTGGAAAAGGTGCAAATCCCTACAAACACGGCCTGGGAAAGCTGAGTGGGAGCGTGGAGGCTCCGGAGCTGCGCTCCTGGATGGACAGATGGACTGAGGGATGGGGACTCCTGCACGCCCCAGCCAGGGGCTTTGGCAGCTGCAGGAATGGCTGCCGCAGGACGGCAGGAGTGGAAGCTTTTGATATAGTTTCAAACAATGTGTAATTATCAGGTAGCTGAAAATTAGCCCATCTGTGCCTCGGGAGGAGACAATGGGAAGTTGTGTGTTACTAATGGCTGAAAAGCGCTGGCAGCACAAGACAGGAAATTCTCAGGCAACTTTTTTCTGCAGGTAATGTAATTACACGGCATAATCCCCAAATCTCCTGACTTGTTGGTGGGGTTTGATAAAGCTTAGGAGGTCTTCATCTCCCTTTCAGCTTCCTCTCCTCGCTGCAGCAGCGCAGCTCTGGGGATTGCAGGCCCGCCTGGGCAGCGGCAGATGTGGGCGACGTAAAACTGCCTTTAAACACCCAGCTAAAGACAATCTCAGGTTTTTCTGCAGCAGATTGTAAATTCCCACCTGCCTCTGCCACAGCCTCACTCTCTGAATGCAAAGCACAGAGCTTGTAACATTATTTTGGGTAAAATTTCCTTGCTGGTAGAGTCGGTCAGGGCCTGATCCAGGTCAGTGCACACACAAGCAGCAGCTTGGGTCAGATTTAGAACCCCTTTTGTTTTCTCTGCTTTTGGGCCCTGCTGATGCAAAAAAAAATAATCCCCCAAGCCCCCTGACTTCTTTAAATGCCTCGAGGATCCGGTGATGAGGTCTTTGAGGGTCGGTGAAGCAAAGCTGGAACGGCACAAACCTCTTGCAAACAGTCCAGGCAGGGTAAATAGCTGATGATTTTTTATATTCATACTTTTGTCTGAGGAATAACTAGGAGCAAATTGCTTTTCCCTTGCCTAGTTGGAATTATTCAGAGCAGTTTTTTCTGCTGATTTTCACTATTCTCCCTTTCGAGAGGTTCGCTCCCGAAGATGGCTCAGCCCTGAATGGAAAGCAAACGTCGCCTTCACCTTCAGTGAACTTTGAAGCGATTGATTTTCACCGGGCATGAAAGAAAAGCTGGGAAGTGACAGCTCGTGGACTTTGGGGAGGGTGAACGTGGCCATTTCACGCCTGTTGGTGCAGCAGGACTCGGGGCATCCCGGCACACGTTTGACAGAAGCTCCTCGGGCTCATCCAGGCCCGGCCTCTCCCACACGGGGGGTCCTGGCCCAGCAGACGGTTTAAGCAGCCCAGAACAGGGAGGAAAACGACTCTTGCTGGCTTTTGTCTGGTAATCTGAGGTCAGGAAAACAAAGTGCTTCCTCTCAGCTCTCCCCAGCGCCGTGGTGGGAAATGCAGCCAAGCTCCAGCGCCGAGAACAAAGCCAGAGCTGGCACAAACACAGCAGCTCCTTAAATGAGTTTGCCATTAGCCGGAAGGGCTGCAAATTGAAGCGAAGATAAGCCCCTTAGCATTTCCCTTCTTTAATCCCAGCCTCATAAAAGCAGAGATGTGTTCCTATTCAGTGGGCTTTATACAGAGGCAGGTATTTCATTTACCCAAAAAACCCCTGGATCGGATAAATTATTAATGTTATTTATAAAGGCAATTCTGCCATTCAGCAACTTCTTTTGGATCCCTCCGCTTAATCTCGCTGCTTAGCATAAGATACACTCCAGTTAAAAGGCGAAATCACATTCCCTTACAAGGCCTGCAAAATAAGGGAGTGCTGAGGTGCCTGGAAAAGGGTTGTAGTTGAAATTCTGCTCGAAAGATTAATGCATTTATCAGTGGCAAACATAAGCCCTGATTTCCACTTGCTCGTCCCCTCCCTGCGCGAGGATGGGGCCTCACTCACACGCAGCAAGAGCTGGTTAAGCTACTCAGCGACACGCTGGTGCTTCCAGAGCCTCTGTGAGGCTGCCTGGGGGCTGGGTGGAGCCCTAGGGGGAGAATTTTGGGATCACTGAGGTTGGAAAAGCCCTCCCAAGCCCATCAAGTCCAAGCTGTGCCCCATCCCNGCAGAGCCCGACCCCCCCGGCTGCCCCCTCCTGTCAGGGAGTTGTGCAGAGCCACAAGGTCCCCCCTGAGCCTCCTTTTCTCCAGGCTGAGCCCCTTTCCCAGCTCCCTCAGCCGCTCCTGGGGCTCCAGCCCCTTCCCAGCTCCGTTCCCTGCCCTGGACACGCTCCAGCCCCTCAGAGTCTCATTGTGAGGTGCCCAGAACTGGACACAGCCCTCGAGGGGTCTCACCCATGCCCAGCAATCATTTCTCTTCCAGCCCCTCTGCCCCAGCCTGGGGCACTCCTGGGGTTGTGTGACCCAGGTGCAGGACCCAGCAAAGCAACCCTGTGCCCTCCTGTGACGTGTCCTGCAGCACGTCCTGCTCTGGGACACCCACGGCCACGACTTCAGCTCTGCAGGCTCAGCCCTACACCGGCCCCACGGGCCAGGGTGTGCCAAGGGCAGAGAGGCGCCAGAAGGGACATCCAGGAGGCGTGGGGAGTCGAGTTGGGATACTCAGAGTCCCAAAACAGGTCCTCAGATACTCCAGGAGCGCTGCCACCACGGTGGCGTCGGGGATCTCAGCCCCAGCAGAACCAGCGTGGCACAGAGCCCTGGGGAATGATGGAGTAAACACGGGAAGTTTATTAAACTGGGAGTTCTGGTCCCCATCCCCATTCCAGCTCCAACAGTGGCACGTGGTGGAGCAGTTCCCACATCCTCCTCCCAGCAGCAGGGCAGCAATGGCTCTTTTGGGGTTAAACACCCACACCTAGGACAAGCAGAGCCAGCAGCTCCTATGGGAGATGTGCTCCAGCCTCTGGGAGGGGAACAACAGCTCCTTGCTCC
Organism: Rhagologus leucostigma; assembly: GCA_013397725.1. Taxonomy (NCBI): domain Eukaryota; kingdom Metazoa; phylum Chordata; class Aves; order Passeriformes; genus Rhagologus; species Rhagologus leucostigma. The sequence goes on from VZTD01000674.1 coordinate 201,228, forward strand.
CACATCAGAACTCCACTGGGAATTACCCCCATCCCACCCCACGATCCCAGGAACATCCTGGGAGTCGCTGCAAGCCGCCCCCCAAACCTGAGGGCAGCACACACGGGGATGGCAGGGAGCTTTGGAAAATCCCTCGTGGAATGTTTCCTTCTCCGTCTGTTCCCCAGAATCCTTTTCCCAGCATTTCCCTCTCCCAAGGCCGCCCAACAAACGGAGCAGCCAGCGCTGGCTGAGGTTTTGTTGCAGCACGATTTGAACCCAGGCGGAGCATTTCTGTTTGCTAAACTCACCCAGCCTTTTCTCAGGAGGGTTCTGACAGCAATGTGTGTTTTCCATGTGTTTTCCATGGATTTTCCACGCTGTTTCCCCAGCCCTGGGGACGTTCAGGATGTGTTTTTCCTCCTGGGCTGGGTGTGGGGACAAGCAGGGGCTCACGGGTGGCACCTTTGATCATTCCCAGGCAGGGAGGGCTCCTGCAGCTGCACTCAGAGCTGGAGCTGCCTCAGCCTTGGGCACCACAGAGAAACTCACTTTAATGTCAAAACGCCTCCTAATAAGATTTTAAGTTTGTTCAGGGAGCTGGAATGAAATATTTAACCACGGCATCACAGCAGCATTTTATTCTCATGAAAATGCTGAGATGCCATTTGCAAATCAGAAATGTTTTCACATTTTGCTTTGAAACCGCGGCGTCTTTATGCAACTGTTTTGTGTGGGGTTTGGGGTTTTTTTTCCTTTCCAGGAAGAAACAAATCGTGGGGGAAAATAGCTGAGATCTTGGGCATTTCTTCACAAATCGGGTGTCTGCTCTTCATCCTGTCCTGGCGAGGCTCTTCGGAGCCCACTCGGAGCAGGGAGGAGCAGCCCCTGTTGTTGCATCCAGCATTCAAATTCCATTATCTTTGTTTCCTGCACTGACAACGAGACATTTAGGTTGGAGAACTCCACTGGGCATTAGTGCTGCTCTGAAGGGTTTGCATGATTTGAGATAAATGTCATAAAAGAAATAGCAAGTTCTGCCAGAAAAGCACAGCTGTCCTACTTTTTTTATTATTATTGGGGCAGTTTTCCCCTTTTTTTGGGTACGGTTTATTGACTTGCAGTTCTTCATCTCCCTGTATATAAATTATATCTTGTTAAACACCACAATCCAGCTTGGTTCAATCCCTCCTCAAGACTTGGGTACTTTCTTATCCCACTCCTTTCCCTGCTCCAGGCAGGTAGCCCAGAGCCATCCAAAATCTCTGGGGCTGGGTGATGTTTGGCCTGTGAGTGACTGAATTTTGAGCTGTGAATTAAACTATTTCCAAAAGGAAAAGCAGCTTTTTAGGCAGTTCTGGCCACACTCAGTATTTGAGGTTCAAACTGTTCTTAAGAAAGAGTTGTTCTATAATAGTGACCAAAATATACTTGAATTCAGCATCTCAGGATCAAAAAGCCCCAAATCCCTTAAGATGTCGCCTGACTTTTTTTTTTTTTTTTTGGAAGACCTTGTGATTTGTACACAGTTTATTCATGGGGGTTTTTAATACGAAATTCAAAGAACTGCAAGGAGAAATTGTTGGCAAGCGGCATAAAAAAAACCTGCTTAAAAATAACATATGAAAGTGTCAGAAGGAATGTGTATCATTTACCCAAAACACTGAGGATCCAAAATAGCTGAGAGAGGAGGGGAGCAGGAATCAGAGAAAGCCTTTCCTGAACACAGAGGGGAGACAGGGCTTGTCCTGGCCAGGTCAGGCACAGCGAGGGTGACAGCATGGTGCGAGATTTTCAGGCACAAAAGGCATGGGAAGGACAGAGCTGGGGATTTTCTGGTTCTGGGAGAAGCTGTGGTGGTCCTGGAGGGTTCTCCTGGGATCACGCTGCTCCATGAAGAACCAACTTCTAGGAAGGCAACGAATCTGCAGCCTGCAAACGCTGCTCTTCCAAATCCTGCCTGAGATTTGGGCCAAACGAGGCACTGGGAGGTCTCTGAGGAGCTGGAAATGCACTGGGAAATCAGGAAAACAGGAAATCAGCTCCTTTCAGCAGTGCCAAAACCAGGCGCTGGCGCTGCCTCCAGCTGATCCCGATTTCCCCCTTTTCACCAGTTCCCTGATGTTTCAGGTTCTGCTTTGGGGCTGCTGAAGCTCCCACAGCCCCTTCCAGCACCCAAATCCTGCCCCAGCCTCTCCTGCTGCTTCTCCCAGAGCCACCTGCACCCAGGGAAATCAGGGAACGCATGGGAATTCAGCCTGGAGAAGAGAAGGATTTGGGGACACCTTGTAGCAGCATTTCAGTCCCCACAGGGAACTTCGGAAAGAGATGGAGAGGGCCTGGAGTGCCAGGACACAGGCAATGGCTTCCCACTGCCAGAGGGCAGGGTTAGATGGGATATTGGGAAGGAATTCCTGGCTGTGAGGGGGTTGAGGCCCTGGAATGGATTTCCCAGAGAAGCTGTGGCTGCCCCTGGATCCCTGGCAGTGCCCAAGGCCAGGTTGGACGGGGCTTGGAGCAGCCTGGGACAGTGGGAGGTGTCCCAACCCATGGGACTAATCCTTAAGGTCCCTTCCAAGCCAAACCATCCCGTGATTCCGTGAAATCTGGCTGCGATTTCTTCCACCCTAAAAGCAGATCCTGGTCAGTGATGTTCCCACCCTCCGGAGGGATCAGCACTTCCAGCGCCTGCAAAGCTGCACACAACTGGTGCCTTCCCCACTCACCTGCTTCCTGCTGCTCCAGACAGGGAGGCAAAGCCCCTGGGAGCACCGTGATTCCCACTGCAGAGGGAATTGCGGTGCTGAGGCTGCAGCTCCTGCCTGGCTCCTGGGAAGCTGCCAGGGAGAGGGAAGTACAGGCAGAAAGCGAATAGCAGAAGAGATTGCAGGTAATTATGTTTCTTAAGCTGTTAACAGGATTGGCCATTTGATAAATGAGAGGATTTGGGAATGTTTTGTCACTGACAAGGCATTGTAAGATCCGGGTGGAAACGGGAACGTTTCCCTTCCACAAGCAGGAAACTCTCCCGGGATGCTCGCGCACCGTGAAATCCATCTGAAACCTGGATGCCAGCACATGGAGGAGAAAGGACAGATACAGGACTCCGGCTGAAAAAACCTCACCAGGTCTCTCAAATATGGAATTAATTTGGGTTTGGTGCCCCTGCCGTGCCCCCAGAGGCTTCTGCTCTTTCCTGGTGAACCCCCGCGTGCTTCCATATGGATTTTGGTGCCACCGGGGCCCCTCAAATCCCTCCATCTGCTTTTCAGTGCTCTGAATCCCTCTGGTTCCCTCTGGTTCCCTCAGCTCTTGGTTTGCTTTTGTGTTCCCCGGATGGAAAGCGAAGACGAGAGGCAAGAGGGAGAGGCAAGAGGGAAACCAGCCCTGCTCTGTTTGTCCTGCTCCAACTGTGCCCCTCGGGAGGGTTTGGATACCCCTGGAGCCCCTCTGTTTCTTTTCCAGTGCCCTCAGAGGCCTTGATGTGATTTTCAGGGTGTCCCAGTGCTCTCAATGTGATTTTCCCTGGAAATCTGTGCTTTGGTGTCCCCAGGAGCTCTCCACGTGCTCTGTGGGCCCTCGGGACTCTCAGTCCCATCCCACAGCAGTGAGGCAGGGGCAGGACCCAACACAGGCACAGTTTGTGTGCAAGAGCAAAGGAAAAGGGGAAAGCTCTCCCAAACCTCCCCCACAGCTTTTCACTTCTTTGCTTTGCATGGATTTTAGCAGCCAGACTGCTGCAGGAGCTGTGGGACAGGCTGAGGATGAGGAGCAGGGCAAGGCCCGCTCCAGAGATCTGTTACAAGTAAACAACGCATCGAATAAACCAAAAATCACCTCGGCTCAGCTGTGTGGCTTGCTCCACTTTTTATTTCCAAGAGGAAAACTATCCCAGCATGATGCCAGCATGGCTAATTCCTGCTCAGGCCTCCCTGTGGTGTGACTCCCCAGCAAGGAACTGCTCACAGGGGCTTTTTCCTCCTGGGGCAGCTCCTTAAGGGGTAAATGAAGGCAAAATCCAGTTCCCGCTCCTTCCAGCAAGGTCTCTGGAAAACAAGGTCACTGACTCTGTGCAGCTCCAGCTGAAGTCTAAAATGCTGGCCCCAAGCAGCTCGGAGGGCAGGCAGGAGGTGAAGTAGCAGTTTATTCTTAGCAATAAACACCTCGGAAAAGAGAAATAAAGGGAAAGAAACTCTAGGCACTTTTCCCCTACGAACAATAGGACTGAAAGCTCTGCTTTCACCCAGCCGGGGCAGACGTGAACACTGGATTTGTGGATTTGTGCCCCTCTGCTCCAGCACCCCCAGCCCAGCCCAGGCTTCCGTTCTTCAGCAGGAGACGGAGCTCCAGCCCCAGCTGGGCACGGCAAAATCTCTGCCAAAGCTCAGCCCAAAGCCCCGGGGCAGCCACAGGGACACCATGGCCACCTTCAGTGGGCTGCGGTTCAAGCACAGAGAGGTTTGTTCCCGCCAGCACAGTTAGGAAAGGAAGATGGGTTTCCAACCCAGTCCTGTGGATGGATGAGAACTCATCCCAAGAACTTCCCGAAGGCCTGACCCGCAGTGGCATCCATAAACCCCTTCCAGCCATGGAAAGCAGAACGGTCAGGAAAAGCTTTTATCTCCAACAAGGAGCCTCTGACGGGGGAGGCTGAGCCAGCTGCTCCCTTTAGGCCCAGGCAGCCCCAGGAGACATTCCCACAGGAAACCCCGGTGCCACGGAGATGATCCCAGGCCAGAAGCCAGCTCCAAACAGCCCCAAAGAGCCTCAGCTCAGCCCCCTGCAGCCCTGACAGCCCTGCAAGGGTGGCACCTCCCTCAAACACAGACTGGGAAACAACCTCTTGATGGACGCCCGTCAGCTTTCCAGTGGGAAAAGCAGGGAACAACTCCCACACCTGCAGAGCCCTGGGAACAGCCCCCACCAGCGCCTCAGTCATGGGGGGCTTTGCAGAAGTCCCTGGGATCTGGGATCACCGTGCCTCTGGCAGCAAGGGATCCCCTCCAGGTCCCCCTTGCCCCACCTCCTGGGCACAGCTGCCCCACCAGGAGTGGGGTAGAGGGGCCCCAAAGCCTCCTTGGGGTTCAGCTTTGCTCACTCCTCATGCCCAAATCCTCCCTTGCTCCCAGGCCGATCCACCCTCTTCTCTTCCACATATTCCTGCAACCCGAAAATGCCCACAGACCCTGAGAGAGGTCCAAGCACCACACACACAGGAATTAAACTCCACATCTCCCAAGGCAAGCTGGGAGCAGTGATACACCAGGAATCTCTTCACAGCTCCCCAAAACCCTGGCACAGCCCCCACACTCTAAATGTGTTGTAGAGCCCATGCACCTCCACAGGTCCAGAGAAAAACCCTGGGGAAAAAGGCGAGGGGTCAAAAATCCACACGTGGAAGAGGGGAAGAGCTGTGCCAAGGCTGAGGGATGTCTGCCCCTGGGAATGGAGAAGGAGCTCCAGACACTTAAAATCACTGCGGTTTCCAGAGACAGAAAGAAGAGGATCAGCACAGCCCCTGATGCTCCAGAGGAGCAGTGGGAACTCAGGGAAGGGCACGGACCGAGGTGAGGAAGGAGCCAGCAAGGCCTTGGAGGTGAGATCGTGCAGCTATCGGTTCATCTTTCACAGAGGAGGAAAAGAGAATAAAATCAAACTTCCTTCTAACATAGCTAAAGAGAAATAAATGCAAGGACTTGAAAAGGGCAGGACAGACATCTGTGCTGTTTCCCTTCAGGAGGCTGTTTTCCAAAAAGAAGGAAAACTCCCCTCACCTGTAGCTCTGCCCCAGCACAACCCTAAAAACAAACTGAGGATGTGGCTGCTGCCTGCAGCCCTCAGCCACAGCTCTGCTGGCAAAAATCACATGTTCCCTTTCTCCTCTTTTTTAGTAAAATGGAAGTAGCATTAAAAAAAGAGCTTGAATTACCCCCTTTCTTCCCCTCCACCTCTCCCAGCACCACAGCCGGCCTGGTTTGGTGCTGGCAGCCTCCAGTCTCCTTTAATCCCCTTGTGGTTCTCCTCAAAGATGTGAGTTCCCTTCCCTGGGAAGTGCTTACTGCAAGATTGCTGCTGTGTCTTTCCATGGAAAGATCTGGAAGTAACCCTACTCCAAGATATTTATAATTTTTTTAAGCTGCTGCCTGGGTTAAGCTCCATGTGTTTATCAGGACTGGGCACTAAGTGTAAGGAGGGACTGTGTTTCTGAATGTTCAAGAAGAGAAAAGGGAGGAATTCAAAGTTGGTTTTTTTTCATTTCAAGTGACTTTTGGTTCCCCCTGAAAGTTTCCATGTGGCTCCCAGTACGAACCAGAGCCCTCAGTGTCCCACTCACCCCAAAGCTCCTGTGTGATTATGGGTTTCAAAACTTGTGTATGAATATTTTTGTGCCCCATGGAAAATTATAGGATCAAAGAATCCTAGAATGGTTTGGGTTGGAAGGGACCTTAAAGACCATCTCTTCCCAACCCCCTAATTACGTGGCTGTCTTAGGAAATGGGCACCAAGTGGAAGCCTTCAGGAAGATCCGAAGGCAGCTCTGAGTGATGGGCAAAATGAATTTCATGGAATCATGGAATGCTTTGGGTGGGAGGGGACCTTAAAGCCCATCCAGTCCCCCCCCTGCCATGGGCAGGGACACCTCCCACTGGCCCAGGCTGCTCCAAGCCTCATCCAGCCTGGCCTTGGACACTGCGAGGGATCCAGGGGCAGCCACAGCTGCTCTGGGCACCCTGTGCCAGGGCCTGCCCACCCTCACAGGGAACAATTCCTTCCCAAGATCCCATCCATCCCTGCCCTCTGGCAGTGGGAAGCCATTCCCTGTGTCCTGGCACTCCATCCCTTGTCCCCAGTCCCTCTCCAGCTCTCCTGGAGCCCCTTTAGGCCCTGCAAGGGGCTCTGAGCTCTCCCTGGAGCCTTCTCCTGTCCAGGTGAACACCCCCAGCTCTCCACACACCAGCCCCACTCTCAGGCCAAGGCTGGTAAGGACAGAACAATCCTTGGGCACCACAGCACTTGAGAAAACAACTGAGAATTCCTAGTTAATCTACCGGAAAGAATTTTGGAACAAGGGGAAGGAAGCCACATGAATATGCAGCAAATCCAGTGGGAAGCTGCTGGCTGCTGCAATGCCTCATTAGAGCTGCAGAGCCCCAGCCCAGCAGCTCCCAGTGAACGTGGCAGGACGGGTTTGCCCGGAGAGGCTGTTTCACAGAATGGTCCTCGCGTTTCCATGGAATTTCCATATTCCCCAGCAGCCGCTCGTGTGATCCAGCAGGATGCCGGGGACTCGCAATTAAAAGTGGATTACAGAAGAACGATCGTGAAGTTCAAACTTGAGAAGAAGGGTGCCCGAAACGTCCTCGCTGGAACCAGGTTAGAGCATCTGAACTTGCTCTAATGGTGAGTGTCACTCACAAAATAATTTTATGTACCCGAATAAAATGAATCCAAACCCGTGGAAGAAAAGCAGCGCAAGATTAAACATCCAGAAAATAAACCCAGAGACCTGTTGGCAGGAAGGTTGGGAGGGAAGGGCTGGGACTCACACTCCATCTGCTAATAACGAAAATGAAGAGACACAGTGGCGGCAGAACAAGGAAAGGTTCACCGAGGAAAAGCCCTGCAGAGTGGAAGTGCTGCGAGTGGAGCTGCCGGGGCCTTTCAGGTGCAAAGAACACAAAAAATCCTCCTGCTCAGACAAAGCCAAGGACCAGGGGCTCTCCCTGCTCACCTCTAGTGGCCTGTAGTGAGTGCTGTGGGAAAACCCAACAGAGAGGACAAATAAATACACTTTTCCTGGCTAATTGTCTGGATTATCAGTTCCTGGCCTGTGGCCACCAACGTTTACAGTCCAAAGCAAGCACAAGTGAAGCGAGGGAGAGGCCACAGGGTCCTGTCAGGCTGCGGAGGAGCAGCTGCACACAGGGAACTCTCCAGGCAGGAATTCTGCCCATCCACTCCCAGGGACAGCACAGGGAATCAGCCAGGCCAGGCTTGGAGCAACCTGGGCTGAGGAAGGCGTCCTTCCCATGGCAGGGGGTGGGATTGGATCAGCTTTAAGGTCCCTCCAACCCAAATCCCTCTGCGGGTCTGTGATTCCATGAGGAGGCTGCTGGGAACAGGAGATAACAGCTCTGATAAACGAATGAGATTTGATAAAGCATCTCCGACACCTGGGGATGGAGCACAAGGCACGGGAGAGCCTGGGGAGCACAGAAGGGTGTGGAAAGGGATTGGCCCCCTGGGCTTCAGGGATGATCTCCTGTACCTGCAGCCCTGCTGGGGACGGATCAGGATGCCAGGGGCAGGAGCACAGGGAGCCCTGGGCTCTTCCCCACACACTGCTGAGGAGGAAAACAGCACTGCAGTGTCCTCATCCCCTTCTGTGGCCTGGGACCTACAGATAATGGGGGTTCTGAGATCAACAGGTTGTTGTCACCCTTGACAAAGACTTTAATTTGGCCAAATCTGGAGGCACAGGGTGGTGCTGGGCTCCATCCCACACTCCCAACAGGCCTCACACTTGGAAAAGCACCAGTTCTCCACCTCTCTGCTGCAGATTTTCCCTGGTCCCACCTGTGCCTCTTCAGCTATTCTGCTTCTCTTCCCACCTCACATCTGTTCACCTCCAAGTCCTCCCCCTGCCCTGGCTCCGGGCTCTGCTCTCCCAGCTCCTCTGCCCTGCCCTGCAGGGGAATCCTGCTCCTGCCTCCAGCCAGGAACGGGGCCTGCTGTTGCACAAGGTCTCTGTGGATCCACAGCTGAACATCCACAGCCTGACACTGTGAGAGCCTCAGAACATGGCAGATTTCAGAGGAAAAGGAAAAAAAAAACCCCACACATTTTTCACTGGGGTTATTCCTTTCCTAAATTTCAAGCCTTTAATGCAAATATTAAGACTCTGTCTTGGCAAAAGTGGATTATTTGGCACTGCTGTTGGGGGGGTATTTATATAATAAATATAAATGAAGATATTACACATGGAATCACAAAATCCCAGAATGGTTTGAGTTGGAAGGGAAAACTCAAAAATCATTCCATCCCACCCCTGCCATGGGCAGGGACACCTCCCACTGTCCCAGGCTGCTCCAAGCCCCATCCAGCCTGGCCTTGGGCACTGCCAGGGATCCAGGGGCAGCCACAGCTTCTCTGGGCACCCTGTGCCAGGGCCTCCTCACCCTCCCAGGGAACAATTCCTTCCGTATATCCAACCTAAATTTCCCCTCTTTCAGGCTGAACCCTTTCCTATCACCGCACTTCCTGATGGATAACACATAATAACACATAATGCAAGAGATAGATATGTATCAACAACACTGGGAAAATGCTGTCTTTCCCCTAATCCTCTTGCCATTTCACCTGACACTTTAAAAAATATCACAGAGTCAAACACTCAGCGTGAAACCTTAAAAAAAATTGACTGGCGTGGTCAAAGTTTGGTGGTGACATCAGCATGGGAAAACAAAGCCCCAAATGTCAAACACGGCCACGACATCGAGCTGGTTGTAAATCAATCGCCAGGAAAAACTCCTGACCTACATGAACAGAAGGAGGAAGCAAAGAAACCTCGGAATAAAATCCGTGGCTGACAGAGCTTAGCACAGGAAAGTTATGTTTGCAGAAGAAATCCTAGCAACAGTACGGGGTCACTGCTCGGTGCAGACAGGAGAATTGGGAAGGATTATGCAGAAAATGCAGAAGGGTTCAAACAGACTTTTAGTCGGCATTTGGAAAGAAGGATGATTTGCTTTCATTGCTCGAAGATGATGAAATACTTTCCAGTCTATTAGGAACGGAGAGGGATGTTGGGATCTCTCAGCAATGAGCAGCTGGAAATCAGCAGGCTCGGGGGCTCCGGCCCCGCTGACGCTGAGTGTTAACAGCAGCAGATCTGTAAATGCCCAGCTTATCAAAATCTATTAAACCAGAAGGGAAGCAACAGCAATCAGTGAACCATCAGAGGAAAGGGCAGCTCTGGGTCACGGCAAGGGAGGGATTTTTCCAGCCTGTCTGTCGTTAGCACGGGCAGGTGCGACTGGGAGCCACACGGAATCAGGGAATCTCAGGGTGGGGAAGGCGGGGAGGGAGCACAGGAGCCACCTGATCCCCCCGCTCCAGCAGGGCTGATGCCTTCAGTGGCTACTTAGAAACAGAGGCCGGACAGGAGTAAGGGAACAAAGTCAGGTATTTATTGAGGGGCCTTCAAAGGTACACCCTGGGCAGGCCACAGGCGACACCCAGGATGGACCCCGGGTCACGAGTTCATCACACTTTTGTAAGTTTGGTTCATTTGCATATCAGGGTTAATTCTCCAATTAAAGCTTCAGTTATTGACGTCATTTCCCCAAGCTTACCCCCTTCTAAAGATGTTAGTTTACACATTTTTGGGCCTAGGACAGTCTGGGTGTCCTTGGAGAGCAGGCTGGAGAAGCTTTGTTGTGTCTAACTGGCATGAGAGAACAGAAGTTACCAGGCTACAAGACCCTGCAGAGTTCCACACTAAGCAATACAAGACCTGAAAAATATGAAAGTTAAAAACTAAGGCATCAGGGTCTTCCCAGAGCAATGGCACAGGACTGAGTCCAGACGGCTCTGGAATATCTCCAGGGAGGGTCCAGTTCTCCTGACAAACTGGAGCCACCCTCTTTCCCAGGCTGGTGGCTCTGAGGCACAGGGATGTCACCTGGCACTCACTCACACTGAGGTTTTCTTCTCCGTAAGAAAACTTTGACTTCTTGGTCGGCTCAAAGCCTTCTGCTGGAGGTAAGAGTCAATCACAAAAGGCTCTGGGCTCAAGCCCTGCTCTGTTCTTGCTCGCACGCAGGAGCAGGAGTTTCTAACCAGGATTTTTGTGAGGCTGTTCCTTAGCTGTGCCCTGGTGCAAAGCTGGTCTGTGGCCATGAAATGTCCCAAAATGGGCACACAGAAAGCCAGGAGTGCTGTGCTGTGCCTCTGAGAGCCAGGAGCCCTCCCTCTCCCAAATCCACACCTCTGCTGGCTCCAAGTGCCAGCTGCAGAGCTGCTCTAAACAAGTTTAACTCCCTGTTTTTTGCCAGCAAGAAGTGAATTAAATCACTGTGCACTTTACACCCCCTGTGTAAGCTCATCCAAAGGGCTGAGGGGGCTGGGAAGCTTTACGAGATACCAGAAGCCTTTCCTGCTTCAGGGTAGCACCAAAGACCACCCCAAAACCAAAAGTTTTGTGCACGGAACTTTCCCTTTGCAACTCTCCGGTGTTTTCAACCCCCCGCCCCCCAAAAGCGTTGCCCTAAACAAGGCTGTGCAGAGTGGAAGTTGTAAAACACTGTTGGATCTCCCATTAACGTAATGAGGCCTCGCCAAAAACAGAGGAGCGGGAAAAAAAGATTAATCAAAATCCTACGTGAATTTATTTATGGATCACAAAAAATGTTTCCAGAATATCCAAGACATGGTCGAGGGATAAAGTTAGATGAAGTTCGGATTTATCTCGATTACCTAACCTGGCATTAAAATCCTTTCCACTGATCAGCAAACAGAGGGATAAAAAGATTTTAGAGACATTATGTAGGTCTGGAATAATTCCCAGTACGAGTTCCTATAAGAAGAGGAATTGTGGGAGGAATACAAATATTAATCAGAAGAAAAGGTTCTAAATTGGGAAACTGCTCTGGCAATGAGACAAAAGTCTAAGTCATTAGTGTAACAACCTCTAATCCCTATCAGAGCAGCCAGTCTCATGACAGAGATGGACGTGAAATGGCTTTCTCCATAAATATTTCAGGTTTGATTAATTCTAACTTTCTATGTCTGGACGTAACAAATATGTTGTGAAACATATCATGAAAAACCAGAGACATTTGGCTGAACAATCCAAAATCGTGTAGAAACCTCATTTTCTAGGAAATGGAGAAACACATTTTAAAGCTGTTTTCCTCTTAACTCCATGCAGAAAATTCCCCAGTGTCCAACTCTTTAAAATAACTTCTCCCCAAAAGCAGCAGCCTATCTAATTAAGTCCAGAACCATGCTACCAGTTTGACCCCGATTTCAATTGGCAACTCCCTGACAGGCACCAAAATACCTTATTAAATTTTTTTCTAGGGATAGCAGTCCTGATTTATAGGGGAAGAAAAAAAAAAAAAAAGAAACAACAAAAAAAAGGAAGAAGTAAATATTTTCTAGGTCAGAAGAGGCAAGAAATGCCAGGAACAGTCCTGCAGCCCCAGGATTCCCAGGGAGCATCCGGCTCTAAGCTCAGAGTCCTGCTTTGGTGACAAGTCCTCATGCAAAGCAGATCATCCCTACCCAGAGACTGAAGCACATCCATATGCATGGCAAAGCTCCGGGATTACTCCCAGCACTCCCTTTCTTCCCTGTAATTACAAATCTTTTCCTTTCAGAGGCTGTAGAAGAAATATTCGTCAGCCTAAGAAGCTCCACAACACCCCCACGGCTGTGACGGTTCAGCTGTGTTGGGGCTACACCAGATCAGGGTGGATCCCACCCGTTTTTTGGGGAAAAGGACTTTTTGGGCAGCTCCATCTGTCCCACGTTCCTGGGCAGCCTCATCGTGGTCAAAGGGGGCTGGGGACAGAAGTGAAAACTGCTCAGGTCTCACCCTGCAGTGGAAGAAATGGGCCTGTAATGGTGGTCTTTGGCTGAGGTGATCAATAAAGCAGGAATGTGTGGTGGGACAGGGAAGCTGCGGTGTTTTCCTCCCGGGCTCGTGGACTTGGGGTGCTCTGGGAGAGGTTGGTGCCTCTTTCACCAGCACCAGCAACTCCCAGCACAAAGTACAGCAACTTTAACTTTGAGCTAACGGACAGAATCCCAGAATCCCAGAATATCCTGAGCCAGAAAGGACCCACAAGGATCCTCAAGGTCCAGCTCCTGGCCCTGCACAGGACAACCCCAAGAATCCCACCATGAATAGTTCCTGACTTAACAAAAAAAGATCCTCAAAGTACTAGAGGATTTTGGAAAAACATAGAAGTAGCTCCGATTTCAGGACCAGGACCCAGAGAACGGCTGGAGCTGGGCCAGGGGAGGGTCAGGCTGGATTTTAGGAGAAGTTTCTTCCCCCCAGAGGCTGCCCAGGCTCCCCAGGGAATGGGCACGGCCCCGAGGCTGCCGGAGCTCCAGGAGCATTTGGACATGGCTCCCAGGGATGCACAGGGCTGGGATTGCTGGGCAGGGCCAGGGGTTGGACTGGGTGATCCGTGGGCTGCCTTCCAGCTGAGGATGTTCCCTGATCCATGATTTTAGCATGTTGCAGCTCGACCTACTTTAGAACAAAGTTGCCATCCAATTTCCCCTCATTTAAAGGTTTCCACTTCTGATGTTGTAATGGGCTTCTTATGTAACGCCGGAGTGCAGTTTAAAGGCAGCTGCATTAGATCCCGATTTCGCTTTTAAGTAGCGCTCCCCATCTAATTAAATCATCATTCCCCTTTTTGCACCCTGCAGATGAGGAATCCTGCTTCCCAGAGCACCCCGTGTCCTTCCCAGCTCTGTGAGCCAAACCCGTGGCTGCCCAAGCGCTCGGCAAATACCTGCAGCCATTTCAGAGCAGGTGGGAGCACCCTGGGGACAGCTGGCACAGAAACTCCAAACAGGAGCAAGTGTTTCTCTAAAGCATGAAATGAAGGATGAAAACACAGCTGAACAACATGGAAAACGAAAGCAGGATGGAAAGAGGAAAGTTTGGGATCACTAAACACGGTTTTAGACTACACCAGACTGAGCTACGGTGGCAGCCACATCCATAATTCAGTTCTCCCCCATGTCGAGGAGCTGGAGATGTTCTCCAGCCTTACTCTCCACAGCCCTGCGCTGCTCCTCTGAGCCAATCCATCCAAACTCTCCGTGTTTGGATCATCATGGATTGTGTTCAGGTTCCCTTCAGTGACAGGTACTTTGGGACAGGCTCCCCAGGAGTCACCGTCCCTGGAGGGGTTTAAAGGATGAGGAGATGGGGCACTTGGTGATGTGGGCATGGGGGTGTTCAACCAAAGGCTGGACTTGATGACCTTGGAGGTCTTTTCAGACCTTAACAATTGTGTGATTCTCTGACAACGAAACACCGCTCGCCAGAGAAACCCAGGGAGTCTGGAGAGAGGGAGATAAACCGGGCTGGACGTGGGTTTGAGCAACTTCAGACTGCAAAGAGCATCTGGCAAAGCCCAGAGTCAGCAGGTGAATTCCAGTGCCTGCATTTCCAGCTCCAGGCAGGAGCTCTGGGAACAGCTGCACTGCTCATGGATGGTCTGGGTCCAGTCAGCCCTGAGGTGCTGAAGATCCTGGCTGCAAGCACTCCTGATTCCACGTTCTGGACATTCCCTGTGCAAGGAACGTTGGTTTATGGCTGTCATCACCCCTCCTTCATCTTCTAAAATTTCTGCACAGGATTTCTCTCTGCTTTTCCCTCTCCTTCCCCACAGTCCGTGCTGGAGCATCCCACACTTCCTGCTCCCGAGATCCCAGCTGTGCTTCTCTCACCCTGGTGTCCCACAGGAGGAGCTGCTGGTGGGATGCTCCCCGGTTCCTCACTCAGAGCGTGCCCTAAAAATGGCCTTTATTGTCCTCCTCACCTGCTCCAAGTCCTTCCCAGGTCCCTCTGCCTGCCTTTTGACAGCTGAAGGAGCCTCCCTAATTCCACGTGGCAGGACAGTGAGTCCCCATCAGCCTCCCAGGAACTCTTAATTCATTTCTACTTTTGACCTACACACCAGCCCGAGGCAGTACAGTTTAATAATCAGCTATATGAGGATGTCTGACTTTCTGATTTAGACCTGGTGCCTCATAATTTCGTGGGGTATCCTGAACTTCTCCTATTCTTATCTTAACTTCTCCTATTTCCCCTTACTTTTTCCTAGCTGGGCGATCTCAAGGTCTCGGTCCCACGCCTGACTATTTCCTGCCCTGTTCCCAAAACCATTCCGTCCTCCCCTACTTTCTGTGGGTGGAACTCAGATTAAAAAGCTTTGATTTCCTCTTGGAGTTTCTCTACCTCGTAGATTGACACCTCCAGGTAGAAACCTAAATTTAGGAGTCTGAATCTCTGAGCTGAAGAACTCCCACCCATCCTTTTTAGCTCTGTTTTATTCTTTATGGAGACAGGAGGAACAGAACTGCAGATATTAATCAATAGGTGGGTTTGCCAAACATTTATACAGTGACATGATCACATAATCGTGTTTTCCTTCTTTTCCCTTTGCTAAATTTTTTTTTTCTCATTCAGCTGGAATATTTTAGTGCTGGGGCCACTGCTCCAGTGTTTTCACAGAGTTATCCTGCAGCAGCTCTATTTCTGAGTGACAATAATGCTCTGTTCAAGCCATAATTAGGGATAATGTATAATTGAATATGGATATTCCCAGACAAACTATTTTGCATTTCTTAGCTCTGACTTTCACCTGCTGCTCCTGACAGCCGCAGGAACCTCCTGCTTCTCTTCCCAGGGCCACGCTGGACTATCCCAGCTGATTTTGCGTCACCCCCAAGCCCTGTCAGTGCCACCTTCACCCCTCTTCCCAAACCACTGAGGAGTTCCTGATCGTGGCTGAGCCGCAGAGCTCCTTTCTCTGGGAAAACCCAGCTTTCCTCCCATTTTTTGCCCCGTTTTGTCTCCATCTTATTTACCTACAGAGGACATCTTATTGCCTCAGGCTAACCACTCGAAGAGCCTTTAGGGAAAGACTTACTGACATTTGTTTGGGAGTCCATGTGCTCTTCATCAGCTGCATCAGCCTCACCTACGAGCCTGCTGACAACTCCAAAGAGCTCCAAGAGATTTATGAGACACGGCCTCCTTCTGCAAGGACTGTAATGACTTCTTCCGAATAAATCACGTTTATGAAATTGCCTCCTGCTTCTCTTCTTTATTATTGTAGTTTTTACCCACTTACTCAGGCTGAAGAGAGATTTACTGATCCCTGCTTTTCCCCATTTGTCCTGGAGACCTTTTCCTCAAGGCTGAAGACACATTTGCCACTGTCCATCCCTCCTGCAGCGTGGTCAACTCGAGTGACACTTTTCATGCTACATTTAGCTTTCTCTTAATCTACTGTTTGAGGTCTTTCAGAGCTCCTGATCGAGTATCATCTTATCTTGTTGCTTTCTGACTGCTCCTTTTATTGATTTGTTCCCAAATGTCCTCTGCTGGAACTTCATTTAGGGACAATTCCTCATGCCCTCCTCTGCTTCACCACTAATGCACCCCTTCCCAGCCTTCCTCTGTAATTTGTTCCCTATTATTACAGTTTCCTACCCTTCTGCCAAGTTTCTGAGGCATTTATTATGTCAATAATTCCCTTTAAAATCAGTCCCGTTCACCTCTTTGGGGCTGCAGAGTTACAGCATTTATATAGATATATTTTTACATTTTTTATTGATCTCGTTGCCCATTTTTCATGGGACCTGCTTAGCTGGGACTTTAATTGCTGAGCCCATTCTTTGCTATTTCCTTCCTTGATGTTATTGATTTCGGCTCCTTCCATTTTTCTAAATTACATGAATGTTCTTACTCGTCTTGAAGAGGAGCTGTGATCTGGAGCCATGTGCAGTTGTTTATTTGGTGACTTTCCACAACTGCCAGCTATAAAAATCCCTCCTCGCTTTGGAATGTTAAACCCTAGTTTGCAATGTTGATTTATAGAGCTTATCTCCCCTGTAAAAACTACCTCACCAACGGCTCAGAACCTGCTTGTCTGCTGCTGTGACAATTTATAACTCAGTGATTTCACTTCCAAGTCTCTTTCCTACTCACTGCTGACGTTGGTACCCACATCACTCACACCACCAGCTCCCTCTAGCACCAAGTGTGGACACAGAAGTCCAGCAGAGCTCAAAGCACTGCAGAAAATGAAGCTTTTT
Organism: Rhagologus leucostigma; assembly: GCA_013397725.1. Classification (NCBI taxonomy): domain Eukaryota; kingdom Metazoa; phylum Chordata; class Aves; order Passeriformes; genus Rhagologus; species Rhagologus leucostigma. Next base: position 218,064 of record VZTD01000674.1, read on the forward strand.
CCCTCATGTTTCAATAATACATTTCATTAACACCTCCTGGTTTGAGACTTTGGTGATTGCTCACTCCTGTTAAATTTTTTATTTTCTCTAATTCCCATGTCAGTTCCTGGCACACTTCAGGCAGGCAGTTGGATCTTTTTTTATATATTTTGGTATCTGTTTCCTCTTCCATAAATGTGGCACAAAGCACTTGTTTCTATGTAGCTGTTGAATTTTTGATCACTTTCTCCAGGTCAGAAAATCTGATCCTGACCTTCAAAGTGTATCCTGGTTTTACCACAGATTTTGAGCGAGCTCTTTGTTAAATCACATCGATGATTAATTAAACAACTGAACAGAACACCAGGACACACCAGCAGGATTCCAGCCCGAACTCCAGTCTGACAGGGCACCCACCTTACAATAAAAACCTCCGGATGAGGAACGGCCAGCTCGGAGCTGCCAGGACGAGGAATTTGGCTGTGCTCCCCTCGTCCTGGAGCCAGGGCTGCCGGAGGGGCTGCTCTGGGCAAGTGCAGCCCAGCCTTGCTGGGAGCCCACCCAGTGCCTCTGCCCACGGACCTGCCCTCACTAAAGCAATAAATCTATAAATCTCTGCCCCAGGCCAGTTTCTGCGCCTGCACAAGGCACTGGCATCCATCAGAGCAGGGGCTGCAGCAGATGGGCTCTGCCTCACACAGAAACAAGGTAAGAGTCTGGCCCAGCCAGAAATACTGGGCACACTGATACAGACCATATTTCTTTAGTCTGCTTCTCAGAGAATCATGTGGAACAGTTTCAAAAGCTTTCCTAAAGCAAAATATGTCCCATCTGCTGCCTCCTCTTCATCTCCTAGACATTATTTTCTCAAGGAAGGAAATTACAGTGAGCTCGCATGGTTAATTCCTGCTACATCTAAGTCTTTTCCTTTCTATCTCCTATTTGCTTTAAATTGATCACGTAATGTTATTTTTTTTCAGACTTATTTCTGGGACGAGTGGTCTCTCGTTCCTTGGTTTCTCTTTTTCACGGGAGTAAACTGTGTTTGCCTTTGGACAGAGCTCAGTGATCTCACCTGCCTTGCAGGAGCTTCCAGGGCAGCCACTAACGCTCCAATAATTGCTCCAGCTCCTGCCTGCACTGCCCACATGGCTCTGCCAGCACAGCCCCAGAGCAGTTTGAGGCCAGAGCCGCTAATCTGGAAAGACAAAGAGAGAACAAATCTGAAGCACAAACCCGGCGTAAAAGGACGTGAGGGACGAGGCCTCGCTCACCCTCTGCTCTCCTCTCACAATAAATAGTTTAGCCCAGTGCAGAACCATGGAATGGGCTGGGTCGGAAGGACCTTAAAACTCATCTTGTTCCACTCCCTGCCACGGTTCCAACCTGTGCAGGCTGCTCCAAGGCCTGTCCAGGCTGCCCTTGGAAACTCCCAGGGACGGGGCAGGCACGGAACACAGTGTTAAATGAGCAGGAAGCCGCCTTCCAGCCGAGGAGAAGCAGGCTGGCAGCTCCAGGAAGGCTCTGCCTGAAAACCCATTTTAAACTGAGAATTTTTGCTCGGGCTGTGCTGCTGGGGATTCAAACACCGGGAGCGCAGAGCAGCTGCACGAGTGCTGACAGATTTGCTGACTTACAGGGAGAGCACAAAGGGGCCTCTCCTGAGACACCTGGGTGGGAAACGCTGGGGAGGAGCACGAGGTCCTGCTGCATGTCACAGATCCTAAAGGGAACTGCAAGTGACGGATCCTGGAAGGCAAAGTCAGGCTGCTGGCTGAAGATTTAGCCCCAGGGTGCTGTTGGCAGTTTCTCTGAAATCCTCCCAGTCACACGCGCGGCTCCAATTAGGCACAGGGGGAGGAGATGCTCTCCGGAGGTGATGGGCTCCATCAGAACTCCACAGAAATCAGACTTTGGAAAATCAGGCTCAGGAAAACATATAGGATGTGTTTAATTAAGTGGGAGCTGGGGGAAATCTGTCATGAGCTAAGGGTAAACAGATTGCTGAGGGCTGGGACGACACAAATACTCTGTGTATCGAGCCAGTGCAGAGGAAGAGCTTAGTGCAGGGACAGGAACAGATAATAGGTGAAATTTTATTTATCAGAACGGACTAAGAAGCTAAACAAAGCTGCTCCCTTAATTAAGAACTATAAATACATGTCTATAAAAGTGGGAGGGTGCTATATTAAAAGAGAAAAAAAAGCTAGATGAAATAAAACACAGGAAATAAAATCAGCAGCAAACAGCAAATCCCAGTGACAGACCCAACAGCGTACTAAAATATATGGCCATAAACTACAGAAAAGAGAGTATAAGTCATAAAAGTGAAAGATTCTTTTTTTTATGTCAAAGAGAATGTTTTAAGGAATCTAGTCAGACCAAAATTCTTACTGGAAAAGACCATACACTGAAAGCGTCTGGCAGTGAGAATGTAAATATATGAGCAGAGTTACCCCATCAGTCACCAGAGAAAGGAGACTGAGTGCTTAATGCTGAGAGGTGAAGTACTAAACATGGGCCCCGCCATTATTCATAAAACAAATGGATATAATGGCACAAAGGGAAAAAAAAGGTTAGAGAAGCAATTTCTGGGAGCTGAGCAGAGCTCGCAGACCCCGAGCAGCCACCAAGAGGCTGCTCCTTCTTCTTCTCCTGCGAGCTACAAGAGGAGGGAGTTCAAGAAGAGGCAGGGGATGAACCAGCAGAGAGCTTGGGCTGCTTTTGGAGCACAAAACTCCTCTTGGAGTGCAGATCTCAGAGGTCTCAGTGGGCACGGAGCTGCCCGCAGCCCGAGGTAAAGTGAGATGAAATGGGAGGAGTGACCAGAAATAAGGAATCCACTCCCCCCCCAGCAGCACTGAAACAGAACCACAGAGAATCACAGAATTCACTGGGCTGGAAAAGACCTTTGAGATCATCGAGTCCAGCAATGAAACCCCCGGTACATCCAATTCTGGTGTTCCCATTGAACGCTGCGGGAAGATTGGATTGGGGGCAGAAAAGAGCCATAAAAAGTATATGAGGAGAGGAGAATGTGTAGCTGGGAAGCTTAAACAGCTCAATTGTGGGGCGATTCCATAAGAACTTTCACAAGGGGGAAATATCAACCAAGGCTTTTTAATCTCGCTGAGACAGAAGAAAGACTGAGGACTGAAAAATGAAAGTGATTCAAAGCAGAAATGAAACCCACATTTTTTAACAGCAGTGATGATTAAATTTGGGAACAAACCACCACCTGAAGTGATGGATTTTGCAACTCTTGACATCTGGAACGTATGTTCCCGTGAAAAGTTCAAGTTTTGATAAATAAGGATTTTTTTCGTCCCTGAGAAATAATTTTGTCAGAAAATTCTGCGCCACTATTCGGGTTTCTTGTCTACTTAAAAAAGATAAAAGATGAGACGGAGAAACAGCTTTGTACGTTGAAAGTTGGTCAAAATGATAATAAAAGCAGAATAATGGAGTTCCTAGATAAGGAGCATGATATGGCAGGAGTTAATTATCACAGTGACTGTAATGAAAATTTTGCATCACTAATATTCCAGAACTATTTGAACATTTCTTTATAATAATGATCAAAAGGGAACTGCTTGACATAATCTACTTGAGCACTCGAGAGCCTTCTGATAGTGTTTTTCAGGCAGGGCTAATCCCGAGGAATCCTGCACGGCCAGAAATTGTGGATGCTCCCGAAGCACAGACAGGGCACCAGGCAGAGCCCTGAGGCCACCAGCAGGAATTTCCTGCGAGCCCGGGCTCCTCTGCGAAGGTGTTGAGTGGCATCGTTCCAAGTATCATTTTTAATTGCAATCAAGGCACCAAGAACTCCTGCACAAGTGCTTTTAATACACTGCAGGAATGAAAAATGACACATAAGGCGCTGACAAGTTGTGGAGCGTCATTAACCACACCACAGCCATTAACAAATGTGCCAAGGCAGGCTGGTACAGCTGCGTGGAATTCGGGCGGAGGAGCTGGGCTCCACATCGTTGGGGTTTTTTTTTTTTTAGTCAAATACTTCAGAAGGGTGAAGCTCATCCTGAATCAGTAGGATGAGAAGCATCACTGAACAAAAAAAAAACAAACAAAAAAAAAACAAGAAAAAAAAAAAAACCCGCATCCTCTCGGGATTTTTCATTGGCCTGAGAATTGTGGCACTCCTCAGTAAATGTCAGGCTTATCAGTGTTGTGAGTAAGCATCACTTCGCTCTCAAACGAGCTGACTCTGTTCATTTTTCTCAGAACTGTGTGTAATATTCTCCTGGCAAGGAACAGCTCTTTTAGTAGACTGCAGCACAAATTTGTAAAAGGAGCTTGTCTCAGCTCTGATCCAAAAACCAAAAGAGATCCAGATTAGATGCCTGTGGAAAGAGCTGCTTTTTGACTACAAAGCCCAGATCATTTGGAGTTAAAGCGATGCAAGGAGTACAAATTTCTCCTTTTCAGATGACAACAGATGCACCAATTGCAGGAAAACTTTCTTCCCTAGACTTGTTTACCCACTTCAAATTACATCAGTAGCTTCAAGTGTATTTTTGACCCGCGAGTGGTTAATGACATCAATCTCTCCAATACATATTCATCCCTTTCTAAAGACCCTCTCGTTATTTCTCCCATGTAGCTTTCCTCTTTCTAGTGCTCGCTGAGCCCCAGCAGCCTCGTGGTGAGATCTTCATTAGCATTCGAATAAAAATTCATTGTTCGCCTGTGTAGTGAGGAGAGGAGCCATCACAAGTGTTTACATTCGGAGCCGCGTTTCATTTGCTCCTGACAGAACATAACAAAGCACAGCGGAGGCTGCGCTGGGTCAGGTGAAGGTTCCCCTGCTCCAGCAGCAGCTTCCCAATCCGGACGCCCAGGGAAGGGGTTTAAGAACGCGCCAGGAATGCAGCAGCGCTTTCCTGGAGTGTTATTCTGTTTCCCAACAATGTGTGTCTTGGGACTTTCCGAGTCACAATCCCTGGTTTTACTGTTGAACAGGTTCTGCTTTAACTTCCCTCCATTAACTTCTCCCGCTACCCCCGGAGCTCAAGTAAACTTTGAGCATCCATAATATCCCGTGGCAAGGGATTTTACAGCTCCATTACGAGGTTTGTCAAGAACCATCAACCACATTATGCTGATTTTCGGCTGTTGCTTTGGAAGAGACACTGAAGGGGCTCCTCAGTTTGGAGAGAGCAAGGAGGATGTGAGGGAGATTTATGAAATTATGGTGAGGCCACAGCTCCTGTGTCCAGTTCTGGGCACCAAACTGCGAGAGAGACCCTGAGGGGCTGGAGCGTGTCCAGGGCAGGGAACGGAGCTGGGAAGGGGCTGGAGCCCCAGGAGCAGCTGAGGGAGCTGGGAAAGGGGCTCAGCCTGGAGAAAAGGAGGCTCAGGGGGGACCTTGTGGCTCTGCACAACTCCCTGACAGGAGGGGGCAGCCGGGGGGGTCGGGCTCTGCTCGCAGGGAACAGGGACAGGAGGAGAGGGAACGGCCTCAGGCTGGGCCAGGGGAGGCTCAGGCTGGACATCAGCAGGAATTTCCCCATGGAAAGGGTGCTCAGGCCTTGGCAGGGGCTGCCCAGGGAGGTTTGGAGTGCCCATCCCTGGAGGTGTCCAAGGAAGGGCTGGAGGTGGCACTCAGGGCTCTGGGCTGGGGACAAGGTTGGGATGGGGCACAGCTCGGACTCGATGGGCTGGGAGGGCTTTTCCAGCCTCAACAATTCTGGGATTCTGTGGTCATATCTAAGACAGGTGGGCAGTGCAGGCAGAGGAACCGTGGTCTCACCCACGAGATCATTTCCTGTGTTGTTCTGAGTAGATCCTTTAGTGCCTTTTCAGGCCCCTTTCACGAGCTCCAACGAATTTGCGAATCGTGGTTTCTCACTAGAAAAAAATCTCCCAAATACGTTGGGGTTTACCCATTTATTCTGTTTTTTCCTTATCATTTCTCCTCCCTTGCTCAGCACAGCCTCCACCGTGCCCATGTGCAGTTGTGCCCTTCACTCCTGGGGACCTTCTCCAAGATTGTTGTCACATCTCCCAACTTCCATCCCTCCTGCAGGGAAACTGATTTAAGTGACAGGTTACACACTATTGTAGCTCCATAATTGCATATTTGTTTTCCTCCAGAGCTCTTGAGTGATTACCAGATGGTCTTGGTAATTTCTGACTCTTCATCTTATCAATTAGTCCTAAAATGAATTTTATTGTCATTTAATTTGAGACGGTTCCTTACACTCGTCCCCATAAGTTTGGCTCTCATGGGAGAACAACCTGCCTCAACTACAGACAGCACCAACACAAAATTCACTTCACTTTCCTCTCTTACAGGAAATCCTGTTAGAGACTGGTCATCTGTTTACCAAACCTCTGGAAAAACATTATTCTGGCGATTTTGAATATATTTTTACAATATCTTTATGATTCCTTTAGCGAGTTTGCACCTTAGAATTGTCACTTGCCTGCCCTACAGGTTTTGCTTCACAGTTAATGGGTTTTTTAATTTTTTTTTCCCATAGTTTCTTTATTTGCTCAGAAACCCCAGATTTTGAATACTCTCTTCCACTCTGCTGTTAGAATATTGCCTTTTTGGTCCCTTGTAGAATTATTTCACTTAGTGATATATTGCTCTGAGCTTCAGACAGGGTGGGTTTATCTGGTTTCTCATCTTCTGCATCCTTAGAGCAGCTGCTTTTAATTTCCTTTTAGGAAGCTCCTGCACTTTTGAATAGGTCTCGTTTTCAAGTTAGGTGGTACTGCGAGGGAGTTGGGGGGAAATCAAATATTCCTCGGATAATGTCAAGAATCCCTCTGGAAAAAGAGAGGGGTGTTCACCGAGGTTTCCAAAGGAGGGAGGCTGTGGAGGAAAGAGGATGTGCAGCACCTCCAGCTGGAAAGGGAAGGGTGGGGATGACCCTGCCCTGGCACTGCAGGGAGCAGGGCCCTGCATGCTGGGAGAGGTGCGCAGAGGAATTTCTAGCAGCAAGCATCCCGGTAAAAGCCAGGGAGGGAATTCAGAGAAGCAATTCCCAAAGGAAAATTCCAATCCGAAAGCAGGAACGCGCCTGTGCCGGCAGAACGGTGCGAGCTCAGCGTTCGGAGAGCGGAGCCGGAAGGATCCCCTGTAATTCCAGGCTCCCCACACAGGGGCAGGGAGGCTGGGGCAGAGCTGCCACACGCGGCCCCTCCTCAGCATTCCAGGTCTGGCTTTAACTGCAGGATCTGGGGAGGCTGCGGGAAGCTTGGGGTGAGCGTGCACCCCCCACACCACAGCTCCCAGTGCTCAGGATTTATGGTGTACAGAAATTCATGGCTCAGAGGTGCTGGAAAAGCACCTGAGGATCTTTTCTGGGTGGCTGGCATCCAGCTTCCCGGGGAAAAAGGAATCTCACGCCAAGAAAAGGGGAGATGCAGCGTGGGCCATGCCCTGCTCTCCACAAGGCAGGACAGGGCTCTCCGGGTGCCTCGTCTGTGCCCGGCCGTGACGGCAGCTGGTCACTCTCAGAGCACGCCCGGTCCTGGCAGCTTCTGGAGGGTTTGACAGCGTGTGGGTAGGAAGAGTGCGTATATTGAAATGAAAACCAACTAGAAGATGTGGCCAGGCAGCTTTAGCCCAGAGCTGCAGGTGCCCAGCCGCGGGGACAGGCTCCCTCCTCCCAGGGAATACCGAGCGGGCAGCTGGCAGAGGCCAGGCAGAGCCACAGACAAAGCTGCCAGATGTTGCAGCCCCACGAGGGAGCCACACGGCTGTCCTGCTGCGGGGCCTGTGCTCTGCCGCCCGGTGGGGCAAAAAAAAACCACAATCTGAGCTCCCCGCAAAGAACGCTGCAAAACAGGGCTGGCGTGACAGCTCCTTCAAAGCGGTGCTACCACGGGTTTGTGGAGCGAGTGAATATCAACAAGAAATAAATCAGAGCTGGGAGAAAGGCTGCTCTCCACTCTCCCTCCAGCGTGGCTTGTTTACACTCTGCACTGCAATCTGAAAAATGCCATCTCTAATGAATACTAAATAGTGGGAGGCTTCTCCTCGGCAGCCCGGTGCTGGGGCTGATTGCCGTGCAGGAGAATGTGCTGGGAGAGAGCGGGGGCTTGGCTGTGGTTCTGTTTCGTGCAGTCATAGAAACTGTCAAGCTCAGGTGCCTCTGTGATCTGCAGGCTGCCTCTCTCCCTGCACCCTTTCCTGGCTACCCATTTATTTTTAAAACGTTCCATTGTTACTGTCGCTCGGGTCTTGCAGCCAATTTTCATGTCATTATTATTTCTGTCGCTTTAAAATTTATCTACTTATGCAATTTTAATCCTTTTTTTTTTTTCTTCCCCTAAACCAATTCACAGTAATGTGTTAACAGGTGCCGTGCAGTGGAAGTCACTGGGAGTTAATACTCCCAAGCCCTCTCTGCTAAGAACTGACTCACCTCAGTGTTACAAATCTGTTCTACACTGCCTTGTACCCCTCTCCTCAGAACATTCCCATGGATCTGCTTCGTCACCAGGAACACTCCCGACCCTGCCTGTGCAGGGGACATAAAGAAAAGAAGGATACCAGCAAGCAAGAACACTTCTGCACACACAAATGACTTCTAAAATACTTCTGCACCTCCTTAAGCTGTAAGGATGAGGAAGCAGGAGGGGATCTCTACTGCAGAACATGGGGGATAAGAAAAAGGCAGAGTTGTAACAGAGCCCCTGGTCACATTTCAATATTCCTGCCTGGAACACAGCTGCCTCTGTTTTGGGAGTTTGATGACACTTTTGATTTCTCTCCTCCACCAGCAGTTCCATCTTCCCTGGGAGGGTGGGCAGGCCCTGGCACAGGGTGCCCAGAGCAGCTGTGGCTGCCCCTGGATCCCTGGCAGTGCCCAAGGCCAGGCTGGATGGGGCTGGGAGCAGCCTGGGACAGTGGGAGGTGTCCCTGCCCATGGCAGGGGTGGCACTGGATGAGGTCCCTTCCACCCCGAACTGGTCTAGGATCCTGTGGTTATTCCAAACATTCCAAGGCATTCCCACGATGATAATTCTACACAACAGAAAGGCAGAGCAGAAAAGGCACTGACCCAAAGGCTCGTTAATGCACACACAGCTGAGAGTTTGCTGGGTGGTATTCTTCTGTGAAATACCGAATTCAGGCAAAACCAGTGTTTCTGAATAACAGCAAATCGTTCATCCCAACTGCAATGGTTATTCTTTCTTCCTCCACTCACCCGCTGGAGTGTTCACATAAATATGCATGCACTTCCCACCCACACAGTATCAAACACTCCACAAGTGCTACAGAGCACAGGATAATCCGTTGTTTTGGAGGGATCAAACCTGCAGCCACGTGTGTGCACTGAGCAGGAGATTCTAAAGCCCAGCGCAGGGGCACTTCTCGCTGAGCTGTGCAAAGGTCACCCTGTGCTGTGATTAAGCTCCTGTCAACACTGAGCCTGTAGGAGAGTTCAGAAAACACTCTGCAAACAAGAGCCAGGCTCTCTGGGTTAAAAGGTTATGAAATTTAGTCTAATCTCTAGTTCTATTTTCTTAGATGTTCACTACCAGTCTATTATAGGTGAGGAAGTCAGTGCACCCCAAAATCAGGTACCCCAACTTCTTCTTTCACAACTTCTTTTTTCACATGACCCTGGCCATATTTATTGTAGAATCACAGACTGGTTTGGGTTGGAAGGGACCTTTAAAATCACCTCATTCCTCCTCCTGCCATGGGCAGGGACACCTTCCACTGTCCCAGGCTGCTCCAAGCCCTGTCTAACCTGGCCTTGGACACTGCCAGGGATCCAGGGGCAGCCACAGCTGCTCTGGGCACCCTGTGCCAGGGCCTGCCCACCCTCCCAGGGAAGAATTTCTTCTCAATTTTTAATCTACCAGACAATTTCTACAAGGCTGCTCAGACTCGCAGTTCAAACTGTTCAGAATTCTCTCAAGACTCCCTGAAATCTCTTTTTTAAGTCATGCTGATTTGCATCATCATTTCTCAGACTGAAACGAAATAATTTCTTTTTGTCAAAACATTCCTTCCACCACTCTCTTGAAAACCACTTGTGACTCTGTGAATTATCACAGGAGTTTCACATTTGGCACAGCATTTCTCCCAGTGAGAGGTTTGGATCTGTCACCTTCCCAGCTGCCCACAAAGTTCTTACACTTTGAAACACTGGGAGTTGTCCACAAATCGAACAGAATAAGTTAAGATATCGAAAGATTTAACACCCAGGAAAAGTAAAACAGCAGAATAATCAGAATGTTTTCTAAGCGTATAGAAACTAACAGGGAGATGAGTCCTTGTCTGCATGAATCCCTCAGGAACAAAACGAGCTGACCCAATCCAGTTTTGCTCTCCAATGGATGAGACTTTGTGGATAAGGAAGAAGCAGCAGATCCCACACACCTGAGGCTCCTGACATCGTCCCACGTGACATCCCTAAGTGAAGAGTGCCTTGGCTGAAGTCCTGACACAACTCCGGTTGGAATCTGCAGTCTGAGAGCAGTTTCCAATGGCTCACTGTGAAATGCAAAGGACAAATGGAATGGTTACTCAGCTGCGCATAAGATCCATTCAATATTTTATTGATAGCCTGGATGAGGGAATGGACTGGGTGTTTATTAAATCTGCCAAGATTAAATCTGTGAAGAGTGCCTGCAAATACATGGGGGAGAGCAGTATTAAAAACTTTAGACAACTTGGACAAGTCCATAAATACAGGAGCCATCTCACTGGTAAAGAGCAGAGTGGTTTCACTCGGGCAGGAGTGCACAAACACAGGACAGACACCAGCTGGCAGGAAGCAGTCTGGAAAAACAAACAGCCTAAAGGTTCTGCTGGATCACAGGCTGTACAGGGGTTGTTATCCCGAGCAGAGAGAGAGGTTATCATCCTGAGCAGCTCTATTAGCCGCAGAATTACCTGCCAGACATCTTGCAGGTCCTCTGCTGTCCTCTGAAACACCCGAGTGCAGAGGCACATCCAGGTTTGGGTGACGCAAGACAATGGAAAACACGACCTGAATCGAGGGGCTGAGAACAGGAGGTGCCAACAGAGAGCAAAGCACGGAGAGGAGCAGGAACAGCCCTGGCAGTGCAGGGTCAGTGCAGGAACAGCCCCGTGCCAGATCGAAGTCTGTTACAAAATGCCAGTGAAACAACTGCTCTGCACACGCCAGGAATTCTGATACACACGCCACAACTTCTGATTCTGCTGCGGAAGGAGGAGATGGACTAAGTGATCAGCTGGGAGTTCATCCAGCTTCACTTTTCAAGGATTCTGTGCCCAGCTGAGGCTGATTAGAGTTTGCCTGTCCCCAGTTTGCCCCGATGTGCCACAGTGGCTTCACACAGCAACTGCTCCCGGACATTTGTATCATTTCTGCATTAACATCATCATTAAGGTCAGTGGTTTGTGTCCCTCTTACCATCTTAGGACTCTCTGTCTCACAAACACCTCATCAAAATGCTGTTTGCTAGACCAACATGACTCACAAGTCATTCATCAAAAGCCATTTTAATGATTAGTCCTCAAATACTAATTCAGTAAAATCTTTGTATCTTGATTTTCCTCCCCAACCAGCGCGATGGGCAGAAGGGCTCGTAATCCTTTGGCACCGCTCCTCTCAGACTCACAGGATCCAGATCAGAGCTGCTGGTGCCAGTCTCCCATCCCACTGACAGAATTTTAAAAACTACTACAATTTTAGAAAACACTGGAGACATCTTGGGCCTCTCAGCTGCAGATTCTCACAGAGACACCAGGTCACTGCTGCTGCCACCAGCACCCAGTCCGATCCCTGGCTCTCCCTGTGTCCATTCTGGCATCGGAAAAAAAAGCTTAAAATGCATTAACCTTCCCCAGATTACCCATTTTGGTGATTCTACATCCCGCATCAACCATGTATTCCTGACGTTAGTGCAGTTCAGCCTGTTTTCTCCAGCCGTTTTCCCAAAGAAAGCAATTTAAGCTGCAGTGGCCAGGCTGACTAACATGACACCTTCTGAGCCAGATGATTTCTCAGGCTGTCAGGGAAAGCAGTCCTGCTTTATCAAACAATTATAATCCATTACCAATATTGATCAGAAGCAGCTACAGCCAAGCTTCCTGCAGGATCCATTGAATCAAATGGCTGTGCTGGAAGAAGAGCAAAGATCCCTGTGAAATTGTGCAGGTTCTGAGATTTATGAAAGCACAGCTCGATTTCATTGGCATTCCATCAGTTAAATCAACATTATATAAACCCTTATATATAGGGGTTCTTATATAAAAGAAATCATGCAAGTCACAGACCTCGTTAGCTCTGTGTACCCTTCCACCACTGCTAAATTGAGTTGATATGTCAGAGACTAGAAACCCAAAAGATTCCTGATTTATCATCTTAATTCTTTACATCTCCTCTCAAGAATTCACAGTGCTGTCATTCTCTCCTCCATTCCCATTACCTTCTTTGTAACATATTGGCCTTCTTACTTTTACTGAATAATTCCTGGTCTATTATATCTATAATTATACTAATAATTAAGCATGCCTTTTCATCAGCTAGCAGCTAATTACTTCTGTTCCTACCCAGCTTGCTCAGAAAACAGTCAATTCATCTGTATCCCCATCACTCTCCCTGTTGCTAAGCGCTCGGTGCCACTCAGCAGTGGCGCTGTCACGGTGTGGGGTGGCTCAAGGTGCTCTGCAGTGCCCAAGTGCCGCTGCCTTTCACCCCCACAGGGGTTTCTCACCTCAGAGAAGGCTTTACTCACCTGCCTGGCATCACTGCTGGTCCCAAACAGCTCTGGAGCTGTCCACAAGCAGCTCCAGCTTTCTGCAAGGAGCAGCTGAAGAGACACGAAAAGAACCGGATGCCAAACGAGGCTGTGCCGGCTTGTGGGGCAGAGCACACCCAAGGCTGTGTTTCATGGGAACTGAAGTCATGAGCTCTAAACTCTTGATTATTTGGACTTCTGTAAAGCTTTTGACACAGTCCCCCACAATGAGATGAGCAGAGGGATGGAGCAGCTCTGCCGGGAGGAAAGGCTGAGGGAACTGGGATTGTTCAGCCTGGAGAGGAGAAGCTCTGGGGTGACCTCACTGTGGCCTTGCAGGGCCTGAAGGAGCCCACAGGAAAGAAGGAGAGAGACTCTTCAAGGGATGGAGGGACAGGACACAGGGAATGGCTCCCACTGCCAGAAGGCAGGGATAGATGGGATATTGGGAAGGAATTGCTCCCTGGGAGGGTGGGGAGGCCCTGGCACAGGGTGCCCAGAGCAGCTGTGGCTGCTCCTGGATCCCTGGCAGTGTCCAAGGCCAGGTTAGACAGGGCTTGGAGCAGCCTGGGACAGTGGGAGGTGTCCCTGCCCATGGCAGGAGGTGGAATGGGATGAGCTTTAAGATCCCTTCCAATCCAAACCCTTCCACGATTCCACGGTTCTGTGATTCTCTGGTGTGAAGAACCACTTCCTCTCACGCCTTGTCCGTCACACCCCGACCATTCCTGATCTGCTGCTGTGACAGCTGGACGTTGTCGCTGTGACCCTGCTCCTCACTCTGGCTCCCACCAACACCCTGCCCCAAATCACTCACACTAATTAGTATCAAACTTCAGTGACGTGGTGATAAATCAGCTCAGATTGGTTTTTTTTTCCCCAATTATCTGTCATTTGGTCCGTTGTAGGCTGCAGGCAGAAGTGGATGTTCCCAGGCAGGAATTCCCACCATCGCCAGCTTTGGCAAGCTGCTTCCTTGCCTGTTCCTCAGGTAACTAAATCAGGGGAATTACCATCAGTGAAATGTTAATAGCTGGTATTTCCAGCCTTCCCAGAGACTGGGTTAGGCCCAACCCTTAATCCTTTTACCTGACTCATGACTTCGTCCTCTGAAATGAAGCGATGTTGGCAAATGAAGTGGTTGTGCCTGATTCCAGCGAGAGGAAAATTGGAAAATGAGGGAATTTGTTACAGAAAACACTCAGAGTGGCAGCCAGAAAGGTAAAATGTTTTCAGATGGCAGGTAGACTATTTTAGGATTTTATATTGGAGGCTCAAAGCAAATGCATATAACCTGTCAAAAAAAAAGACTTGAGAGGAAAACAAAAAGCTTGCATCATAAAACAGCAGGATCAGGGAGGCTCTTGGAAGTTAAAAGGTATCCTGCAAAAAGCTGAAGTTGTGTCTGAAAAAGGAAATCTAAAAAGAACATAAAATCTGGCAGACTAAATGTAAAAGCACAATAACACAGACGGAAGAAAGAGTTTAGAAGCAGTTTGCTAAAGAAATAGAAAAGAATGTTATAAATCCTTCTTGAACACATCAAGAGCAAGGAGCTTGCAAGAGCCACACAGGTGGAGAAGGAGCACTCAGGAAACACGATGCAATCACAAAAAATCCCAAATTCTTGGGTTTTTTTTTCAAACCTCTGTTCACCTGGAGAATCTTGGAAACTCTAGAGCCAGTGTCTTGTTTACAAGGCCTTCACAGAAGGCTTGTCTTAATTTAAGGGTGTTAAGTGGAGATGACAAAGCAGATAAAATGAATAACAGCGTTTCACCGGGCGCCCGATGGAATTCACACAAGGCTTTTATAGAACGTTAAATATGAATCATCTGAGCTAATACCCTCAGTACATAACCTTTTGCTGAAAATTGCTGTGATTATCAAAGGACTGGAAGGTAACTAATAAAAAATCGGGTTTTTAAAATAAATCCAGTGGCGATTCGAGAAGCCTCAGACCACTAAGCCCAATGTCCATATGGGTCACGTTGGCTGAAGCTCCAGTAAAGAACAGAATTAGGGAATACATGAATAAAAGTAACATGTTAAGGAAAAGTAAACATGACTTTTGTAAAAGGAATCCAAGCCTTCTAAATCTGCTGGAATTCTTTGAAGGAGTCGAAAGCATGTAAATAGCAGAGCTCCAGCTGAGAATTTTTCCCTGCATTTCCAACTCACCCCAAGCTTCCAGAAACCTCATGCATAGAAGGTCTCATCAAAGGCTTTTAAATAAACTAAACCAGCCAGGGACTACAGGTAAGGACCTCACAGAGTTACAATTTAGCATTGGAAAAAGAAGATTATCCTAAAGGATGAGTTTTCACAGTGGAAGATGATCAGCAGTGGAGTCCCACGGGGATTAAGGTCCACAGTGTTCAATGCGCTCAGAAACGATTTGAAAAGTTGGGGGAACAGTGAAGAAGTTTTTTGATAAAAACAAAATTAATTAGGATAACATTTACTGCAAAAAGTTCAAGATGCCACGACACTGAGCAAGCCTCATGATGAAGTGGAAGATAAATTTCAGCCCTGACGACTATAATCTGGTTATCCACAAAAAGCAACACTTTACACGCAGAGTGGTGGGCTCTGAGCTAGTTTGCACAATTTAGGAAAAGCATCTCAACATTGTAACAGCTTGTTCTATGAATACATGACCCCGTTGCTCAAGAGCAGGCAAAAACATCCCAAAGTTTAGAATTCTTAGGAGAGAAAAGTACGGCCCTGCCCCTGTTCACATTAACAGAGAGCTCTGCTTCTCCAGCACTCAGTGCATCTCTGGTACCCTCACCTGAGACAAAAAGAAACTCGAACAGCAAAAAGAAAAGCTACATGGCAGGATGACAAACATGGTGAGTACAAAACTGCTTTCATGTGAGAAACAGAGTTAGCATGAATGAGAGGTTGAATAGGGAGGGATCGCTTGGCATTTGTCGTTGCCAATTGTGCCGAGCAGGCCAGGTGCCAGCAAGGGGAGACGGACACCGAACACGAGCTCTGTCGTGTGCCTCTTTGTTCAGCTGCTGGAGCCTTCACGTCCTGTCAGGCAGCAATTCCGAGGGCTCCGGGAGGACTGTGACAGCTCCGTTTCCTACATAATCCCAGCGTGCTTTCAGGGAGATACAAGGGGGAAAGGAGGAATGAAAGACTTGCAGTGCTTTTTGTGCCCGTTACCTCAAAATCATCGCTCATTAGAGGTCTCTGCTTCCTTTCCCAGCTGTCCTCCCTGCTGCAATTTCAGAATTAAAATACATAAAAGTGATAACCCCACGCACACGCTTAGGCTGTATTTACTAACATCTGCCTACGGTGACCCAGCTGTTTCTTGCCAGCCCCTTCAGGGATGTGTTTTAACACGGCTCCTCTCACCTTTTCACACTTCTCTCATTTCCCAGCTCCTCTGAGCGCTGTGGGTTCAGGCTGTTAACTCAGCTCCTTCAGGGACAGCACTGCCTTTCAGTCACTTGTGCGCTGCCTTGTACCAATTGGTCCCAAACCTGGTAACAGCCTCGAACTCCTGGTGAGCCATTAATAATACACCAGCAATCATTTTAATTGCAACCGGGTGTCTGGAATTTCGGAGCTGCACGCAGAGTTCCTTCTCCCCACAATATTATTGTCCCGTTGTGCATTTTGGAGTTTAGCTCTCATTAAAAGTAATAGAGGGAAATAGTCTGTGGCAAACTGAATGTGTTTGTTTTCACAGTTCACCTCCTGCTCCTCTGCACTCAAACATTCTCTCGCTCGGTGACAAGACCACAGCTGCTGCCATCGTTTACTTACCTGAGGAGTGCAATATTTAGCTGGAGGGACACTGGAGTTTTCTGTTTGTTAGTTATCAGGTCAACAACTCTCACCTTATCACTTCAGTTTCCATTCTGTTGATAAAACCTGTCAGCCTTCCTTGAGTGGTTCCAGGCCCTCAGAAGAAATCACATTAAATTGGCACAACCAAGTAAATCTGTAAGGGATGTGCTCCTGCCTAACCAAAGGGAAGGGGGGAGGGCTTGAATTTCTTTCCCTCTTCCTCCTTGCACAGTACCAATGTCCGAGCGCTTGGAGCTGTGTTGAAATCCTCCCTAAGGATTCAGCAGTTCAAGTCAGATCAGGTCTTTGACTGTGGCCCAGAGGAGATGTCTGTGGAGCCGAAATTGATATGTTTAAGTGCAAGAGACAATAATCATTTCTTCAAGTAGAAGCTAAAAATACCCACAAGAAAGTGGAATTCGTAATGGAGATTTTAAAGATCTGTGACACACCAGAGCCTGCACAGGGGTTTTAATGAGAGAGAGGCCAATTTAATCGGTCAGTGCCAGCGGACGCTTCGCTGGGTGAGGGGCTCCGAGGTCTCACACTCCCGGTGAACGCCCGGAGCATCACTGGACGAGCCGGTGTCACAGCACAGCCGTGTCACCGCCACGGACAACCTCCGTCACCAACACCACACGGCCCAGCCACGAGGAGAAGGCACTAAAAAGAGGAGGCAAAAGCTACAAAGGAACGTTCCTAAAGGTAACTGCAGGACTGGCCATCTCCACGTGCCGTTTGTTTCATTCCAGCTCTGGGCACGGAGCTAAACCAGCCCGTTAAGTTTTAACGTCTGTTAGGGCTGAGTTAACAAGGCCTTGCTGAGCACCTCAGTCTGAATTCACACCCCTCCCCTGTGAAAACTCTCCTGGAGTGTTTGTGGAAACCCAGAAATAACTTCCGTGGACCATTCAATTACAGACAATCACCACCCAGAGCTCCCTGTCCTCGTGGCACGGCTCATCAATCAGGTTTGCTGTCACCGTGTCTCTTCTCATAGCAGTCACCAGAAGGCTCTGAGCTCCCTCCGAATCCATGTGACATTTACTGTCAGGGGCTGTCAACACCAAGAGATTCTCCCAGGGCCTCCGAGTTCATCACAAAGCAACGAGATCTATCCCCAAAGCCTGCTCCAGTTCCAGCTCTGGATTACAGCGACTGACTGAGGGGCTTTGCAGCACTCAGGGAAGAGGGAAGCAGCAGCACGAGCTACAGCTTATGCCCAAATACCTTTGTTTGCTTATTCTCCTCTCTTTTCTTAGTCTACAACTGCTTTAAGAGAGGTTTCAGGCATACAATTAATTAGCCTTCCTCAAAAATATCCCTTATAAACTTATTAAGAGAAAGCTGAGATTGTTTACGTGGAAATTTAGCCTTCCCATCTTTAGCATTGATCCTGCTTTCACTCTCTGTTTAACAGCATAGTGACCTAGTGGAAAAAATTTGTAAAACTTAATAAATTGCAGTTGGCAGTATTGACAGAGTGTGTATATGCACATTTGGGTTTGTATGAACGTATTATAAGAAATCTAATAAAGTAAAACAAACACATTTGCTTTGTCTGTGAGCTGTGAAACGAGATATCCCCTGTAATTACACTGTTTGAAGTGTATTTGGTCAAAGGGGGATGGCGAGAATTTTGGCCATAAATTTCTGGGTTTAGATTAAAAAACCAACTATTATCTATCAAAGCTTACATGGCCCACTAAGTTACTTTGCTCAAGATGCAGAAAAATAAAAATGCAGATGAAAACTTAAGTTAGAAGGAGGCCACCATAAGACAAGAGGAACCAGCTCCAGAGAATAAAGTTCCTCTGCCAAATGTGCCTCAAAAAAATAATCAAAAACTTGGAAATACATTCATTTTGCCTGCACTTTGAGGGGCAAGGGGCATTAATGAGTGTTTAAACCAGTGACTGAAAAAGTGATTTCAGCTGGAAGGTTTTTAAAAGACCTCACAATGTGTATAACCTTCTAGAACTTCCATGTCTATTTTTAACTCACTTTCCACAACCAGCCTGGTTTACTCTTCCAACCAAAATAAATACATTTCTTAAGGAGCACAGTATTTATTTCCCTCAGGAGCAGAGTATTTATTTTCCTAAAATTATCGTGATAACAAGCAGAGTTTTCTCAGCCCCTTCTGGTACGCTCTGTGTGCTGCTAACCCACTGCTGACCGGCATCTGAGCCCAGCAATCCCAGCTGTGTCCCATCCAATTTATAGCCCATTTACCCATTCCATACCTCACCCACCAGGCTGGTAAAATGACACCAGGGGTGCCTTTGTGGTAGAGGCCAGTGAACACCACCCACTGCTCTCCCCTTGTGCTCTGAGCCAGTTTCATCACAGAGGCAAGCAGGTTCCTTTGGCGTAATTGTCCTTAAATCCATCCTGGCTGTTCCCAGTCACCGTCTTGCTTAGAACAGTTTCCAGGAGAAGGCTCTCCATCACCTTCCAGAGAGTCAGGTTAAATCAAATGGTTTAGAATTGTCCAATCCTTCTTATCCTTCTTCTAAAATCCCAGGATGGTTTGGGTTGGAAGGGACCTTAAAGCTCCTCAGTCCCACCCCTGCCTTGGGCAGGGACACCTTCCACTGTCCCAGGCTGCTCCAAGCCCTGTCCAGCCTGGCCTTGGGCACTGCCAGGGATCCAGGGGCAGCCACAGCTGTGCCAGGGCCTCCCCACCCTCCCGGGGAAGAATTCTTCACTGAGTGTTTGATGTTTGCCCTTTCTCAGTCAGCAGAATCCTCTCCTGATTGCTGTGACCTTGCAAAGGGGCCCTGAAGTGACACTGGCCACTTCCCCCGCCACCCCTGGCTGCGGGGAACACAATCCCAGCACCAGCAGGCAGAAAAGCTGTAGCCAGACACTGCACCTGCAGCAGCTCCTCAGGGATGATCCCCTCCTCCTTCTCAATGTCCTTTCCACTCTGCCTTCAAGCTGCAAGGACACAAACTGGCTGAGCTGGACAACCCCAGCAGCAGAACCTCATGTGGAACATTCTGAACATCCTCCTGCCTCCACCTGAGCCATTCTCTCTTCAGCATTTCCTCCACAGCAGCCCCCAACTCCGAGCTTTGCCAGCTCAGCTTTGTCTTGCTCTGGACAGTTCCCTTCCCAGAACCCCAGGCTGGGTCAGGCTGGGAGGGCCCACAGGGGCTCACCTGGTGCCACCTCCCTGCTCCAGCAGGGCCACCCCAGAGCACAGGGCACAGCAGTGTGCCCACACAGCTCTGCAACATCCCCAGGGAGGGCACTCCACGGCCTCTCTGCACAATCTGCTCAGGGCTGGGCACTGCCCAGGGCAGAGGTTCTGCCTCCCGTGCAGGGGAATTGCCGGGCTCAGCCCCTACCCGTGCCTCTGGTGCCGCTGCTGGGCCCCGGAGCAGAGCCCGGGCCCTGCTCGGAGCCCTCCCTGCAGCCAGGGACACCCAGGGCCGAGGGCCCCTCTCAGCTGGGGCTCCTCTCGAGGCTGAGCAGCCCCAGCTCCCTCAGCCTTTCCCGGGCACGGAGATGCTCCAGGCCCTTCCTCAGCCCCGCAGGCTCCGCTGGCCCCGCTCCAGGAGCTCCCTGGCCCTGCTGTGCTGAGGAGCCAGAGCTGGACACGGCACCCCAGAGGTGCCCCCAGGGCTGGGCAGAGGGGCAGAATCCCCTCCTGACCTGCTGGAAAAGTACCCCAGGATCCCACTGGCCTCCTTGGCCACTTGGTCCTTCCCCCCAGAGCTGCTTCCTCATCTCTCAGCATCCCCTCACCTCCATCCAGTGATTTTCCCTTCTCCAGTGTCAAAGGCACAAACACACAACATGGACACTGCAGCTCCTGGGGAATCCTCACACCAGCAATCCAAACACACCAGCTCTGCTCTCGCCTTGCCAGTCACAGAAAAGACAGAGTATCACTCACCACCTGGCCGGGGACTTGAAAGGAAACCAGGACCAAAGCATTAAAAATTCAGTGATCAGCTGAGAAGATCTTGGATGAACCACTACCAACAAATGCAGGTTCAGTTTTTGGAGCATTAATTAGTGGTATCAACCTGATGAGCGAGAAAATTAAAGCAAGATTATAGAGTGGAGATGCTGATATTTCTATTTTGCATGTAATTTTCATGCCCAAACAAACTGTAGTAGCTTAGCAAACACCAGTCTACTAACATGAGACAATTACAGACACATTTAGTGCAACAGGCAACTAAATGACTTTGTAATTACACTATTAAGCCAAATCTGGGGTGAAAAGGATAAAGGATTTGTGTCCCATATGACACTACAAAAAAGAAAAAAATAAAAGCTGTGGAACGCCGAGAGAAATTTGGTAGTTTAAAGCAAGTGTTTAGGCTGATGAAGGAGAGTGATTATGGATCTCGCGGAAAGCCATACCTGGAATTAAACTAGCAGCCATTCAAGCATAAAGCACAGCTAATACTGAACAAGAATTCTGAGCTCATAACAGGAATTACCAGCACAGAAAACACCATATTCCAGAAAGAGAGACAATTGCTGGAACGGCCAAGAATTTCTGTGCCTACGGAGCAAAGAAATAAACAAGAGAGCGTTCAGCTGGAATGAGCAGGGCAATATTCCTGCTCCTGATGGAAAGCCAGGGTGAGGAGGACATGAAGATGATTTTCCCTCACGCTGGCACGGCATGGTCTCTGTTGGGTGCTGCTCTAGGTGAGGAAAAGCACTTAATTCACTTTATAATGCAGTCACAGGAATCCTTCAGCACTCCCCACTATTAACGTGGTTCCTACATTTTGCCACCCCCAGGGCTCAGGGAGCACTCACAGACACCCCAAAGCTGCAGGAACAAGCTGGGTATGACGAGTGCGGGGTGTGTCCACATCCATGTTTCCCAAAGAGGAGTTATCCCCCCACCCCAAACAACGGCAGATGCCCAGGGACTCTCCCTGTTATCCCAAAACAGGTTCTTTCCCCGGGGTGCAAGAGGCTGATCCACACAGAGTCGAGGTATTTGATTTATTGCCAGTTCTCTGCAGAAAAGGGGGCTGGTGGCAAATCCCCAAAGCCAGCACAGCCACCACCAAAACTTGTCACCGTTTATACATTTTAGCAAACAAAGGCATCAGTGTTCACTGGCTACACGCCACCTAGTTTTCTTACGAATTAGTATTCTATCTTCTAGTGGTTAACGAGTCTGTCGCTTCTCATGCTAATTAGCCCCACACTCAGCCCTTCCCTTTTGGGTCAGTGGTTTCCTGGGCCGTGGGTCAGTGGCTGTGACCTGCCCCTGCTGGAATTACCTTCCACCCAATCGGAGCTGATTTCAGCCCAGTTGCTGAGTTGGCTTTATCAGTTTCTTCCTCATCTTGTGGGTCCTGCCAAGTGTCCTTGTGGCCTATAAATTCTGCATTGTGTCCACCATCAGTGGTACATCCTTCTGCCCAAGCTTTTTCAACCTCCCTGGGGTCTGAGATCATTGAAACATGTCCAGCCCTAAACCTTAGCCAGGCAATTCCAAGGAATTTGTCCTTCTAACACTTGGACATCACTTAGAGCTTGTTAGGTGCTATTTGTTCCAGGGATCAAATCTCCCTTCTTGTTGATGTGGCTTAAAAGCACACAAAGATCAAGCACCAAAGAACATCCCTCCTTAATTTTAATTCATTCCACATTTTGCAACAATAAGGCCAGCACCCTGCTTCATAATCCCCTTCTCATTCCCTGTTACACCCTGGACAAATTGTTAACTATTTCTGACTCTTGAAATGCCAGCATCATTAGCAAGGTGATTCTACCAACAAGTAATTGGTCTTTCGAACACCTGGACATCACGTAGAGCTCGTGAGCTGCTGTTTCACGGATAAAATCTCCCTTCTTGTTGACTAGGCTGGAAAGCATACAAAGATCAAACACCAGTGAACACCCTTTCTTAAGAAATGTTTTACACATTCCACATTTTGCAGACCACGACCCCCCCCGCCCGGGCCCTCGGTGCCCCCTCAGCCCCGGCCGTGCCCACACGGGACCTCCCGGGCGGGCGGCGCTCTCTGCGCGCGCCATGGCGGCGGGGCCGCTCTAGCCGCGCTCTATGGTGCCGGTGCCGCTCTATGCGCGCTCCATGGCGACCGTGCCGCTGTATCCCCGCTCCGTGGCGATGGTGCCGCTCCGCCCGCGCCGCCCGCCCGGTCCCGGCCGCCTGTAGCCGCCCTTGTCCCCCCTGT
>VZTD01000674.1:240794-315587 GCA_013397725.1 Rhagologus leucostigma
GGCCTCACGGGGCCCGTGTGTTTGGTCGTTGCAGGGCGCCCGCGTGTCAGGATGGCCCGGAGCGAGGAGGACGGCGGCAGCCGCTGCCCGGCCTGGTGCCCCGCTACTCCGTGCGGGAGGCCGTCACCTGGGTGAGGAGCAGCGCCGGGGACACCTCGGGGGCTCCCCGAACAGAGCCGGGGACCAGGGGCCGGCCGGGAGCGGGAAGAGGGAGCGGGGCTGTTCCCCCTGACGCTGTCCGCCTCTCCGCAGGGAGCTGTGGGCGCGCTGCTGCTGCAGCTGCTCAGGCAGATCGCGTGGCTCAGGTCGCTGCCGGACGCCAGGACCGAGCGAAGGCTTCCCTGGCTCTCCTCGCTGCCCACCCAGCCCACAGGTCAGCGGCTCTGGCCTGGGGAGGGCGGTGGGGGGCTGCCGGGTGGGGTTCCTGCCTCGTGGTGCGTTAACTGAGCGTGGAAGAGAGCTGGGAGAGGCTGGCAGCCGCTCTCGGGCCCTGGGGAGAGTATCAAGAGAACCTCTGCTTCTTAACGATTTGGTGCAGTCCCGCTTTGTGTGCCCTTACCTTTGTTTTCCCTTCTGGGTTCTGCTGCACGAACTTTCCTCCTGCTTGTCTGTGTGGTCAGAGGACACTGAGTACATCCGCAGCCCGGTGTTGTCCCCTGAAGCAGACACAGTTTTTGTGCTCTGTGTTACAGTGGTGACTGAAGCCTCAGCCGGCTGTCCCAGCGAGCAGCTGGGGTCCCAGTTCCTGCAGAAAGCAAGTCCAGAGGCTGTACCAGAGAATTCACCCTCAGGCATCCCCTCAGGGCAAGGAGAGAGCCAGCCCTGGGCAGAAGCAGGTATGTGCCATGTGCTGCGGGGCAGGATACTTGTGGCTGAAGGACTTTGGCGTTCCCCCAAGGCAAGCTCAGAGCCAAGGAGTGTGTAGCCGTTTATTGACACTTGAGAGAGGTGAGAGTGGAAAGGCAGAATTTCAGAGAGATGAATCAGGAGTCCAGAGACAGGAGGAAAAAACCTCCTGAAGGCAGAGACGAGGCTGGGCTGTAACTGCGAGTGACAACAGCTTTCCCAACCCTGCTCTGCCTTAGCAGACTGATTACAGCATCCAGCCCTGTTCTTTTATTGTGGACAGATGTTTGCAGCCAGAAGGATTCAGGAGGATGCTGCACCGTTGGTCTGGGAGACTGGTGTACATGGTGTGAAACTAAAGGAATTACTCTCTTCCTGCAAGATGAGGATGCGTTGCGGAGCTCTTATGCCATAGATAAGACAGTGGAAGGAGGTATCAAAGACATTATTAAAATGAGTTTTATAAAAATAGAAGGATAGACTCCAACAAAATTGAAGTCTCACCCAGGAAAGCGCGTCCTACACAGGGAATTAAAAGTCACACCAAGGAAGATCAGATGGGGCCCACAGCTCACTAGGTACAGAAACACTGATAATGACCAGGAAAGCTGTTGGAAGCCTGCTGGAAGAGGTGGAGAGGGGACAACATTTTGTAGGGGTGTAGAAGAGGCACACAAGGAAACCAGCCACAGATGTTGGCTGAATCACGGGATCACAGACTGGGTTGGGTTGGAAGGGACCTGAAAGCTCATCTTGTTCCCCGCCGTGGGCAGGGACACCTCCCACTGTCCCAGGCTGCTCCAAGCCCTGTCCAGCCTGGCCTTGGGCACTGCCAGGGATCCAGGGGCAGCCACAGCTGCTCTGGGCACCCTGTGCCAGAGCCTCCCCACCCTCCCAGGGAAGAATTCAAATAATGGAGGTGCTGCAGAAAAGGTCAGAAGTGTTCCTCGTTTTTTGCTTTCTTTCAGAATTTTGGCTTCCTTCTGTGCTGATTTCAGATGCTGCCCATCACTGCTTCTCAAACCTTCTCCTGCCAGAGGTTACCATTCCCATCAGTTGGCAAATGGAGCATTTTGTTTCCATGTCTCCTAATTAACTCCAGGAAAACAGCCAGGTTAATTTACCTAAACTGCCAATTAGACTGTTTAACCCATCTGCTTTAGCCTGGAGCACATTAAGAAGCACTCCAGCACTGGCAGGTGACTGGACACGGACCTCTGGGAGGAGTGGTGGGAAGAAGCGGAGACAGCAATGCCTCCAGTTGGCACAGCTGAACATCCTGGAGTGAATGTGTGTCTGACAAACAGTTCCCACTGAGAGTCAACACGAAGAGCTTTTAGGCAAACCGATAAATTGAACAGTGACGAGTCACTAAGGCCACGTGGTCTTTGTTCAGATGTTCTTCAGAAGCTGGGCAATCACTGAGCCTCTGAGGATGATCTGTAATCCCATGCTCAAACCTGCTCTGAGACCAGGGGAATGAGCACTGACAGATTGCACAGCCTGGCTTTTAAAAAGGGGTGGGTGGGTGTTTGTTTGAGGCACAGAACTGCAAAAAAGGTGATTCTGATTTGATAGAAAACTCTGTTACAGGATGGAGGTGTCAGATGCTGGGATGAGTGGGCTGGATCAAAGGTCTTGGAAGGATTTAGGAAGCTGTTTCTCAGGCCAGCTTGCTCCCTTGCAGAGACTTGAGAGAGTTGTAAATCTATTAAGACTTCTTTGGAGAAGTCAACAGGCACGTGGAGCAAGATAATCCAGCCTTTAGCTTTCTGAAAATCATCCAGACAGGACCTAAAGCAAAGCTATCTAAAGAATTAAAGCTGATGTGAGGGAACATGGAGGGGTTACTCTCGGGCTGGTAACTCCTTAAAGCACAAGAAAGTTTTCACAGTGGAGAGCCATTGCTCTAGGATTCCCCTGTCCTTTCTTAAACCTCTCTGTTCAGCACAGTCAGCAGTGATTTGGAAAAAAGAGGTGATGAGCGAGGCAAGAGAAGCAGCAAATGGTACAAAATTATTCAGGACAGTCAAATCTGAAAGTCACAGGCAGAGACTGCACAAGAGCTAAAGCCAGGGTGATCCCCAGGTGGGTTAAACGAGTGTACACAGGGGAGTGTGGCTGTAGATACACATGCAGAATGAGGAGTGTCAGATTAATAATTGTCTTGCAGAGGGAACATTTAAAGTCGCTGTGGATGTGCTTTTGATAAGGTTAAGTCAGTGCTCGGCAGCAGTGAGGCCAATTAAATGTTAATTACGGTGAAGGAAGGAACTGAGGACAAGGCAGTGCCGAGGGTTCCTGTGAGTCTGGGATGCAGCCACGTCTCCAACACGGAAGGAAAAGACAGTGTCTGAAAAACAGGGACAAAACTGCAGAGGGAAGATGACAGGGAGACAATTACATCCAAACAGAGACTGACTCTTCAGCTTGGAAAAAAAGAAGTGGCAGAAAATGTGCTGGTGCTCTGTGAAACTGGAAGTGTTGAGAGAAAGAGAATAGGGACCATCCTTTTCATAATCCTCATATTAAAAGGCAGCACAGAAGGGTCAGGCAGCAAGTTTGGAAAAAAGCAAAAGGCACTTTGTGTTTGGCCAGTGCCCAGGTAAATTGTGGAACTCACTGCTACAGGCCAGAAGTACAAGTGGGTTCCAAGAAGTGATTAGGTAAAATTACACATTGAAATCAGACTTAATTGGTCCAGCCAAGCCTCCTGCTCAGATCACAGAACAGCTGATTGCTGGAAAGTTCTGCCAGGGAGAGCGTGACTTTATAATCCCTGCTCCTCACCCTTTCTGCCCAAGCATCTCCAACTGTCACTTGTCAGAGATAATATATGTCAGAAATAATTTGGTTTAGCTCCGTACATAAGTCCTCGGGTTACATTCCACATTATGTTGTGCATCCATTTTGTGGGAATTGATGGAGAAAAGTCAGGGGGAAGAGATTTGGTGATTTGCGCTGAAGAGCCTGAAAAAATGCAGGGTTTTGTCATGTGAGAAGTCCTGGGAATCTTCCCGTGGAAAGTGAAGCTTGATGATCCCTTTCTTTCACTACATTTTGCGTTCCGCAGAAAAACCTGCCTGAGGTAGAGGATTTTTTTTTTTTTTCCTGGTGTTTAGCTACTGAAAGAGGTTGAGGCTGGCAAAATGAGGCTGCAGCGGGAAGCTGGGGAGAGCAGAAGGAAGGGAAGGACAGACGCCTGGCAGATGATGCAGGGGAATCTGGTAGCAAAGTCTTGCCATGAGAGAACAGACCTCGGAGTGGAGCAGAACGTACCTTCCCTGCCCCGCTTCGCTGCTGCCAGCAATGGCGAGGGATCTTCTGGAGAGAATTCCATGTCCTTACCCTTTCTCTGGGTGTTTCAGCTCATTTCCAGGCTTGCTGGTGCTGGTCTCCCTGTGCAGTGACAATCTGCTGTTGCTGTGGCAAAGATCTGTGTGATGGATCCCAACATCCCAGCTTTCCACGGGAGCCATTCCGATTTTAACGGAGCACAGTAGGATAAAAATCTATTCCTTTGTTTAAAAAGAAAACTTCAGGAAATTAACTTAAAACTTGCTTTAAATAGCATTCTGGATATTGCTACCAGCAAGTCCTCAGCTCTGTGTTCACATCTTATTTTTTTCCATGCAATTCTTGCCTCACTCAGAGGCTTTTTGCTGGAAGTTAAAGGCACAGAGTGAGGAAGCAGGTGATTACAGCCAGTCTCAGTGTTACAGCAGCTGAATGATGCCCTGGGGAGTTGTATTTTACCCCTGGCAGAACTGTAAAATTCGTTATTTCAATTCTGAGATTACAGACATTGCAAAAGTGTGTTTTCATTTCAAAGCACAATGGAACCAATTGGAAACAGTGAAATTTTCCATGAGGCAGAAATGCTGGATTTTGGCCAGCTCTTGTTGTGACTTCGTTCTCGTGGATGTTTTGGGATGAGCAATCTAGGCTGTCTATGAGAAGATTATTAATTCCTCATTTGGAGCTAGCTGTGAGCAACACTTGATTAGTCCAGGATGAACAGTGGGGAAAGACAAAAATATTTATTAACTGCTGAAGATGTGAGCGTTGGGCATCCAGAATGTTGAAAGCTGGAGGACTGCATGGAAAAAGGGATGTGCAGTCATGCTGCATCATGGCATGGGTTTGAAGAAGTAGAAATAAAGCTGCACGGACAATTCCAGCTGTGATATTCCCATCTTTTAAACATAACCTGAAGAATAATTTAGCTTGCCCAGCCTCCAAGGTGAGTTCTGAGGGAATTCAAGTCTCCCAGAGCAGCTGTGGCTGCCCCTGGAGCCCTGGCAGTGCCCAAGGCCAGGCTGGACAGGGCTTGGAGCAGCCTGGGACAGTGGAAGGTGTCCCTACCCATGGCAGGGGTGGGATGAGATGGGATTTAAGGTCCCTTCCAGCCCAAACCGTTCTGGGACTCTCTGATCCTTCAGGAGCTGGGGCTGGGTGTCGGGATCAGTTGGTCCTTGGGTTTTCTTCCCAGGTGTTCTCTGGGACTGGTAACCCTAATCTGTGGAGATTTCAGTGAGGAGGGGTTTCCAGTGGTAGAGGGGCACGAGGTGCTTCTGCAGGCTGACGGAATTCAGAATTAGTGGCTGTTTATTTTTTCATGGTTCAGTGGTTTGCCCAAATTACGACATTTTCACAGTAAACAAGGAGTCTCTGATTTAGGAGTAGACATCTGTGCAAAATGTACAGTTTCTTGGAAGTGTGGATGTACTAATGCTGTTTAAACAAGTGGTGGGAGAATTCTTAATACAGACCATTTTTTCCATGGGATTTGCAGTTGTATGTGTGGCAAAAACCCAAATTACATCACAAGGGAGATACATGATAGAGCCTTACAGTGAGAAATATCAGATAATTTGATGCCTGCTCTGCAAAGAAACGGAAAGCACAACTAATAAATTCACAGATTGTACTACTTTTGGTGGAATGATGCACAGAAATCATGTTTGCCATAGTGATCTTGCTTGTTGGGTGAGTGGGGCCTGTTCAGATAACACACATTTGAATTCAGCCGTGGGGGGAATTGTTTGTCTGGGAATAATGAGGCTGCAGCTGGCACAGAGGGCACGGCTCCTGCACACTGTGCCACGGTCAGGCACTGCAAGGAGCACTCCTGCCTGGTGCACACCTCACTGCTGCTGCTTGTGCAGCCAAACAGAGCCAGGAATCAGGCCCTAAAAGGACATTTTTTCCACTGGTCTTGGCTCCCCACACAGCCTGAGAGGGAGACGTGGGGAGGGCACAGCTACTCCTGGTGTGAGCAGCTCTGGCTCACAGTGATCCAGGCTCCAGCACCTGGAGCTAAATGTCCAGTGGGATCCAGCTGCTTGTGGTGATCCAGGTTAAAAATACTTGGCCTCAGGCTGTCTGTCCTCTTCGTGGAGGTCACTGTCCTCTCAGAGTGGCTGGAGTAAATGCCACTGTAAGCACTGCCAGCACAGCTCTGCTCTGAGCAGGGTGGCTTCGCTCGGGCTGTAGATGCTCTGTCAGATAATTCTGATTGAAACTGGTCACATAGTGCTGAGCTGGCTGTCCCGGGGTATCTGAGAGGGCTGATCATCCCCTGGCAGAAGCAGAGCTGCACGCTGCAAAGAAATT
Source organism: Rhagologus leucostigma (assembly GCA_013397725.1). Taxonomy (NCBI): domain Eukaryota; kingdom Metazoa; phylum Chordata; class Aves; order Passeriformes; genus Rhagologus; species Rhagologus leucostigma. The sequence goes on from VZTD01000674.1 coordinate 247,257, forward strand.
ACCTGGAGAAGGAGTTAAGGAGGCAGCACCTCAGCTGAGGGCTGGGTGTGATGCCCTGGGCAAGCTGGGAGCTGCAGCGCAGTGCTGATCCAGGCAAAGTGGGCATGAGGAGGCAATGCCACCCTTCCTGTGACACTGCTGAGAGGGGCTGCACCTCAGGAACAGTGTTGGAAATTCAGGAATAGTAGCGAAAAGTCATAAAATTAACCAAGGCTGGCGGAAAAGTGCTGCAGTTGAAAGACGTGAATGGTTCAGTCTTTTTAGAATCACAGACAGGAATCAAGAGGGGCTGATTAGTCGTGTCAGGACTTTCAAAAGGAGGAATTGGCTTTTTAGTAAAGAAGAAAAAACCTGGAAGAGCCAGTGCCTGGGAGCAGAAACCCATAGTAGAAGCACTTTAATTTGAAATGAAGCACAGAGGTTTAAAGCAGTGATTATGAGTTCCTGGAACACACATTTAGGAGAAGCAGGAGATTCTCTACTTTCGGTGTCTTCAGATCAAAACCAGGGGCCTTTCTGGAGGAGCTGCAGCCACAGGCCTGGATTCCTGGGGCACGTGCTTGCTCTTGCTCCTAAGGTCAGATTGGTTGGGATTGCTTCTGTTCCCAATGTCTCTGACTGAATGGGAGATCAGGCCTTCAGGGAAGGGCTCTGGAAGAGAGGATGGGAAGAGGCAAAGATGCAGCATTGCTTAACCTTGCTTTTTTGTTGGCTTTTTTTTAATGCAGGGGAGTTCCAGATCCCTGTGAGCTCCAGGGTGGGGCCAGTTCTCCACAGTGCAAAGGTATGGTTTCATTTTCCACCCCCTCTGTCTGCACCTTCCCTGCAGGAACTCATCCCTGAGCTACCCCAAGCACAGCCTAAGCAACACTCACACACAAGACTGGAAAAAAAAAAAGGGAGATGGGATATACTGGCCTCTGCTTTAGAGCAAAATTCCAGGATTTACAAACTGACATCCCCATCCTTGGAGGTATCTCTGTAACAGGGCTGCTGGCAGGGAAGCATTGAAAGAAAATGGGGAAAAACACCAAACCAGGCAACCAAACAACAAACCAAATTCAGCAGCACCAGTGTGCTCCTGTGTATTTGCATTTTGATGCAATCTTTCACTAGGTGATTACATGCTGTTGCTATTTTGGTGTTTACCAGACAACCCATGACTGGGGAAGGTGGTGTCACTCCTCCAAACGCTGCAAATCAGGGCTGGCTCTTGTCTGTTAAAGAGGGAAGCACTTGGGGCTTGAAGAGAGTGCATCAGCTCGAGAGTCACAAGGCCATAAATTATATTATTGTTCTTGTTGTGATTAAACCTGCCAGTTCTTTGCAATTCACATCTTAGATGCAGATAATTCCCTTTTTTAAAAAATCAGTCGGCTGAGCAATTGCTCAAGGACACTGTGAGCAGAGAGGAGTAAACTCGGTTTTTAGCAGAGTGAGTTCCTGCAAGGGGCACCAGGGAGGCATTTGTTTGATCTGCTGGGGGGGTGAGCGTGGATCTCCCCATCCTGGGAGGTGCCACTTGTGCAGGGCTGTAGGAAGAGCCTGGAGCTGGTCATGGAGCAGCTCAAGGAGGGGCCTTGGCCCCTCTCTTGGCCTCCTGGGAGTAGCCCCGAGCTCAGCAGTGGAGCTGTGGGTGCCAAGGGGCAGTTTCCCAACTTCCCCGTGTGCACTGAGCTCTGCTGCCACTCGATGGCACTCGGGGTGTGCAGCTGGGCTGGGCTGAGCCTCCTCCTCCCACCTCCCACGCTGTTCATTGCCCAGGAGGAAAGGAACTGTGTGTGCCCTGCAGGGTGTCAGCAGCCCTGGGCAGTGCTCAGTCCACCTGAGGGGTGGGCTCAGCTGGAATTGGGCAAAGCCCATGCAAAGGTGTGAGAATGTTTTGGCAGGGACTGTGCTGTGGGCATGATGTGGGACAGGGAACAAGGGGGAATGTTCTTTTCGGAGGGAGGAGTTATCTTGGAATCACGGAAAATATCCTGATTTGTAAGGGACCCACAAGGATCACCAGTCCCAGCCTTGCGCAGACACCCCAGCAATCCCACCCTGGCAGCTCGGGGCTGTGCCCATTCCCTGGGGAGCCTGAGCAGTGCCCAGCACCCCTGGGGGAAGAAGCTTTTCCCAAAATCCAGCCTGAGCCTGCCCTGGCCCAGCTCCAGCCCTTCCCTGGGTGCTGTCCCTGTCCCAGGAGCAGAGCTCGGAGCTGTCCCTGCTCTGCAGACCGCTCTGAGTAGGATCAGGTGCAGACTGCTCTGAGTAGGATCAGGTATTTGCTCAATTCAGAAAGGTCTGATGGTGCCTGAGGGGCTGCACCAAGCTCCCTGGCCAGAGGGGAGGGCAGCAGTGTCCGTACAGCTTCCCCAGCGAGGTGGCTGTGTAGGACAGGGAGGTTTTTGTGTGGACACGTGACATCACCCTCCTGGTGTCTGTACCACAATACAAACAGGTCTCACTGCTTGGTTTCCAAGCAAGAAATCTCCTCTAGGGTTGATATAATTTAGCTGTCTTTAATAGCTTTTTCCCTTGACTCCTCAGGGTGACCCAGCTCAGCGAGGGCATTTAGAGGAAGCCGCTTTCCAGTTGCAGCAGATTTTCCGAATTGATATTTCCATTGCATTGAATATCCTTGGTAATGTGGAGTTGGTTTTGTTTTGCCCTTAAACCACAGGTTTCTCATTTTGGAGGACCTCCAAATGGTTGCAGGTCTTGTGAGAAGGCAGGGATGGCAAATACCCAAGCTGAAGCCTCCTTTCAGCAATTTTAACTGTGCTTGGAGAGATTTATGGCCCTTTGTCCCATCGTGCCACCTGATTTATCTCGGCATATTTCAATCCAGGCTTGCTTGAAGCCTGCACTGTTGTCCTGACATCTGTAGTTGGAAATTAAGCCATCTCTGTCTTTTTTGCAACACAAGATGTCATATCCTTGTATCCTCCTTTTATTGTCTGAGCTCACAGTTTTCCTGGCAAGCTGAAAAAGCAACTGCAGGATTGCAGCTCTAAGAAAAGCAGAAGGAAGATGCAATGATCTAAGAAAAGTCCCTGCCCTATATACACCACTAGTTGCAGCACTGAAAAGCAAGTTGTTTCTGTGTGAGCCATACGCTGTGTTAGCCTGTGATCCCTCTCTGCCACGAGCCTAGAAAAATCCCTAAAATGCAGTGTTGCCATTTTTCTTACGGAAACTGTGGAGTGAGGGTTGGCGAGCCAGCTGGAAGTGGCCCAGAGCGCTTGGCCTGAGCCAAGGAAGGCCCAGTGGCTGTGGGGGAGGTTGCTGCATTGGAGGCTGGGTTGTGGCCGTGTGCTTTTCCCTGTTTTCCCTGGGTTTAGGCTGTGTTTTCCTCAGGGATCGAGAGCATGAGGGCGGGGCACTGCCGGGTGGCCTTCACCTGCTTCAAGCTGGCGGCGGATCGGGGCTACAGCAAAGCCCAGTTCAACGTGGGGCTGTGCTACGAGCACGGCAGGGGCACAGAGAAGGACTTGGAAAAGGTACCCAGGGCCTGGGGGGTTGGCTGTGGGCAGCACACACCAGGAGAGGGGTCTGTGCTGGGTGCTTGTTCCTTTTACATGGATGGGAAAGTCATGGAATATCCTGAGCTGGAGGGAACCCACAGGGATCATTGATCCATCTCCTGGCCCTGCACAGACACCCCAGCAATCCCCCCCTGTGCATCCCTGGGAGCGCTGTCCAAACATTCCTGGAGCTCTGGCAGCCTCGGGGCCGTGCCCGTTCCCTGGGGAGCCTGGGCAGTGCCCGAGCTCTGAAGACTGGGTAGAAAACGCTGGAAATAATAAAAATTGCAGCTTGCAGAGCTGCTTTCAGTGTTACCAATCCCCTCAGAGAGGTGCTCTGAGATCTCTTTTCCCACAGCTTCTGAGGGTTCTCCAGGTGCACAGGCTGTGCTACCAGCACCCAGCGGGGTTCCAAGGAGAAACCTGTCATGTTGCTGCATTTAAGACACCACTGCACATCCCAGGGCTTCTCAGATCTCCAGTTTGGCTCCTGTAACTCCAGCCTGCCACCTAGTGCAAGCTGGCCAGCAGCTGCTGGAGCTGGGAAGAGCTGCAAAGGCAGCTTGGTTTGAGTCATTGTTGGCCCAGTGCCACCCCCTTCAGCTCGGGGAGTTTGAGTGGAGCAGGCAGGGTGGTGCCAGGGCTTTGGAGTGGTCACAGTCCGCTGTCTCACCTAACCCAGCTGGTATTCTGGTGTGGGAGGGCTCTGGGGAGGGATGCAGCTTGTGATGGCTCTAGACAGAGAGGTTAAGCTTGAAGGGAGCCACGTCACGTGCAGGGCATGCATGACCTGGGTTTCTCTTTCTCAGGCAGGTTTTTATTACTGCCAGGCAGCCAGCAACTCTCACCCCATGGCCCAGTACCGCTACGCCAGGTACCTGCTCCAGCACGGCCCTGGCAGCCACTGGGACAGGCATCACAAGGCTGTGACACTCCTGGAGCAAGCAGCAGTGGCTGGGATTACAGAGGTTGGTGTCCACAGCGTGGCAGGTCAGAGGAGAGAGCCAGCAGAGAGCCCTCACTGAAGGCTTGGAGCCACAAGACATCCTAGAAAGCGGCGGCTGTGGCACTGGAAGGAAAAGCCTTCCAACGGTTTATCCCTGCTCACAGCAGGGGGGGTTGGAACTGTGAGGTCCCTTCTGACCCAAACCGTTCTCTGATTCTCTGTTTGTATTCCTGGCAGTGTCTGGGAGACAGCCCTGCACACGGGAGCCACTGTGCCACACTGTTGTTAATGTGGCTCTTACATTAAACCTTTGGCTTAGGAGAGCTGACCTGTGGTTGAAAACACAGCTCAGTTTTCATCTCCTCTCAGTTCCAAGAGTGCAGGTCGCTGTGCCGGAGGAACTTCCAGTGCTTGAAGCAAGAACAGACCCTCAATTTGTATCTGTGACTTTCTGAGATGACTCATCTGTGCAGATCTGTGTCTCCTGCCCTCCTTTCCCACTCCAGGAGATGCATTTAGGCATGTGCCATCTTGTCCTGGGAATGCCAGGCTGGCAGTGCCTGTGCCTCCTGGAGCACGCTGTCCTGGAGGCACATCTGCTGGTCTTAGGGACAGGTCATGGGTGGGAGCCATTCCCTGGCTCTGACTCCCACAGGGAAGTTTGAAATGACACTCTGGGTCTCAAACGTGATTTCTTTGTGTTTACCACGTCCTGCTGATTTTTCCTAGGGCAGCCCTGCCTCTCCCAACAGCCCCTGCACAGGCAGGGTCCTTACCACACTGCCACAGTAACCTCAGCATTTGAGCAGCTTGCAAAATCTGTAAAAGAACAGAGTAATTAAAATCCTGGCTGATCTGGACCTTGTGGTTTTGTTGCAGGCACAGGCTTATCTTGGAGTGTTCTACGTGAGGGGGCTGCAAGCCCAGGAGAAGAAAGGTCTGAAGTACCTGCTGCTGGCAGCAAACAGTGGTGTGAGTAATCCCTGTGCCGGGGATTGTCCTCAGATTGGGATCTGCAGGTGGAGGATGTCAGGGTTCCTTGGAAATGGGAGCGAGTGTCAGGATGTCACTGCACAGTGTGAAAGGACAGAGTGGACAGGCCCTGGGCACAGATCCTACAAAACACGGAGGCAGAGACAGCCCTGTTGGGCTGGAGGAGTTCCTGCAGCACCAGTGCCTGTATCCAGCTTGCAGAATTGTACAGGTTTCCCATTATGGAGCATCTACACCCTCTTCAGTCAAAATCTTTCACTACTGCATGACTTTGAGCACTTCGTTGTGTCTGTCTCAAATCTGTTCTTCAAAATTGGCCCATTGTTTCTTTCCTTCTACAGAGAGGATGAAAAGACTATTTCTGGATTTACTTTTTTAATTCAGGCACTTTTAATGTATTTAAACACTTGAATCTCCATTCAGCCTTCCCCCACTGTTGCTGTTTCTCTTCACAGGTCATGTTAGATCCCCAAGAACCTTCTTGCTTTCACTTTCTCCAAGCGACCCAGGCTTCTCTTTTTTGAAAGGCAGTGCCACAATGTGGGCACAGCACTCTCCTGAACCCCCACCAGCATTTAGAGGAGCAGAAGGGTGGATCCCATGTCTTGCAGCCAGGTTTCTGCATCCCACAGTTCTGTTTCTTTCCAGCACTGTGACACTGTCCCCTTGTTTTCAGCTGCATTGTAATGGCTGAGGTTTTTTTTTTTTTCCTGAAGAACTTGTTCATTTTAACTTCAGTTCCCACAGCTTTTGTGCGATGGGAAATAATGAATAGCTATTGCCTGTTCTGCTGGCTAATAGTTCTGGTCGTGGTGCCCTTTAGTGTGTCCTCTCTGAGTCATTTCTTTTGCAGGCTGCAGAGTGCTGGTTTAGTTTGTCTCTCCGTGTAGTTAAGCTGTTCTGCTTTGCTTGTCAGTCTTCTCTCTATTTTTCTAATTCTCCTTTGACCATTTTAAGATGCTCGGACTAAAAGTGGACTCAGGATGGAGGTATGCCATGGATCTCACATAATGAGATCCTCTGCTTTGTTCTGCATTCCCTTCCAGTAATTCCTAATGCTGCTTGCCCTTAGCCTGACACTGGGCAGTGATGAGCTGGGCTCAGGGAACTCTCACAGTGTGATACCCAAATTTCTTGCTGTAAGCACTGCTTTGCATTTGGCAGTACTGTTTCCTTTGTCATTGTGTTGCCCACTCCTCAGTCGTGTGAGATCTCCTTTAATTAATTCTTTACAATAAGTTTGACCATCTGAATGGCATAACATCACTGTAAACTTTGCCACTTGGGTTTTCACCCTCTTTCCAGAATGCAGATGCTGTCAATCTGGTGGGACTAGGCCTGACTTGCCACAGCAGCTCAGACATCACAATACACAGTATTTAGTTCCAAATCTGCTAGGGATCTCTCCTAAGCTGCATCACTGGCTCCTTTTTTCCAGCCTAGAGTCAGATGTTTGTGCTGAACAGTATCCCACTGAGTTATCCCATTAAATAGGTGATTGTCGCTTACTGGTACTGCCTTAACAACACAAAACCTGTCAGGTAGCTGCAGCTCCTCAGGTGCACCCTTGGCATGTTTTGGTCCCAGCCATGGCAGTTCTCAGACCCCAAGCATCCTTCCCTGTCTGTGCTGCTCAGTGGATGCTGGCTGGGGATGCTCCAGAGCCTCAGCCTTGAGGGCAGGCTGATCACGGGCTCTGTGGGAGATGCACCCATTCTCCTGGGAGAAGGGCTCCATGGACAGATTCACTTCCCATTACCTTGGAATTGGATTTTATGTTTAGGTGGCTGAAAGAAGGCTGGGTATGGATGAAACAAGGACAGCACCGTTTAGTGCAACTCCAGAAAGAAGAAAACAGCACAAAAAGTCACAGACTCAGCATTTCTCTGGTTGTTCCTCTCTGCTGGAGCCAAGCAGGGAACTCTGACAAGTGTTTTTCCAACAGGAGAACCGTGTTCTACTTTGGTTCCCACTTTTTATCCTCTCTTATTTCGTACGTGCAGCCACAGAATATAAACCCCTATTAACGAGTTCTGCTGGAGATCTGAGCCTGACCTCCAGATTTCCGAGGGTGTCGCAGTCACTTCTGCCGTGCTAATTTGGGGATCTCCTCTCGCTGCAGTCGTGGCTCTGAGGTGCTCATCCTGTGAGAGATGGTGGTGCAGTACTCCTGATTGAACCCTATCTCTTGTCACAGCTGAAGTGCCAATCTTTCAACGTGTTTATCTCATCTCTAAAGGAGTTTATTGCTGTCATAAACCGAGACTTGCAACATTTTGCAAAGCACCCACTCAGAGTTCTTCACTTGCCTCTACCAGCTACATCCCAGACAGCAACACTTGCAATATGTTCTTTTCTCGTGGCTTTATTAAAACTTGCTACTTACTTGTTTTTTTTTTTCTATTTCTTTCTTCTTTCACTTTTTTTTTTTTTTTTCTTCTTTTACTTTTTTTTTTTTTTTTTTTTTGCAAAGCCTTGTTCAGTTCATGTTTCTGGCAGTCACACTCCTCACGTTGTGCTGCTGGCTTTGTTGCTGGAAAGGTCTGTGTGACCACGAGTCCGTGCAGTCTTTTTAATGTCTTCAGGAGTGTCATCCTGCTCTCCTGCTATCTGAGACCCTTTTCCTCCCGCTGGATCTCAGAGATAAAGTGCACAGCTGACACATAAACATGTCATGGGTTTGGATTTGGCTTCACTGCAGTGACAGCCTTTGCTTTCCAGTTCATTCCCAGCAGTTACATATGTCTGAGTGGTTCAGGTGCTTTTTCTCTAGTGCATATTTGCTTCATTTACTTCATTTCTGCTGCCTGAGATTTCTTCTGGAATAGAATTGAGGTGGGGCTGAGCAGGAGAGTGCTGCACTCTTGTGTTAAAGGGGAATCTCCCAGCCCTTGGCAGCAAGTACCTCTGTGCCATTTGTGATGTTTTTACAAGACTTGGGCTTGAACTGTCTTAGGGCAGTCCCAGGGCGTGCTCGGAGTTTGGGTGGGATCAGGATGTGGTGCAGTCAAGGCTGCCCAAGACACCTCAGCTCTGACCTCTGAGACAACTGGGATGCTCTGCAGAGCCAGCTGCTCCTTCGTTCCCCTGACACAGCCCTGGGTGTTGAAGGGAAATCAGTGAATTTAATTGGAAAGGGATAGGAAGGAGCAGAGCCAGAGATTCTGCTTCTCTCCAGGGGACTGAATTACTGAAGATACAGAGAGATGGAGGGGTAAACTTCAGGAGGTGAGCGAAGATAGAGCAGTAAACCCTAAAAAAGGCGTTAAAGACTCTCCGTTTCCTTCCCTGTGCTCGTGGCTGTGCCAGGATGCCCAGAGCAGGTACCACGTGGGCGTTTGCTACGAGCAGGGCCTGGGAGTGCAGCAGAACCTGGCGGAAGCGCTGAGGCACTACCGGCAGTCGGCGGCTGCTGGGAACAGGCAGGCCCGGGAGAGGCTGCGGGCGTGGGAGCAGGAGCTGCAAGGTACCGGGGGCAGCAGGGCCCCGGGGCTGTGGGACTGCGTGGGGGGGTGACCCCGTGAAAGTGGGGCCCGTATTCCCGGAGGAGGGGTCGCACAGGGCCACGGCACAAAGGAGTTCTTTGTACTGAAGGGAAGGCACCGCTTTTCCTTCTCAGTTCTTTCCGCTTCTTAGCGGCTCTTTCCAGTCCAGCTGAAGTGGAGAAGCTGTTCCCAGAGTATGATGTGTCACAGAATCATTTCTGTTGGAAAGACCAACTGTGTCCTGGGGGGCACCAGGCCCAGCATCACCTGCCGGGCCAGGGAGGGATTGTCCTGCTCTGCTCTGGGGCAGCCTCACCTCCAGCCCTGGGGGCAGTTTTGGGCACCACAGTATAAAAAAGACATTAAGCCCTTAGAGAGTGTCCAGAGGAGGCCACGAGGATGGGGAAGGGTCTGGAGGAGAAGCCTTGTGAGGAGCAGCTGAGGGCACTTGGTTTGTTCAGCTGGAGAAGAGGAGACTGAGGGCAGAGCTCCGTGTGGTGTTCAACGTCCTCCGGAGGGACAGCACAGGGACAGCTCCGAGCTCTGCTCCCTGTGAGCAGGGACAGGACCCGAGGGAATGGCTGGAGCCATGTCAGGGGAGGTTTAGGTTGGATACCAGGAAAAGGTTTTTCACCCAGAGGGTGGCTGAGCAGTGGAATAGGCTCCCCAGGGAAGTGGTTACAGCACCAAACCTGAGTTCAAGAAGCATTTGGACAACGCTCTCAGGGATGCACAGGGTGAGATTTTTGGGGTGTCTGTGCAGGGCCAGGAGTTGGACTCAATGATCCTTAGAGGTCCCTTCCAGCTCAGGATATTCTGTGATTCTATGGTTGGATAATCAAGTCCAGCCTCTGACAGTGTCACTAATACCTTGTTTTTCTGTACTTCCAGATGTGCACACAAAGCATCCCTTCCCTTCGGGATTAAGAGCCTCCTCGTCCAGCCCCAATTTCTGGACTATTGAGCCTGTGTCTGCAGGTCTCCACAGCACCCAGCCAGGACAGCGTGCCCTACCCCTGCCCCAGTCCTGGAGCACAGACAGACTGCACGTGATGCTGCTCAGCAGTGCGGGCTGGAGCTGTGCCTTCGGAGCCAGGACAGTGCCAGTGGAGCTGCGGGGCTGGGAGCCCCAGCACTGCTGGCAGTAGAGCAGGCAGTGAGTGAGACCAGCAGGCAGAGGGCAAGGCAGCCCTTGGTGTGGACTGGAAGCAGGCTGGCAGTGAGCGGGAAGAGAAAGCTTTCTGTTCATGGAACAGGAGGCATTTTTAAATCAGTAGAGTTTGAGAATAAACCTTGTGATGTCTCCTACACCACCAAGTCCTCTGGTCCTCTTACCTTCCACACGGGGATGTTGCTTCTGCACCTGCATTTCTGTGTTAGAGCCGTGCACAGACTCCCACTGTGCCACTGGCACAGGGTGCCCAGAGCAGCTGTGGCTGCCCCTGGATCCCTGACAGTGCCCAAGGCCAGGCTGGACGGGGCTTGGAGCAGCCTGGAGTAGTGGTGGAAGGTGTCCCTGCCCGTGGCAGGGGTGGCACAAGATGAGCGTTAAGGTCTCCAGCCCAAACCATCCTGGGGTTCTGCACCATGGTGGTGTGAGTGATCTGGGGTTGTAACTCCAGTAGCCCTGCGTGTCTTGCTCATGGTCCCCCAGGGAGGTTTACAAGCCACCATATGGGGACGTTGGCAACTAGGACGTAGGCGTTGGCCTAGCCCACTCCCTCCGAGGCAGTTTGCTCTCTTCGAGGCAGGTCCCCACAGTGCCCCTGCTACCAGCACAGTCTGGGCTGGCTCTGTGTTGCCATTAGGGCAGTTTAATCTGCTTCCAAACCTGGGCAAGCAAGAGAGTGGATTCTGATCATCAGGACACGGCTTTTTATGGGATGTGACAGACCCACGTGTACCAGTGAGAGTGACAGCTGTCCCCGGCCATCCTGCACCCTGCCAGTGTCCTTCCGTCCCCACTTCTTACTCCTGCAGCCCTGGCAGCGAGCTGCTCCCGAGGGCACACCTCTCTGACACACAATGAGCAAGGTTTGCTTCAAAATTCATCCTGTCCCTGTTTGCTGAGCACGCCAGCTCATTTTCAGCAGAGTGGATAAGGGATGCTCCCAGCGGGAAGGCACCACTGGCAGGCAGCAGCAGCAGGCAGCTGGTGTGATAATTTCTTCCACTGGGGCAGCTGAATCCGGAAAAAGGCATTTGTTCACACCAGTTTAAACTGGTTCAAGGGCATCTGTGCAAACTGTCCGGCTTCCTGTGGCCGTGGTGCTCTGTGTCGATCAGGCTCTGCAAAACAAAGGCAATGGCCCCATCCTGAACTTCTCCACGCAGCAAGGGAGGGGCACAGCCAGCCCTCAACACATCTGATTGTTCTTCTGGTCTGCTCTCTCCTTCTGCTCAGACCAAACTTTCTTAGACCATTTCCTTTATCAAGCAGGATACAAGTAGCAGGAAATTCCTGGGGTGGATTTCCTATGCTGTGATAATCCAGAGCGTGCTTACGCAGTGGTCAGGATGGGAGAGGGGCTGGGGGGGCTGAGAGCAGTTTGCAGAATCAGGAAATGGGACCAAGAGGGAGGAATTTGTCTCCTTTTAAACCTGCTTGTTATAAGGTATTTTTGTGTGAGGATTGTCCTCTAACAGGCACATCAAAGCAGCTTTGCAGAGGGAGACGTGAGGTCATGCCGGGTGTTTGTCCCTCTGCCTGTGCTCCCGAGGTGCAGAGGAATCCCACGGGGCTGCAGCTCCTCAGTCACAAATGCCTCCCTCATGGTTTGCACAGCTGCATCTCAGTTAGAATTTGGCTCTCTGACATTGTTTTGGTGCAAGAACCTGTTTTGTTTGTAAAACAAACCAGCAAGAGATTTGTGTCAGCAGAGCAGCAGCACGAGCAGGCCGGGCCAAACCCATCTGTGGATGGATGCCAGACCTGGGCTCGTCGGTCTGGCATTTTGGAGACTCCAAATAAAACAGAACATTTTGGATATTAAAAAGTCCACCTGGGGAAATCTCACTCTACTGCTCTTGTCATTCGGTCTCAAGAGCAACAGAAAGGGGTAACTTCCTCATTTACTCTGCCTTAAATTATCTGTGTGACTGTCTGGTGCCGTGGCTCGGGTGTGTACACACCTAAAGCTGGGAACTGTCACCTCCAGGTCCATGGAGAAGAACAGGGGTAGGACACTTGAGATGGTCCAGGAGAGCCCAGAACTCCATCCCCACACTGCTGCATGAGCCCGCGGGTCACCGCTGCCCTTCCCTTCTCCAGGAGTGCAGAGGCACAAACACCTGTGTGCTTCTTCCTTTGCCACCAATCTCTTCGTTTTCCCACCCAAAACTGTCTTACAGCTCCCAGACAGACAGATCAAAGTGAAAACCCATAAAAAGGGTGAAGCTTGTGACTGAATATTTCAAAACAGTGTTTTCACGCTTCCCTTTTCCCAGGTTACCTTTGGCAGACTCCAGCCATCTGGTGTCTGCTTTCGGATAAGGACTGTGCTCCAAAATCCAGTGGCCTCAAAGGAGAGAGCAGAATAGAATGGAAGCGTTGAGGTTGGAAAAGACCTCTGAGATCATCAAGTCCAACCTGTGATTGATCCCAGCCCAGAGCACTGAGTGCCACATCCAGTCCTTATGGAGAAGGAAATCGTGGGCACTTGGAGCAGCCACGGGAGAGATGCCAGCGCTGATTTTGGGGGGTTTTACAAAACGCCAAGTTCACAGTGGCAGAACCACAGAAGCTGGAAGGACCAGTGGGAGACAACAGGCACATCTCCCCTTCCCCAGCTGCCACGTCAGGCTTTCTGCACGTACACTGTGTCAGCTACGCTGCTGACAGAGAGAGTAGTGTTAGAAAAAACCAGTTTTATTTAAATAACTGAAACCCTGGAGCCCAGCTGCAGCAATGTCCGTGACAGGTATTTTCACAGCCTGTGATCACACGGATGTATCTCACTGTGCTGTGGTTGTTCTCACAACCCCCTTCCCTGGGCCTGTCCTGGGAGGAAAGGGCCCTCCTGCTGCTGGGCGGGATGGGAGAGCACTGGGAGAGCAGGGTGGGAGAGGAGGAAGGCAAGGCCAGGCAGTGGAGGGGGAACTAACCAAGGTGAAATCAGTCGTGGAGAAATTCGATGGGGCGAGGCAAAGGAGGAAATGCACCCGTCTAGACACGGTCGTACAGTGACCCTGCTGGGGCTGGGGACGGGGCTGGGCACCCCAAATCTCTGCCTGTTCTCTCCCTGCCACAGCCACCGAGCTGCTCCAGCCCCGGAGCAGTGTCCCCCAGGCCGAGGCTCTGCCCGCGGGCCGACAGCTGCCGCAGGAGCCCCGCGCCCGTCTCGCTGTGCACCTGGACCTTCTGGGACAGGATCATCTCAAACAGGGTGCTCATCTCCGACAGGAAGGTGCTGGCCAGCCTCGTCCCAGCGCCGCTGGGGTCAGCCCCAGCTCCTTTGCCGAAGGTCTCGAAGGTCCTTGGTTTCTCCTGCCTTGCGGCTTCCTCGTCCTCGGGGGAGCGCGGGGAGTCGGGGGAGAAGACGTTGTCCTTGTAGCTGCTGGTGAGGGGCAGGGACAGCCGGGCCACCCACGCTGGGTCTGCAGCTGTCAGCCTCTTGAGGGCCAGCTCTGGGCAGGGACAGCACAGCAGAGAAGAAGGGGGGGGGAAAAAATCACTAAAAATACTGATGAACGAAAATACCTAAAATCAGCTGAGAGCAGTGATTGTAACAGGTCACCAGTGACACCATGCAAACCAGCGGCTAAAAAAAGCCAAACAAAATAGAACTGGTTTGAAACTACCGGGGATTTTATTTTGTTTTCAATATAATAACCATTAGAATCGCTGTTCATTCTCATTCGTTGCAGTCTCAGTTGGCACTTCACTAAATTGTTAGCAAAGCCTAAAAGAGGGAGGGTTTAGGACTGGCTGAAGGGGAGCGGACAATGAAAAGCTTTCCAGGGGGAAGTGTTGGACACAGAGATAGTGGACTTCCCTTCAGGGTCACTCCAGGGTGGGAATTTGCTGCTAAGGAGGCAGATTGAGACCGAAAAGAAGTGGGTTATTGTGAAAACAATAATACCAGAATGAAACTGTGGATTACAAAATGCACAGCTGGATGGTTGGAGACTGGGACCGAACAATTGAGCTCTAAAGTAGTTGTTCCTCGATTGGAAACAGCTGAGGAGCAGGGGGAGCCTGGGCTGGGGGCTGGGGCAGGCTCGTTAGTGCACCAGTAATTTGATTGTGGCCCAAAATGGGCAACTGGAATCACACAGTGGATTGGTCAGGGTATTCCCTGCTGGCAGGAAGGCACGGCCAGGGTAGATTGTTACTGGGCGTGATTAGGGGAATTACACACAAATCTGATTATCCGTCTGTGGGAGAGGGAGCTGAAACCACACCAGCAGGGAAAACCCTGGAGGTGAAACCAGGAGTGATCCAGGCTGACACAATGGAGACCCCAAGGGGTGGGGGTGGCTGCTCCTAAGGAAGCAAGTGCTCTCCAGGGATCTGACTGCAACCTGCCATTATTTTGAGGAGATAAGCACCAGCAGAGGAAATCTTTATGCTTAAAATAGTGCTGGCAAGAGAAGAAGTGTCCATGAATAAACATCTCCTGGAAAATAAAGGAAGGACCCCATAGCAGGGGGAGCCTGGAATAGCTTCCCCGTCAGACAGCAGGAAGGGAAACAGGGATTCTTGCTTTTTGAGGCAGCTGGTAAACAAGAGTCCGTGCTGTGGTGCACAGAGGCTGCATTCCAGCCCTCATTGTTCCTTCCCAAAGCACATCCCAGAACCTCAAGGGAGGGTTTGGAGCGACCACTCTGTTGGGAAAGGTTTTGGGAGCAGCAAAACCTCACTGGTAACAAAGCCCAGCAGTCCCAGGGTGGCAAGGGCTGGTGTCGCTGCAGTAATTGTGCAGCTCTGGCATAAAAAGTGGCATCTGAAAGGAGGGTCTCCATTCCAATGCTCTTATCCTGCTGATTCCAGAGGGTAAGCAATACCCTGCCGCAGCTGGGACGTGGGATCTGCGGCCAGTGACTGAGACAGGGCTCCTTCCTCAGCCAACCAAGCAACGGGGCCTTTCCTCTGGAAAACAACTGCCCTGGGATGGGCTGGGGACGAGAGCTGGGACTCCAGCCTAGTAAGGAGAGAAGGGAGGTACAGCCCTCCGATTTTTGTTTCAGCTGGAGCCCCCAAATTCTTTTGTGTTGCTTCACATCCAGGGTTTCTCTCTGCAGTCTCAGTGACTGTTCCTTGAGACATCACCCGAGTGTGCTGCAGGTTTTGCTGTACAGCATGCAGCGTTCTCCTCCCCGGTCTGCAAGAAGCCGCTTCGTTCCCTCAGTATTTGGCTGCCTCAGCTCTGGAGCACGGCACAACTGGTCTGCTCTCTGCAGGGAGAGCTGGGCTGACGGTCCCATGGCCATGGAACCTCATAATTAGGTATGTTTAATTTGACCAATAACTCTTTACTGCCTTGTTTTAATGGTGTTTGGGGAGCAGGGGTTGTTTTTATCATCCATAAAGTTCTATGTCTCATCTGCTGCTGGGAGCGCTGCGCTGGGCTGCTGGGGGATCAGAGCTAACAGACGGTGCTCGGAGTTCATCCCGCAGCATCAACAATCCCAGAGCTGCCTGGGACTGCAGTCCCCCCGCTGGGAACAGCACAAAGGCCCAGCCAGCCTCAGCCAGCTGTTAGGATCCTCCTGAGCACCAGCAGTGCTTCCTTCCTCCCGCTCAGGATGCAAGTCCATGGCTCTGTTTGTGTTTGGGAGAGGAGGAAGGAGCCCGGCAGCTCCGGCGGCTGCGCTCGGCCGCCTTTGCGGGAAGGTCTGGGCTCCTGGGGAAGGTTTGGCACCCCTGGAACAGAGCAGCCCCTTTGGGCATGGCCAGCAGGAACCCACCCAGCCACAGCCACAGCCTCAGCCTCAGCAGTCCCTGCTGGCATGGAACAGGCTGCCCAGGGAAGTGGTGGAATCATCATCCCGGGAATGGGGATGTGGCACTGGGGACACGGGTCAGGGGTGGAATCGTCATCCCGGGAATGGGGATGTGGCACTGGGGACACGGGTCAGGGGTGGACCTGGCAGTGCTGGGGAACAATGGTCTGAGAGGGCTTTTCCAGCCCTAATGATTCTGTGGAATTCCAGGACTTTGGCAAAAGGATTTTTTTCTCCTGTCGGATCCATGAATCGTGGGAGATGGCGCTTCATGGATCAGCCGCACTGTAGCCCAGATTTTCCAGGACGCTCCCTGTGTGGGCAGGACTGGATGCAGGCAGAGCTGCTGGGCAGGTCCACCAGTCCCTCTCCTGGGATCAGGAGCACCTGGGATGGAGCTGGGCTCCTCTTTGCTCCCTGCTCCTGCCTGCAGGACCTTGCAATCCAAGGAAGCTTTGAGGTCTCAGCCTTCCCTTTGTTTGCTCCTCACTGGAATAAAAGAGCAGGGAGGCAAAGGGGGAGAAGCAGCAGGTTCTGTCCCTAAGGAAGAGCACCAAAAATGCCCAGCTCTGGAATTCAAACCACCCCAGCAGCAAAGCTCAATGAGTTTCTCTTCTGTGGACGAGCACAGAGGCTCCACAATGAAATTTCTGCTACAGGACATGAGTCAGCCCAACTCTTTCAAATTGAAATGCCAGGAGAGGAGATTTTTAGAACAAATCAATAAAAGGAACATGTAGAAAATGTCAGGCCCAGATGGTATTCACCCCGGAGTGCCAGAGGAACTCAGATATGAAATTGCCTGGTTTATTAGCTGCTGTTCATTAACTACTGCTTCAAATGAATGCGGGATCAGAGGGAGAGGAGGTGGAAATGGTGACAGGAGTTTTTAAGTGAAGGTGAATCCAGCGCAGGCAGATTCAGAGAAATCCTTCTGTGTGAGGCTCAGCAGAGAGAGCCACGGAGCTGCTGCTCCCAAAGGAACCACCTGGCACTGTCAGATGGGGAATTTGGAAGGGCTGCATGGAGAGTTCTGGATGACTTTGGACAAGGGCCTGAAGTGACAGGACAAGGGGAAATGTCTTCCCACTGCCAGAGGGCAGGGATAGATGGGATACTGGGAAGGAATTCCTCCCTGGGAGGGTGGGCAGGCCCTGGCACAGGGTGCCCAGAGCAGCTGTGGCTGCCCCTGGATCCCTGGCAGTGCCCAAGGCCACGCTGGACATTGGGGCTTGGAGCAGCCTGGGACAGTGGGAGGTGTCCCTGCCTGTGGCAGGGGTGGGATGGGATGATTTTTAAGGTCCCTTCCAACCCAAACCATTCCATGATTCAATTCTGTGATGGCAGAGGGCACCTGAGCTGGTGGAACAGCACCAGCCAGGCCTGCAGGGGACCTGAGCTGTGCCTGAATTTACAGCCAGGTTCTGCAGGGACTAATATATGTTAAAAGCTGGGAAGTGAGGGTAGGAATAATTAATCTTCCCCACCAAGGAAGGTCATCCGCAGAGCCCCAGAGTATCTGCTCAACACAGTGATAAATGACACGGAGAGGGGACAGTGTTGGTGTTGACTCCACTAAAACACCCAAAAGCAGAGGGTGGCTGAAGGACCTGAGAATGCCGAGTGCCAGAGGAAAACGTGGCTGGTGAATTCCTGTGTCACCAACTGTCGGGTAACTGTCCCGGGGAACAGCAACCTGCCACGTGCTGATGGCTCTCCCTCCACGCAGAGGAGGGCCGTGGGAGTCACCACAAACAGAGCTCAGCGTGGAGCTTGGGCAGGGCAGGACAGGAATGAGGAACAAACCAGAAAACCTCCTCGTACCCCCGGTGGGTCCTGAACTCTGCACACAACTCTGGCCACCTCAAAAAAGTTAAAATTAGCAGCAGGTTGGTCATAGGACACGAAGAGGGAAGAGGAGCCCAGTGGGGCTCTGAGGGTGCATAACATCTTGAGGGGCTTGACAAGTGTCCACCTTTCTCACTCTGCGTGGAGCAGGGCAGCAGGAAGGGAGGGCTCAGGCCAGCGTGGGAAGCAGCTCCCAGCTGCAGTGTGAAACTGGACCTCACCCCTAAGCAAGGACAGAGGTCAAGCTCACCCGTCACTAAACCCTAAACCACAGCAGGTACATCCATGGCAGGGAAGAGCAGCCATAAACACATGGAAAAATCCAGCGTGAAGCTCAGCAAGTCCCTGTGCCTGGCCCCAAAAGCCTGGGATGGTCCAGACGTGCTGCCCCAAGCGCTGCCCCTGCCAGAGCCGCTGCAGGAGGTGCGGTGTGCCCCGGCTGCTGCAGGCCAGCTGGACCTGCTGCCTGGGGTTAGGGTGTGTTACCTGAGGAGATCCCGCTGCTGGAGTCCCCCCAGCCCCACAGTGTCCCCGGAGCGAGGTCACCTCACCTGCCTGTGGCTCCAGGAGGGTCTCCAGCTCCTCTCCCACGAGCTGCTGCACGGAGAGCTCGAAGGCGCTGTCGGAGTCGCGGTCCCCGGCCTCGCTCTCGCCGTGCCCGCTGTCCTTGGTGCTCAGGCAGTCAGTGTCCAGCCCCGCGTCCAGCCCCGCGTCCAGCCCCGCGTCCAGCCCCGCAGCCCTGCCAGGGGTCACAACACCCAGGTCACTCCAGCCCCCAGCACAGCCCTGCCCCAATGAGCCCTCGGAAGGGTCTCTATCCCCCCAAAATGCCCCGGAGAGGGGCTGTGGGCACCCTCCCCGTGCGCCACTCTCAGAACAAAAGGCATTTTGAGTGCCCATCAGTTAACGAGTTTTGGGGTTTTGCTCCACATTTCCTGCCTGAGAGGGTTTTTATCCTTCTGCAGCAAGATCATAGAACCACAGAAGGGTTGGAAGGGACCTTAAAGATCATCTCATGCCACCCCTGCCGTGGGCAGGGACACCTTCCACTGTCCCACGTGTTCCATCCAGCCTGGCCTGGAACACTTCCAGGGATCCAGGGGCATATCCTGAGCAAACAGGGACCTGCTGGCTCCTCCCCATGAATTCAGAGGAGCTTCCCTCCTGCATTCCAGGTGAGGAGCACCACAGGCCAGCCCTGCCCCAGAAGCCCTGGAGCTGCTCTCCCTGCCTCTCCATCCTCTGCAGCTGCGGGGGAGAAAGGTGCAGAAAGCTGTGCCTGCCCCTGGCCTGGGCAGGTGGGGACAGGGGGACGTGGCAGGACGGTGATGAAGCCTTGGCATCCTCAGGAGTGTGCACCCACAGGTCAGCAGCATCATTTAATGGGAACGCCGTGAAGTTTGGGGATATCTCTGGCACACAGCTGGGATATCTCAGTGTTTCCAGCCCTGCTGCAGTTCCTCACTCCTCTGCCCCCTGGCACAGGGTCGGGTGTCCCACACTCAAGCTGACAGGCACTAAGGAAGTGCCCAGAGCCATAAGAACGCTCATCCTTGTGCTGCTGCCTCCAGAGCTGGGCTCCTCTGCGCTCCTGAGCACCCAGAACCGTCGGAGTTCTTGGCAAGGGATGCGGCTCGTGGCCGTGGAGGAGCTCAGGTGAGTATGGAGGCACCTGCCAAAGGTGCCCCAGGAAGGAGGCAAAGAGCAGCTGGATACCACCGGGAGCCAGGACCAGAGGAGCAGAGCCACGCCCTGAAGGGAGAACCTCCAATCCCAGGGAATGAGCCTTTCCCTGGCTGCCCTGGTGTCTCCTGCCCTCGGAGATTTTTGGACTGGTGGGGCTGGAGCAGAGGCAGGGGAAGGGAAGTGCTGGGAGCCAGCCTTACCTGCTGCCGTTCTTGGCCGTGTACTTGTTTCCCCTGTAGTTTGTTTTGGGCTGGAACTGGCCCTGGTGCAGCAGGGAGAGCAGCTGGGAGATTTGCTGCAAGGCAGGAAAAGCCTGTTGAGCCGCGGGCTGGCCACTCAAAGCTGCTTCCTGCCAGGACGTCCCTCCGAGCCCCCCCGGCCTTTTTATAGCGTTTCCTCCTCCTGCAGATGGCTCAGCATCCCCACACCGGGGGAAAAACAAGCCCTGGGCAGCCCACCTGGCCCCGAGCTGCCCCTGCACCCCTCCCGCTGCTCCCTGCCCACGGGATTGTCCCCTTCTCCCTGTGACAGCCCCGCTCCCCAGCGTCCTGCTGGGGTGACCCTGCCTGGGGCGGGGGGTTCTTCGTCCTACCCAGGCCACTGAGGCATCACTGCCCAGGGCTGGGGGAAGAGACCAACCAAAGACCATCAGGCTGCACAGCCCCAGCACCCCAGGGTGGGCAAGGCCAGGCGAGGAAGGACCGGGGGTGTGAACATCCCCGGGGCAGCTCCTACCTGCACCGGGGGTGACTCCATCGCGAACTCCCCGCTCGGGCTCTGCTCCGCCAGTGCCACCAGCGACAGCCGGACCAGGCTCCTGAGGATCTGCTGGTGGGGCCGGGGCTGCCCGGGTTCCCCCGCAGCCACGGGCTGCTCGGGTGGCACTCGGGGCTCTCCCGTGGGTGGCTTCACCAAGCTCTTGCCGTGCAGCGGTGCCTCCGGGGGGCTCCCAGCCTCCTTCCCCAAGTGTTTGGGTCTGTGGGGCTGGCAGGGCCGGCGCTGCAGGATGGGCAGCTCGAAGGCGCCCTGCTGCTCCTCTGAGTCTTTTTGTGTCCTCTGATTCCTCAGGGTCCTGTAGAGAGTGGGGGTGAGGTGCAGGGGAGCCTGCGGGGACCCCCCGGCCGAGGGGGTGGCTGTGCCAGGCTGCTCATCCCGGCAGGGCCGGGGGGGCTCGGGCTCCCGGGGGCGGCCCCGGAGCAGCGGGACCAGGTGGATGTCGGCCTTCTGGATCTGCCTGTGCGGCTTCTTGAGCTGCTGCTGCCTGCGGGCGTCCTCCGCCTCCCGGCAGTTGTAGGCCATGCCGTCCTTCTTGTCCTTCTTGCGCAGGGACAGGGTCAGTGCCAGCAGCAGCAGGCACCCGCCCAGGAGAGCGGCCAGGCAGATCACCACCACCACGGAGAGGCTCGGCCAGCCGGCATCCCGGGCTGACATCTTGGAGAAGGCCCCGTGGTGCCGGAAAAGCAAGCGGAACCGGGCCAGGGTGTGCAGGGGGGTGTCCCCCTGGTCACTCACCCGGACCAGCAGCTCCCGCTGGCTGCCGGCCAGGCTGCTGGCATTGCTGGCGTTGAGGGACACCTGCCCCAGGACGGGGTCCAGGATGAAGAGCCCGGCATCATCCCCACCCACCAGATCATACCGGAGAGCCCCGTTGATGCCGGAGTCCAGGTCTCTGGCCACGATGGTGAAGAGGAAGGGACTGCCAGGGCACGACACGAGTGTGGAATTGGGCACTGCCGCAGCCCCCTGGGTGCTCCCATTCCTGGGGACCACCCAGCAGCACCCGGTGTCCGCATTGACCAGGACAGACAGCGTGGCCACCCCTCCCACCAGCGCTGGCGTGGTGATGACGGGCGCGTTGTCATTCCGGTCGAGCACAGCCAGCTTGATGGAGGTGTTGGATGCCAGCTTGGGATGCCCTCCGTCCTCCGCGGTCACCAGGAACTCCAGGCTCCTCACCTGCTCGTAATCAAAAGCTTGGAGGGCAAAAACATCCCCAGTGGTGGGGTCAACTGAGAGCAGCCCCAAAGCAGAGGGGTCCGAGATCCTGTAGGTGACTTTCCCGTTGAAGCCCAGGTCGGGGTCGGTGGCACGGACGGTGAGCAGGAAGGCAGGTGCTTCACTGTTCTCGGCAACAGCAGCCTCGTAGGCGGCCTTCTCGAAGGCCGGGGCGTTGTCGTTGACGTCGCTGATGCAGATGGTGAGGTGCTTCAGCACGGCCAGGGACAGCTCGCCCATGTCCCGCACCACCAGCGTCAGGTTGTACTCGGCGCGCCGCTCGCGGTCCAGCGAGGCGTTGGTCAGCAGCGCGAAGCTGTGGCTGTTGGTCCTCTTCAGCCTGAAGTGCTCGTACCCTTGGCTGAGGGAGCAGAGCACTTGCCCGTTGCTTCCCGAGTCGGGGTCGCTGGCGGTCACCAGGGCCACAAAGCTGTCCTTGGGGAGGGCCTCAGAGAGCACGGGCACGCGCGCGGCCCAGGTGACGTGGACGTCGGGAGCGTTGTCGTTGACGTCCAGGACCTTGACCAGGACCTTGCAGTGCGCCGGGATGGGGTTGGCGCCCAGGTCCCGCGCTTGCACATCGAGCTCGTAGGCGTGGGTCTCCTCGTAGTCCAGAGGGAGCCTCAGGAGGACGCTGCCCGTGCGGGCGTCGATGCTGAAGGTGCTCAGCACCTCGGGGGGCGCGTGCCTGCTCAGGCTGTACTCGATCTCCCCGTTGGGACCCTGGTCGGGGTCGGTGGCCGTGACCGTCACGAGGAGGGTCCCGGGCAGGGCGTCCTCCCGAACCTCCACCGTCAGGGAGCTCTCTGCGAACACGGGGCTGTTGTCGTTGGAGTCGAGGACAATGACTTTAATCAAAGCAGTACCTGATTTCGGCGGCTCCCCGTGATCAGTGGCCGTCAGCACGAGGTCGAAGGAGGAATGCAGCTCCCGGTCCACCTCCTTCACCACGACGAGCTCCGCGTGCCTTGTCCCATCGGAGCTGGAGACGACCTCCAGAGCAAAGTGCTCGCTGGGGGAGAGGGCGTAGGAGCAGTGGGCGTTGGGGCCGGCGTCAGCATCCAGGGCTCGATCCAGCGGGATCCGTGTCCGCAGGGACGCGCTCTCCGAGATCTCCAGCTCCAGCTCGGGCGTGGGGAACCGCGGCGCGTTGTCGTTGACGTCCATCACCTGAACCTCCACGTGGATCAGGGCCGGGTTCTGGGCGGCCAGCACGTCGAAGGACACCCAGCAGGGATCACTGTGCCGGCACAGCTGCTCCCTGTCCACCCGCCCGGCCGTGCTGAGCACCCCATCCCCGCTGCCCACGTGCAGCGGGAACCTCCCGGGGGTCTCCATCAGCTGGAAGGTCTCCGCCGCCTCGCCGCTCTCGCCGCCCTCGAAGTGCTCGGCCAGGCTCCCTATGACGGTGCCCGGGGGCACCTCCTCCAGCACCCGGTACTGCACCGTGAACGTGGCCACCTCCTGGGCATCGGCGCTCAGGAACAGGTACCACCACCACAGCGCCGGCAGCTGCAGCGCCGAGCGGCTCAGCCCGAACGCGCCGCTGGCCGAGCCCCCGCGGCCCCGCCGCGCTGCCATGGGCTGTCCCGCCGGCCACCGCATCCCCGGAGAGTCCTCACGGCCGCCGCGGGGCCCCGGCATCCTCGCCCATCTCCGAGAGCCGTGGGCGCCAGCCAGCGCTTGGAAAGGAGGGGAGATCACGAGCGGGGCTGGCGTTTGTCCCCCGCGCTGCCATCACCGGGGGACAGCGCGGGAGCCGGGTGCTCCCCGGGCTGGGACAGCCCGGAGCGGAGGGACCGTCCCGGGAGCAGCCACCGGCCGGCTGGCCGGGCTGGGGATGGACCGGCCGACATCCTATGGAAACCCCACCTACAGGAAAAGGGAGGACCGGGCTGGTACAATGCGGGGCGGGCTGGGGGCTCGTGGGGCGGCACGGGCCCAGCTGCGACAGGGTGTGGAAGTGCCCTCCGATCCCAACCTGCTGGGGCCGTCACCGCTGTCACCTGCAGAGCACACTGCCCAGAAGGTGTGATTCCTGCAGTCCCTGACCCATCACAAACCTCTTATGCTTCAGGAAGAGGTGATGGACTCCTGCTCCTGCCTTGACCCAAAGCCTTGTTCCCCCACTGTTGTATCTCAGACTTTGACTTGTTCCCATTTTGCCTAAATCCAAGGGCAATCCCCGCTCCCTGCTCTGCCTTTGGAGGGCGATGTGCCCGAGTCACCTTTCCCAGCCCAAAGCTTTTGATGATGTCACCAATTCCAGCTGGACACACCGAAATGAGCTGGTGAATCAGCGGGAGCGTGGCCACACCAAACACGGCCGGGAGAGCACGAGGGAAGGAGGGACGCGACCTCTGTCCGTTCCGGCCTCTCCCCATCCCTGCATCCGTCTGCCCCGGCCGCTCCCTGTCTTGGCACGTGCTCCATCCCAGCTTGGCTCAGCACTGATTTCCCTGGCGTCACTCCTGCACCACCAAATCCCTTCTTGGCCTTATTTCAGCACCTCACCCCGAGCCCCCACCTTCAGGCTGCCCATCTGTTGCACCGGTATCACCACAGCTGGCCAGCTGTGCACACACAGGTAGCACAGCCTAAAGCTGTTCCATGTATTCCTCCTGAGCCTGCAGAGCCCCCGGACCCCAGGCTGGGTTTACTTCGGTCTCGAGGTGACTGAAGGCGTTCGGGACCGGGAAGGTCACGTGGAATTTTCCTCGGCCGTTGTGGAGCATCCTCCAGGTGTGGTTGGAGCCCCACCAGCCACGTCACCTTTGTGTCCCCACACCTCGCAGGCAGCCTCCAGCAGCCACTGGTGCCCTGTGCCCACCTCGCCCTCTCCTCCTGCTCTTCCAGCCTTGATGGGCACCCCCTGTGCCCCCAACCTATTCCCATCCCTCCCAGCTCCCCTCACAGCTCTGGTTTTCCCAGGTGAGGCTCCTGCATCGCTGCTGTCATCACTTTTCTTGGTTATGGTAAATTTTGATGCCCCAAAGAGCAGCAAAATCAACCCCGCCCCAGCGCCACGAGCCGTCCCCTAGACTGGGTCGGTGCCACCGCTCAGCACAGCGGGAGGAGGGGACGGTGCCGCGGGGGGTGGCCGGAGCCCCGGTGCTATTCCTGGGCTCGGCCCCAGCTCCAGGTGACCTTTGCCAAGTCATTTCCCTGCTTTGTGCTCGCGCTTCCTCCCGCGCAGCCCGGGGCTCTCCCGGAGGGATGCTCCCGCTCGCTCCCGTTCCCTCCCGCTCGCTCCTGCTGCCCGCGGAGCTGCGGGTGGAGAGCCGGATGTCTCCCAGCCCGTGGCCCGATTTTGGGAGGGGAGGTGGGAAGGCCGCTTCCTTCTGCTGGGACTGTTATCCCTCCACCTCGCGTCTTTTTAATGCTTTTCCTTTCCAGGGATGGAGCGGGACAGAAGAACCGCGCTGGAACATCGCAGGGGAAAGGAAGTAAATGCGACACCCCAGGGCTGTGGGGGTTCCCCGAGGAGCCCTGCGTGGGGTTTCCTTCTCCCATCACTTCCCAATCCCACTGCAGAACAAGCCAGTGTCCCCGAGTGCCCCGTGTTTGACCCGTCACTGACACCACAGGAGGTGAATTCCCCCCACACCAGCACCCACCTGCCAGACCCCGCCTGCTGCCATCCCCACCCTCCGCTGGGAGGATTCCAAACCTCCAAACCGCTCCTTTTCCTCCCCAAACACGGGGACCAGGTGGGATTTTGAGCACCAGTTTGCTCAGGGAAAGCCTGGGAGGAGAAGTCAGTGTCACCGGGCTGTGACCCCCTGAGCGCTGTCCCCAGCCTGGCTGTACAGATCTCAGCACTGGTGACAGGTCTGGCCTGCCCAGGAGGAGCTGGAGGAGCTCCTGCACGAATGATTTAAGATTCTTCAGGAATAAATCCCCACAGACCAGGCCTGTGACCCCCAGCCATCAGAACATTCCCAGCTGGCAGGAGGATGCTGCAAAAGCATCGCTGAGCTGCAAATCAGTGCTGGGGAGGGAGATGGACGAAATAAAGCTGCAAGAAAATAGGAAAGAAAAACGGGGTCGAGCTGAGACTCGCCAGAAGTGCAGGCAGGAAAATGAGATCCGGTGCTGAAAACAAAACGTGTCTCCTCCTGCTTCCTGTTCGCACCCCGGCGGCTCCCAACGTGCTTCAGGAGCTCCATGGGCAATGTGGTGGATATGAACACAAAATTCCCTCGCCAAGGTTTAGGCTGCACCTGAACCCTTTCATTTAAAGCTCAGAAAGAGCCTCAGCCACACTCAGTCACTGCAGCGTTGTACATTCACTGTGTGCAGTGCTGCCTTCAGCTCCTGCCTGGCGCTGTCGGTGCCCAGAGCCGCTGGAAATGCCATTCTCAGGAGTGCAAACCTGGCTCCTCTGCAGCTCAGCTGCTCCCCAGGCTCCAGAGCAGGACGTGGGCACACGCCGAGCTCCCAGGGGTGCAGAGCTGTGCTGGAGACACCGCTCTCCCTGTCCATCACACGGCAGAGAGCAGCAGCACCAGGTTATTTCGAGCTCCACTGCACAACTGGAGATCTTCAGACTCTGGCATTTTGGGCTGACACGGTGTTAGCCTGGGACCAGGAGCTGTGCCATGACACAGCAGGGAGCCGAGGGCAGCTTCAAATGAGGGAAGAGACTTCTTCAAATCTAATAATTTTATCTGATGAAGACAGGCTGAGAGCTGGGGGTGTTCACCCGGAGAAGGCTCCAGGCAGTCCTCAGAGCCCCTTCCAGTGCCTAGAGGGGCTCCAGGAGAGCTGGAGAGGAACTTGGGATAAGGGATGGAGGGACAGGACACAGGGAATGGCTTCCCACTGCCAGAGGCTGAGCCTCATTGGGGTGCTCAGGGCTTATTTGGTCTCATCTCTGCTCTGCAGCTGCTCCGTGGGGTGGGAAATGGTGTCCGAGGGTCAGGGCACCGAGGCCGTGGACACAGGATGGACCCTGAGGAGGGATGGGCTCCTCCCGGCTGCAAACAGAGATGGAGCGAGCACAGGCACGGCTGCTTCTCACCATTCCCCAGGATCATGGGGTTTATCCCGCAGCTGGAACAGGCTCCCCAGGGAACGGGCACGGCCCCGAGGCTGCCAGAGCTCCAGGAGCGTTTGGACACCGCTGCCAGGGATGCGCAGGGTGGGATTGCTGGGGTGTCTGTGCAGGGCCAGGGGCTGGATCAATGATCCTTGCAGGTCCCAACTCCGGGTATTCTGTGATTCTATGAATTTTCAGCCCTTCAAAGACAGCCTTTGCTCCCCTAGCAGTGTCACTCCCTTTTCAGCAGGACAACAATCCCTCCCTGAGCACGAGGTGTGTGAGGAGCTGGGTGCAGGTGCCGCTGCACAAGGGAGCCCAGAACCTTCTCCAGCTGCCTGCAGGGACCTGGGAGGCTCCTGGGGACCCTTTCTCAGGAGGAAGGACGTGACTCCCCCTCTCACACCAGGTACGGAGCTCCGCAAGAGGTGGAGCCACCTTCTCTGGAGGGTCTGGCTCTCCCCGAGCTCATCTCCGTAAAACCAGCAGGTGACGCTGGCCGAAGGTGACCTCCACGAGCCACCCGCTCCGGCCCGGGCTGGGCTGCTCATCCCTTCCCCACAGCCACGCATTCCCTGGCTGTCCTTGCGGGCTCCTCCGGCGGCGCCTTCCCGGAGCTCCCGGTGCCTGCCGCGGCCGGGGAAGGCGCAGCCCCGGCCGTGCCCGCGCTGTGCAGTTGGGTCCCTCGGCCACGAGAGCCCACTGCCGCTCCGCGCTGCGCTCCGCCGCCGTCCCCGCCTGTTCCCGGCGCCGCCCGAGGGCCAGGGGATGCTGAGCCCCCCAGCCCTCCCCACAGAGGGGCTGCGACCACCCTGCCCCCCGCGCACGGGCCCCGGGGGGGCTCCGCGCCCCCAGCCCTGCAGGGAGGCTCCGGTGATGCTGCAGCCGCCTCCCCTCCGTCCTCAGCGGGTGCCCCGGGTGCCTCCCTCAGTTTGGCACAGGTTTGGGCTGGTTGCTTCGGTTTTGCACGGTTTTAGAGTGTTTCCCTCGGTTTTGCACGATCTTAGGGTGTTTCCTTCGGTTTTACACGAATTTAGGGTCGTTGCTTTGGGTGCCTCCCTCAGGTTGGCAGTTTTCGGGTGTTTCCCTCGGCTTTGCACAATTTTGGGCTGTTTTCCTCGGTTTTGCACAATTTTAGGGTGTTTTCCTCTGTTTTGCACGATCTTAGGGTGTTTCCTTCGGTTTTACACGAATTTAGGGTCGTTGCTTTGGGTGCCTCCCTCAGGTTGGCAGTTTTCGGGTGTTTCCCTCGGCTTTGCACAATTTTGGGCTGTTTTCCTCGGTTTTAGACAGCTCTGCAGCATCACGAGCAAAGTCTCCCCCAAACCCCGCTGTACCCCCCACTAAACCCTGTTGGGGGAGGGTTATAAAGGTGCCTCCCCTCCTGCCGGGAAACACCTTAATTAGGAAGGAAATAAAAGGGGGTGCAGGCCATCCCTGATCAGGACAGAGTTAATTATCGATGCAGCAGCTCCTGAAAGCTTCCCCAGGCAAAAGCCTGGCTTTGAGCAGAGCAGCTCCTGCCTGCCGTGCTCCAGGAGCTGCCCTGCGCAGAGGGGACGATAAGGAGAGTTATTGTTGCTCTGTGCTCATAAAAGGATTATTATTAAGGAGGGGAAGAAAGTTGTAAGTGAAGTAAATTGGGCCAGGCTGGGTGTTTGAATGGAGAGGAATAATGTTATGGTAATGTCATGCACGGCTCTGCTGCTCCAGGACCCTGACGTGTTTTATAAAGCCCGGCGCTACAAAAAGCAATGCTGTGAGCAGAGAGAGGCAGAGCTGGCCAAAGAGAAACGAGGAGAAGCTGCAGAAATGATGTTTTATTGTGTGGGAGAAAGCAGTGAGTTGAGATCTAACCCTTGATGTCCTTCTGGAGGAGAAAGCTGGCAGCACATTGTCGCTCTGCTGTATGATTTAATTTGCTATTCTGAGTCTTGCAGTAATTTCTTTCCTGTGCTCCAAAAGCTTGTATGGAAATTTCTGTTTGCAAACGAAACACACGGCAGAACTCCCCAAGGCTGGGGCTTCAGCGCTGGATCTTTCCAGAGACGGTCATGTCCTGCCGGCAGGACGGGAGCGCGGGGCAAATCCGGGGACGCTGGAGCTCCCTCAGCACCACCATTCACTGCCAGCTTTATTTGATTTTAGTTTGACACCCCGAAACACCTGAAAAACAACCCAGGGTGGGTTCCCCGTGCTGCTCAGGGTGAGTGATGGATCCGGGCCACGGCACACTGCGACATCAATCAGACCTGTACGAGTCCCCAGCGGCTGCAAATCAATGAGTGCCAGCAATAATTACCCATTTCATCTTTCTCTTTATTAATATTTAGACGTTTTTAATCTTTTCTCTCTAAACACGAGGTTTCCCTGCTGTGGGTGTCCTTCAGAGGGAGCTGCCAGGAAAGCTCCTGTTCCTCCAGTTAAAGGCTTTGTGCCGGACCGAGCTGCTCCCTGAGCTGGAATGACACAGCCACCAAAGCTGGGGGACAGCTCTGCCGCCTCACCCGGGGCGAGTGACACCGCCTGATGTCCCCGAGAGGTGGGTGCAGCCTCTCTGGGGCCACAGTGCAGATCTTGTGCTGGTCACAGGGGGGTTTCTCCAGCTCTTGGTGTGGGCGGCCACGACCTACAGGTGTCATTTAAAGAGATCATGGAATGGTTTGGGTTGGAAAGGACCCTAAATCCCACCCAGTGCCACCCCTGCCATGGGCAGGGACACCTTCCACAAGTCCAGGTGGTTTCAAGCCCTGTCCAACCCGGCCTGGGACACTGCCAGGGATCCAGGGGCAGCCACAGCTTCTCTGGGCACCCTGTGCCAGGGCCTGCCCACACTCACAGGAAGGATTTCTTAATTAGGAGAAGTCCCTAGAGGTGATTATCCCCTCAGGGGGGCTGGTAGGGATGTACACATTGCAAACAAAGCCCTGTTTTGACATGCAAAGGGCAGCAGGACTCCCCGATTTCCAATGGAAATGACAGCCCTTATCTCCTCTAACACGGCTGTGGGAGAGCTGATAATGCCCTATCACCCCTGGAAAACAAATGGGAACAAAACCAAAACAGAAAACAACCCTCCCAAAAAGTAATATAAATTATGTTTATTGTGGAGGCAAAAAGTTCCCAGCAAGTCCAACCACTACCCAGCTTTAAAGCAAGAAAAGGGCTGGAAATAAGTGAGAGGAGGGATCCTGGAGCATCTGCCGTGTCGGGAATACCCCCAGCACCCGGAGAAGGTGAAGCCCATCTCTCGTCCAGCTGTGCCCGCAGGGATCTGAGCCAGGGATCTGAGGGCAGACACAGACCTGGCTTTTCCAGAGCGGGAGAGGTGGGAGCTGCATTCTGACTCCAGCAGAATAAATCCTCGCGGGAGATCCCAGAGGCTGCTCCCTCCCCAGGCACTGCACACACCGAGGTCCTGCTTCCACCACGGGAGGAGAAACTGGGACTGAAGAGACCCCGGTGCCCCCAGCAGCAGAGACCTCGGGGCTGGACAGGGACCACGGTCTGACACCCCCAGGAGCCTGCAGGGCTCAGGAGGTTTCACCTCTCCTGCTCCCTCTGTGCCACCTCAACAAGGTTCTCCCCAGGGTGACGGAGCCACCTCAGCACCACCCCACTGCGGGTGACAGTGCCACCCCCACCGTCACTGCCGCCTTGGGACAGCAGCCAGTGATGGGGACAGAGAGATGGCCACGGGGAGGGTGACCACGGGGAGGGTGGCCACACGGAGGGTGACCACACAGAGGGTGACCACACGGAGGGTGACCTCAGG
The DNA here is from genome assembly GCA_013397725.1 of Rhagologus leucostigma. Taxonomy (NCBI): domain Eukaryota; kingdom Metazoa; phylum Chordata; class Aves; order Passeriformes; genus Rhagologus; species Rhagologus leucostigma. Next base: position 277,483 of record VZTD01000674.1, read on the forward strand.
TCTCCGCATCCCCTTGCACAGAGCTGCTGCAGGCTCTGCCCAGAGTCACGCGAGCTTCCCCTCTGGTGCCAACACCTCCAGATGTTCAGCCAGCTGTGATGTGTCATTATCACCTCTCTTGCCTCTGCTGTGTCACCGCTCTTCTCACACCCACCTCCACCGGGGCCCCTGTCACCAGCTCCACCCAACACGGCATCAGGAGCTGTCTCCTCTCCCTCCCCTCCTCTCCCCTGGCTGTTCGCCCGAGGGGCTGAGGGGGCTGGCAGGGGGCAGGACGATGTTTCCAGCCCCCCCCCACTGGGGGAAAAGGGGAATGAGGCAAAGAGGGGCTGGAGACTTCTCTGTGCCGTACCAACAGTGTAATGAGGACACTGCGTGTGGAAACATCTTTCACTGGAAAACAATTCCAGGTGATGCAACTTCCAGCTGCTGCCAAGGGGCCGAGCACAGCCCCGGAGCTCCCCAGCTGGGGCAAGGACCAAGGCAGCTCTGCCGGCCACTCCCAGGCAGCGTGGGACAGGTAAAACCAGGGCAGGTAAAACCAGAAGAGATGCTAAAGCTGCCCCACGTAGGCTGAGCCGGCCCCAGAGCCCGGGCTGGGACCCAGCTCCTGCCTGGGGACAGCAGCACCCCTGGGCTGGACTTTTGGGGGCCGGTGATGGGTCACTGAAGCTCCTGGCTGAGCATTTCTAGGGCCAGACACATCCTGGGGAGGTGCAGCCTCTGAGGTCACTGCAGGGACCCCGAAGCTCCCGGCTGAGCGTTCCTGGGGCCAGACACATCCTGGGGAGGTGCAGCCTCCGCGTGCGGGCAGCGCCGAGTCCCGGGACACACCAACTTCCCAGCCACTGCTTTTCCAGTGGGACATGTCCCGTGAGCCCTGCCCAGGCGGCCCAGGGCCGTGTCACAGGTAGGTGATCTCGATGACGTTGGGCTCAGCGCTCCCATGGGGAAGGCGATGGTTGCAGGAGCAGTGGCAGCTCAGGCCAGCCGAGTCCATGCCGGGCAGATCCCGGCCCGGTAGCTTCCCGTGGGAATCCAGCTGCCTCCAGTCCGTGAGGAGCACGCCGCCGTCCATGTGCTGGGGCATGGGCTCGTGGTACAGGGTGATGTGCACCGTGCGCAGCTGGGGCCCGTAGTGCACCGCCAGGATGATGACCACGGCCAGCAGCACGAAGATGGCGACGATCACCGAGATCACGGGCAGCGCGTCCGATCTCTTGGTCACGCTCTTGACGATGGAGACGGGGGTGAAGGCGGCCACGTCCTGGGGCTCGGGCTGTCTCAGCTGGCTGCCGGGCACCGAGGCGTTCATGGCTCAGCGGGGTCACCTGGGACAGGGGTATGGGGGGTGACCACCGAGCAGAGCGCGTCCCTGTCCTGACCTGGAGCCCGCAGCTCCTGCCTGCACTCGCAGCTGCCAGGGATTGGGATGATCCCGTAAGCGTTCCCTCCCTCGGGCTCGCAGCACAGGATCAGTTTGGGTGCTTAAGCCTGGGGCTGTAGGATGAGGCAGTGCCCTGCATCCCCGTGTCCCGGGCACCTCAGGACACCGCACCTGGCTCTTGTGGGGAGCCCTCCGCCCTCCCCTCTCCCCCCACAGCCCCACGGTGCTGATCCAGGACCAAACCCCACGGGGACCTCCCAGGGGGACCCAACCCCGTAGCCAGAGACAAGATCCCGTGGGATCCAGCACGGGTGGGAGCAGGGGCAGTGGGACAGGAAGCAAAGAAGGAAGGAAGGAAGGAAGGAAGGAGAGCCCTGCCAGCCCCACGGGGTACCTGGCCGTCCCTGCTGCCTGGGAATCATCGTCTCCAGCGGCGGGGCTGAGAGCTGCCGGCGGGGCGAGCGGGGCGGGCTGCGGGCTGGTTCTCCGGTGAAGGTGCAGCCACACTCACCTCGGAAGCTGCCACGTCACGGCCCGGCCCCGCAGCCGCCGGGACTCCCCGGGGCACACGAGGAAGCGCCGGCTCGTCCCGCGGGCAGCGCTGCCCCCGGCCCTGCCCGCTGCCACATCAGCGCCGCCGCCCCGCCCGCGCCCCGCGACCCTCGTGTCCCCGCGGCGGGACAAGGGCCCTTTTGTCTGGGGACGAGCACCCTCCCTCCCCGCTTCGGCTGCAGGAAACCTCCCTGCCGCCACCGGCGGGGCGTGAAAATGTGATGTGGCGAAGGAACGGGTGTAAAAAGCCGCCGTTCGGCCCGCGGGCTCTCGGCACAGGCCGGCACGGCGAGCCCAGGCCGTGCTCCGGGCTGGAAGGGCCCTGTCCCGACGGGTGGCACAGCCCAGGGATGACCGTGCCCGCCGGGGGTCCCATTCGCCAGCACGGCTGCGGGGCGAGTCCAGGGTGAGCTCTGGGTGCTTTGGGCCTCCAGCCCAATGGTCGGGCTCGATGATTTTGGAGGTTTTTCCAACCTAAAGGACTGCGTGACCTGCTGGGGGTCACAGGCAGGGGCCAGTGCCAGGTCAGGGCTGGCACATCCCTCCCCTCACCCGCCGGCCGTGCCACAAGGCTGCAGGGGTGCCCTGCAGGCACACAGGTACATCCCCCTGGCCCAGGGATGCCCTGCAGGCACACAGGTACATCCCCCTGGCCCAGGGATGCCCTGTGTCACACCCTCTGCCACTGGGAGTGACCTTGGGCACATCCCAGAGCGGAAAACGTGGATCCCACGGAGTTTTAGCCCTTACAAAACACATCTTCCCACCCTTCCACCCCGCAACACCTCTGCTCTTACCTGCAGGCTCTCAGCAGACAGGCTGGGGTGGATATTTGGGTTCTGTCCTTCCTGCACGTGGGGAGGGCAGGGTGGGAAATGCCTTTTCCACCATCCAGCCGAGCATCCAGAAGAGATTTAACTGCGTGTGAGAGCTGCTGGGTATTTGCACTCATTTCAGGATGCAGTAAAACCTTAAGCTACAGCATAATCTCCGAGCGTCACATCTGTGCAAGGGACAGAAGGGTGGGGGGGCTGCTGGCAGGGGGTTTGTCCCAGCAAAGGCTGCTGTGGGGGCCGTCAGCCTTGGGCCTGGAGGTTTTCCTGGGGGGTTGGAGGGGTTTGAAGAGACCCACGGAACGTGAGGAGCTGTGCCATGCACAGGGATCATTCCCTCCATCCTGCTGCTGTCTGCCAGCTGTGGGAAGCAAGGACGCCGTGAAGGAGCAGCTCCTTTGGCTTTTGGCTGAGGCTCTGTGGCTTTTGGGGGGCTGCGGGAGGGGCCTGGACCAGCCCCTCAAAGCAGGAGACAGAATCCTGTGGCTTTGCATCCTGAACACCCACATGGACCCCCCGAGAAGGACACAGGAGCCTTTCCCAGGACACCTTCTCCTCCCCCGAACACCCACTGGCATCCAGCACGGGATAAATCAGAACCTCTGGACACGCTGTGACAGGCAGGACCTGCACAGGTGAGCACAACACAAGCTCAGGGCCAAGACACCAAAGGCCTGAACCCCTCGGGCTGGATGGGGGCAGAACCAGCCCGGTTTTCCAGTTCCTCCCCTTCTCAAGGAGCTGGGGATGGGGTAGGTCCAAGCCCAGCATGTGCTGTGTGTCCTGCAGGGAGGGAGGCCGTGCTGCCTGAAGAACAGTATCCCAAAGCCACCATCCCAAAGCTGGCATGTCCCAATGCCCAGGCTCGCCAGAGCTGCCCAGGGAGGGTCGGGGTACAGGGCAGGTCCAGCTGCTGAGCTGCCCTGGCCCCGCTAGGAGCAGTTATTCCCAAATTCCTCATGGATGTAGGAGAAACCCCCTCTCAGGTGGCGGGGAGGCTCCTCCAGCAGCTCTTAGCCCAGGGAGGCCCAACACAGCCCTCATGTGGGGTGAGGGGATGTGGGGCACATCCTACCCCACTCAAAACACCTCCCAAAAACCCCAGCAGCACAAGGAGGCCGCTGAGGCCCAGAGCAGGGCATCCCTCCGTGCCGGGAGCCCAATCTCCGGCAAAGCTCGGCGAGGTTTCCTCTGCCGCAGGTTAGCGATGGCTCACATCCTCCCCGGCCATAACGGGCTGAAAAACACAGTTCCCCTGAGGATTCAGCCCGTTTCCTCCTATTCTTTAACAGGAAGCCGTGTGAGAGTCAGCCCGGGCGGGCGAATCGCTGCTCGCGGTCCCTCCCGGGATGGCCAGAGGCTCCGCGAGCCACAAACCAGCGCGGAGATGCTGCTCCCGTCCATCCATCCCTTCCTCTGGCTCCTCCTGCTGCTCCCAGGTGAGCTGCCCCACACACCCCGGGGAGCTGCGGGATGGGGGGGCCTGGGGGGCCCGGCTTCATGGGGTGCTCCAAAGGGAAGCGGGCAGAGGCTGGAAGGGGTGGGAGCCGCCACTGGGAAGCTCAGCCTTTCAGCTCAGGGGTGGCAGGAGTCAGGCTGCTGGGAAAATGTGGCTTTGTCAGGTTTACAGGGTTTGTTTGGCGGTGCTGGAATACAAAACTTTGTTTCCTGGTTAATGAAAGGAGTGTTTCTGCTGAGGGCTGCGATGCTGAGGCGTTTGTAGTAAGTGGCTTTTGTCAAATCAGAGTAAAGGTGGATTGTTTAAATGTACAGGACATTATCTTCCTCAAAAATACTTTTTATTTGCACTTTTTCCTCTCGTTAATATAACTACAAAGCCCACGCGCAAGGCTCGTGCAGAGCACACCTCATCCTTGCTGTAATAATTCTGCTGCTTTGGGGTAATTCAGCTTTAACTTCTCTTTCCCAAGTGAGTGGAGGTGTGGGATGAAGGAGCTGGTTTCCTGCTCCAAAGGATGACAGGTTGCTTTTCCCTGCATTGTCAGGCACCTCTTGCCTTGCTGACAGCTGTAGTAGCTGGGAGCTGGAACACATTCAAAGGAATATAAAATAATGTGTCTCCAACTCCGAGGTTTTATCATTAAACCATAGAAGTTGCCTCGGGTTACAGCCACTGAGCTGGTAATAATGGGATTTTTAAAAGGCAGAGAATCATAGAACGGTTTGTGTTGGAAAGGAAAGATCACCTCATTCCATAGAATACAGAAACCAATTCGGTTTGTAGCTGTATAATTCCAAGAAATAAGGACATGTGGACTGGAAATTTTCTCTCTTCATTAGAGGGCAACACTGCTGCCTTCAGCAGAGGGGGATGTGTGCCTGGGATCGGATCAGGGATCAGATCAAGAGGCTTTGAGCCCCTTGGCCGCCCTGTGGCACTCCTTAATGCCCACCCGGAATGCTGGTTTTCCTCTTAAAACTACTTGGAAGGGCTTTTATGGGACAGGAACGCCACAGAGGGGTCAGGCCCCTTCCCTGGCTCGGCTGCACCACGCCGAGATCCCCCGGAGCGGGACTCGCAGAGGCACTGCCCCGAATTCCAGCTGCCGGCAGGACCTGGCTGCTGCAGCACCGGGTGGATGGGATGCCACCCTCCATCCTTCAGTCCCGAGAGCACCACTGTGTCCTCTCAAAGCCACCTGTCTAAAATCAGGGGCAGGGACTGTCCCCCTTGATGGTCACGGCACCATCACCTCTCCCACCAAACCACCGGCCTTCCCTGAATGTGCCCTGGCTCCTTCTTCTGCACTGACCCAACAGCTCTGAAATGGCTTTTTAATTTCATTTTTAATTTTACAGCAAGTCCCTGAGGTGGTGCAGCCCCTGGGGAAAGCTTCTGCACGAGGCAAAGCAGCAGCTTAGTGAGAGGGGCAGAGGGGTCCGTGACGCTGCTGATTTCCTGGCACGCAGGCAGCTGGAAAAGGGAATTAGGGGCTCTGGAACAAGGCTTCCCGCCCTGGGGGACATGGAAGGAACCTCGAGGAGACAGAGAATTAGCTTTGGCTGGACACTAACACCTGCCTGTTCCCACACAGGCCTTCCTTGCTTCTGCCGGGTGCGAATTCAGTTTTTTTATTAATTTATCATTTCCTAAATTAAACTTCTCCGTTCTCATGGTTATTTCTAAAGGCAGGCTCACATAAGGGAGGTTCAAACTGTTACTATGAAATTGCTGAAGTGAGAAGGTCTGGCACGTTTCCAGTTTGTTTTTCCTCCCCCCAGAAACACTTAGCAGAAAATTTGTCCAAACAAACCTCTTCCTATGGACCCTCCCCATTACAATGGGCAGGCGTTTTCCAGACAAAAGATTTCCACTGAAAAAATTCCTCCTCGAAGCTGATGAAAACCCAGCAGGATTTCCCACTGTTGTTGTTCCATCCACTGCACTCCTTATCTGTGCCACAGCCTGTGGATGGATAATGCCATGAGAAATGTGGAATTTCAAAACCAGACATGTATTTCGAGATATATTTTCCATCTAATCAAAAAGATGGGGTGCAGCTAAAGGACAGGCACCCAGATTCCAAACTTGCATCCTCAAACCGGGGCATCCCAGAGCAAATTCCTCAGCCAAGGGCGAGGCCAGCCCAGCCCCGACGTGGTGAACAGGGAAGAGAAAGCAGGAGGTGGTTTGGAGAAATGTTTGTTCACACAACAAACTGCTCCCTTCGGTAACATGAAACCCCTCCGGTGACTCTGCAGCTCTGACTGCAGCAGCTTCCAGGAATTATGTCCCATTTACAATAGGTGAGTCAACAACAGGTGTCCTTGGAGGAGGTGCTGCTGCTGTCCCAAAGCAGGAACGCTCCTGCTGGGGAGCCAGGCTGGAGAGGGGACTTGGGGCTTCTGCAGCACCAGCAAAGGCCCAGCCCCAGCTGGGAGCTCTCCTGGCCCCGCTTCCCAGAGGAGCCCACCCGGCACGACCCAACCGCCTCAGCAAGGGAGAAGCTCCCGTTTGAGTCCAGAGCAGGCACCAGGATGGTCAGAGGGGTGGGGCAGCTCTGCCGTGGGGGAAGGCTGGGAGACCTGGGGGGGCTCACCTGCAGAAGAGAAGGCTCCATGGAGAGCTCAGAGCCCCTTCCAGGGCCTAAAGGGGCTCCAGGAGAGCTGGAGAGGGACTGGGGACAGGGGATGGAGGGACAGGACAAGGGGGAATGTCCTTAAGCTGAAGGAGGGCAGCTCTGCAGGTGGGGTCTCACCTGAGCGGGGCAGAGGGGCAGAGTCCCCCCTCCCCTGCTGCCCACGCTGTGGGGATGTGAGATGTGAGGGGATACATAAAGAGTTACAAAATGCGGGAGTAAAACCTGGGTGATATCACCAGCCTCATTCACCTAAAACCTGGACTCGGAGGAATTGTCAGGCCAAGATGCTTTACGTGGCCTGTAGCTGTTGCTTCTGTGAGACAGGAACCTCTTCCAAGCAGGGTAATCCTTCATCTCCTCTCCCAGCACTCAAGCCAGAACACTTAAGAAAAGCAGGTGGAAAGAACAGGAATTATGAGAAATCCCTTAGGCACCAGCCCCTTTCACACCTCGTCTCCTGAACCAGTGCCAGCAGATCACATTCCTGCTTGGTGGTTCACAAACACCACAGAGCAGCACTCAAATAAACCTGGTGAATCTCGGAATTCCTGGAAAGAATAATCAGTTTGGGAAGAAACTTGGAAAGTCTCCTCTGTAAAGTGCTTTGAGCTCTGCTAATAAATAATATTATTAAAAACCTGTAGGTAGGCAAAAAGCACAGGCTGGGGTACAGCTCCCGTTGAGCCTGGATTGGTGGTGCCCGCATTTTTCATTTGCACTGGGCATGGAGTGATTTCCCCTCCAAAATCCCAGACCCAGCTCCAAACCTGAGGAGCAGCACAGCCAGGAGAAGGGCAGGACCCACATCACCAGCACTGCAACCACCAGGGGCAAACGCAGAGCTCTAAAATAAGCAGGTCAGGAGGAAACTGGGACCAGCGAGCAGCTGGCAGGGTGATGGAGCAGCAGCCTGGTGGAGCAGTGGTGGTTCAGCCAGGAGAAAAGCTTTTCCTTTCAGGAACAACCCCTTTGCATGGAAAAACCAGCCCTGGGCACCGCGGTGGTGCAGCAGAGCCGCTCCATGCACGCAGCTTCCTCACATCGTTTGTCTCCCGGGTTGTTTTCTACATCCAAGTGGCTTTTAATTGCCTCCCACTAAGATCTGCTTCCAGACTGGCTCACCAGAGAGGAGCATGGAATGTGATGCTTGGAGAGGATGCCCAGGCCCAGGCCCAGCCCTTGAGGATGGGCAGAGGAAGGCAACGATTAATTTTAATTGCTGATGAGATCCGGGATTAATTCCCGGCTCTCTAAACTTTCCATAACACTTTGACTGAGTCATTACAATTCAGAACCACTTGGCAGTGAGTTGCCAACTCCCCCATGCCATTTGGGAATTACACACTTGAATACTTCCGTGGATCTGGCCCTGATTTAGGCTGTCAGTTATCCAGCCTGCAGAAGAACGCTTTTCCTCTCTCTCCTCCACGATTCCCACCCCACCTGTGTTGCTGTGAGACCCTCAAGGCAGAGACACCTTATTTAGGCACTTAATAAAACAGGACCTAGGCTTTGGCAGAGCTCTCTGTTTTCCAGGGTTCCTGATACAGGATTTTTTTTCCACATGGAAGTCCTAAGAACTGGGTGCTGCTCACTGCTGCCGTGTTTCACCCAGGAAACAGCTGCACCTGTGTTAAGTGGTCGGTATTTTTTTGTCGTGGGTCATCTGACAGAAGTGCCAATATCTGAGCTGAGAAGCCTATTTTTAGGTTGCTGGATCTCTTTTCTGAAAGCACAGGGTGACATTGAGGTACAGCATTGCCTCGTGGGCTCTGCAGGTGGGACATCCCCCCAAACTGCCAGGGAAGGGACGAGTCCAGGGTTCCTTGTCACTGGGAATAGATGGTCCCTCCCCATCAGCAGTTCTGAGAGGACGGGACCAGTCCCTGTGACTCCACACCAGTGCCAGAGGTCCCCCCTAGTGACTCCAGCCCTCTAGGAACGTGACCTGGACACCACAAGCCTGTCTTGAGCCTGATCTAAACCCTGCTGAAACCTTTACGACAGCTGGCCCAGGTCTCTACAGGAGGCCCTGGCAAAGTCTGGGGGTTTAAAGTAGTTCCTCTCCTTGGTCAGCAGCTGGAAAAAACATGCTTTAAATGTCTACAATTGCCAAAAATAATACCAAAGCAGAAATACCTAAAATTCACCTGTCTTTTGGTTGACATCATCCTCTCTTTGTGCTGAGGAGCGAGTGGGGTGAGCTGCTGGCTTTGGGAATATCTCAGCTGCCATGACAGAAGGCTCCAGGTCAGTCTAGACACACCTAACGCCACAGAAAAACAACTGCCAAAACCAGAAATCCAAAATTCTCCTGTTCACCCTTTGGAAAAATTCACCGGAAGGCAGCGAGCACCAAGTGCCAAACGCAGCTGCAGCTCCGACGTGCTCCTCTGCAGCCCTGCAGCTCCAGTGGGTAGCTGGGATTTTCCCATGACAGCACGAGCAGAAAGCCGTATTTCCCATCGTAAATCCCTCAGCCAGCTCCAAGTCTCCACCCAGGACTGCACAATCCAGCTGTAAATCCTTTGCACCCAAACACGCAACGAACTCCTTGGCAGTGCCTGCGCTCGTGGAAGGGCTTTGATGTTTATTGCAACTCCAGCTGCGCCGGCCGCGTCCTGATTATTGCTGGGAGCTGTTTCTACAGCCAGGGCTCTCCACGCTGGCAGCAGCGCTGGGAGGGAACCGTTTCCAACTCCAGAATCCCCCGGGATGTCCGCAGGGAGCCGCGACGCGTGGCGGGCTTTGTTCATCCCCATCCTGCTGCCCAGCCCCACAACGGGAGCTCGGTCTCACCCTGCTTTGCACAGATCCATCCCGCTCCTGTGGGATCGGGGATGCCGAGCACCCTCCCCAAAAGAAAACACCCAATAGAACAGGACTTTTGCTTATTTGAGTTGGCAGGGAAGGCATAACAAGCAGCAGCGGCCAGAAGTCAGAGCCAGGCCTGCTCCACTTTGAAATGGAGTGTGGATGTGTTTAGAGAAGCCAGGGCCGTTTATTCCGGAGCAGAATGCCAGAAGGGGATCTCCATCCCTCGGCCTCTCCACAGCAAGGCCGGGCACTTCTCCACAGCAACACTCCAGAGCAGGGCAGGCACCGGCCCAGCCACGGGAACTCCGGGAACTGAGCACTGGAAAAAACTGCTTTTCCATCTTTTTCACAATAACCCCAAGGTTTAGGTTTGCAAACGGAGAACTTCAGAAGTTCTCCAGTGTGACCCTCAGTGACAGGACAAGCTGCGGTGAAGAAAGTGTTGAGTACAATCCTCTTCCTCCTGTCCTAGCGCCAGGGATGCTGGAGCTGTCCCGTGGATGGTCCCATCAGGGATGGAAGAACAGGGCAATGTCACCTCCCTCACCCTCAGCTTCCTCCCATCCCCAGAGGCTCTGTTCAAGCTCTCAGATTTCTCCTCATCTGCACCAAAAATGGTGGAATAAATGGCCAGCTCAGCACCTTCATCCCCCTTTTCCTTTGGCTAAGTGCAGACAGCAGCTCTTTCTCCAGCGATTCCGGGTGCTTCCACATGCCATGTCCATGAAAAAGTACCTGTGATCATTTCCATAAATGTGTCACAGCTACTTCTCCCTGCAAGAAAACAAGACAATGGGTCCTGCAAGGGAATTTTGGAGAAAGAGGAGCTGTTTGAGTCTGGCAGCTGCTGGGCCCCTCCATGATGATCTCAGGACTGTATTTTTTGTGCTGAATGTAGACAGTATCTTAAGGCATTTGCAAACCAATGTCCAGAATCATCACCCTTCCTTGAAAGAAGCATCTCTACCTCTTTAGGAAGGGCAAACATGTGCCTAAACCACTTTTTTTTCCCATTATATTAATTGATTTAGTAGGTGATGGTACAGCTGCCCATAACCCTGTCTCTTACTGCCCTGATGCTCCTTTAACTTGCTCTTCAAAACCCCTAGGGAAGGATATCCCATAAATTCTCCAACACGGTCACTCCTAGCACCTCACCATCCTTGTGCTAAGGCAGGTTCCTATTGCCCGGCCTCCCTTTCCTTGCTGCACATAAAGGTCCTTGTTTTCTGATCCTGCTCCAAACGGAGTTAGAAAACCAACCCGTCCCTTCCTCTCTGTGTAATCAAAGATCTGATCCTGTCTCCTCTTCCATGGGCTGAACAGGACAGTTTTCCCAGCCTGCCACCCAGTAAACTAGAAGAGAAAAACACGGAAAAGGTCTGAAAAGTCCGGTCTGATTTTCACAGCCAAACCGTGTCTGGGAATAGGCCACATTTTATTATGTATTCACCATGGTTCACACGCTTCCTGTCTGGCTGGGATCATTGTCATAAAGCCTCAGACACAAAAACAATCACGGCTCCAAAGCAATTCCATGAGGAAAATGAGATCAATCAGGAACTTGCTACACCCAGAGGGTGCCGAGGCTGAGCTCTGAGCCAGGCCCTGGGAAACCACACTCGGTGCTGAGGGTCTCCTTCCAGACACCCCTCCCTGCAGGGCCCTCAGCCTCCCCCAGGCACCAGCAGCTCATGGACCTACCCCAAAGTTCATCTACACCACCCCTACAGCTCCTGCTATCAAATCATGGAATCACAGACTGGTTTGGGTTGGAGGGGACCTTAAAGCGCATCCCATCCCACCCCTGCCATGGGCAGGGACACCTTCCACTAGTCCAGGCTGCTCCAAGCCCTGTCCAGCCTGGCCTTGGGCACTGCCAGGGATCCAGGGGCAGCCACAGCTTCTCTGGGCACCCTGTGCCAGAGAATATATTCCTTCCATATATCCAAACTAGGCCTGCTCTCTTTTGGTTTGAAGCCATTATGGGGTGTTGCAGGCTGGAGATCTGAGATAGGTCAGAGCTACAGGGTTTTAGAACTGCCTGGTCCCCTCCTTGGTGAGAAAGGGGCCTGGGGAGGAGCTCTCTCACAGCTGGCTCAGGAGAGATGTGAAGCAGCAGCTGAGCTGCATCTGCCCCCAGGGAGGGCAGGTTCTGGCTGAAAACGGGCACTGCTGTGCCCTGCCTGGCTGGACCCTCCCCTGCTCCTGCAAAGGCACTGCTCCCACCACAGGGGCATCATGAGGGGACAGCGCACTGGAAGGATTCAACCTCCCCTGCTGTTCCTTTCTGCCCAAATCCTTTAGCTCCCGTGGGACTCTGGTGAGATGGATCACCAGTGGCGTCAGATTCAGCTGTTTCTGTACCTGTAGTGTCATTTCTTTCATTAAACTTAACCACGGAGAGCACCAGGGTCACGAGCAATAACCATTTCAAAATCCCAATTAGGACGTGCATTCCAGCAATGACAGACTCAAAGTCACCTTCCCAAAGTTAAACCAGCTGGGTTTGATTCAAGCATTTAAAAAGTATTTACATTTTCCAGCTCTTGTCCTCAAGTGTGGGACATTTCTTTCTCCCATTTTCAAGGGCAGCATTTTTAATTGGCATCTCATCTAACCCCTGGGGGTTGGACTGGATGGCCTTGAAAGTTCCCTTCCAACCCAAAATACTCTGCTCTGTGATTCCGTGAGCACAGGACTTTGGGAGCTGGGGCTTAAAGGAAAACTGAGAGTAGGAAACATGAGGGATTGGGGCAGGGATGCTTTGTCATGAATCCAAAAGAAAAGCAAACAAATAAACCACAGCAAGCAAAGCCACCTTTCAGTCGAGGAACTGGGGACCCAGTGAAACACCAACAACCTCGTATGGACCTACAGGACTACCCAGCCCCACAGGGAAGGCACCTCCTGAGGGCTGCAGCTCCCTCCAGACTCACAGCCACAGGCTTCAGCCAGCTTCCCAGGATACACAGGATAGGAAGGAGAGCCAGTCCCATCAGCTCCTGGAAGCCTTTACAAACCTCATCCGTCCATTCCTTAAGGTCTCAAGGGAACAAAGTGTCCAAACGTGTGTCTCAGCTCTTTGAACAGCGCCAGGATACAGGTCACACACCCTTCCCTGCCAAGGCTGAGCTGAGGCAAACAGCTCACGGGGAGGATTGAATGACCCCATGGATTTCTAAGGCCCCCCAAAGGGTTCGGCTCCAGCTGGGGAGGAGGGTATTTATCCTGGCTGGATAAACTCTAGTGCTAATTTACTCAGAGCCTGATAGTCTTACACTCAGTAAAACTCCTTTGCTACTACTTCTCTGCTAATGCTTTTGGGGGAATCCCATATTTCAAAGTCATTCTGACAGCAGGTGAGGAAAACCCAAGCCACACAAGGAACAAGAGCGGCAGTGCGTTAGTGACCATCACAGATCAGCACCACTCACACTCCTGCTCTTTCCTTTCAGGTCCTACAGCTTCCACAAACTCCTCCACCCCCGCTGGAACAGGTACCTGTGGGCTGTGATGTGCTTTATGTGTCTGTTTGGATGTGGATGCCCACGGAAATGGGGGGATGCAAAAGGAGAGCCCCCAGATGGGACCCTGATTCAAAAGTCCCATCTGCTGAGGGATCTTCTCCCAGGATCCTGCCTCTGCCTGCCCCATCCATCAGCATTCACCCCCAGATCTCCAGGGGACATGGAGGGCACTGTGCCCCAGAGGGTGACCTGGCTTGGCTCCCTTTTGTCTGGAAGGGAGCGAGGCTGTGTTCCAGGAAGCCTGGGGAAAGCAGAGGAATTCTGCCTCACCTTTGCTCCCTGTTTCCCCCAGCTGTTTCCCAGCAGCTCTGGATCCATGGAGCTGCCAAGCTCCCTTTGGTCCCTACAGCCACACCAGTGACAAACACTCTCCTTGGCATCTCTTGTCCCCCTGACCCTTTCTGCTCTCGTTGGCTACAATGGCCCCTTTCTGGCCCATCCTTCAACTCTCCCCTGCGGGACCCCACCAACCTGGAAACGTCACCTCCGTGCCTCTGCTTGTGTTCCAGGTCAATCCCAACCAACAGCACACAGCCCTGAAGCAAAGAACCACAGCTCAGGTAACGCTCAGCTGGAGACCGAGGAGAGCAGCTCGGGGACATCCCAGTGTGTAACTGGTCTGACCTCAGCCCGACTGGGCCACCCAGCAGTAACTGGGGCTGTGCAGAGGACAGTGGTGAGGAGGAAGGAAATTTTGTGGTGGCAGGGCTTCTGATCCAGCCAACTCACCCTACAGGGATCAAGGCACAGGTGTGAGCAACACCAGGGGGGAAAAAATCACTAAATTGAATAGGGAGAATGAGATGATCATAGAATCCCAGAATCCCAGGATGGGTTGGGTTGGAAGAGACCTTAAAGCTCATCTCATCCCACCCCCTGCCATGGCAGGGACACCTCCCACTATCCCAGGCTGCTCCAAGCCCCGTCCAACCTGGCTGATCTTTAAGATCCCTTCCAGCCCAAACCTTTCTATGATTTTGTGACATGTACAGAAAACCAGTGACACAAGAAATGATCTCTCCAGCTCCAGATCCACATCTGTTAGTGCCCACTTGGATTTTTGGAGGCAGATCTCTTCCTGCTATGTTTCAGGGGAAAAGAAGCAAAGCATAGCTACCCTTCCAGAAGGACCCCAAAAATATCAAGGAATAAGATCTCAAAAAGATCTCTGCTTCTGCTTCTAAGCCTTGCAGAAAAAAAAGAAACTTAAGAGAAACTTAATCCTGAATTCTAGTAGTTCAGTGAAGCATTTGGCTAAATGGGAAAAAAAAAACCCCACCACACTAACCTTGAAACCATTTGACCATTTTTTCAATTTACTGGAAAGCCAAGAGAAGCGTAGAGAAGGAACTTGCCTATAAATTCCCAGCTGGTGATCCCCTCTTCCTTGCAGAGGGACTATTGAAAGCTTTCTCCCCCACATCTTGCTCTGGATCAGGTGCAGTTTGGAGCAGCAGGTTGAGGCAGGGGACGGAGCCTCCAGACCACTTCAAGAGCTGAATTACTTGTGCCTGGAGACTCTCAGTGAAATGAAACGTGAAAGTTGGCATTTCAGAACACAAGGAAATGATCACGTGGGGGCCAGGCAGCTCCAGACAGTTCCGGTGACAAAACACCTCCGCTTTTCAAAGCAGGGAAAGAAGCAGTGGCAAAGCCCTGACTCTCTCCATGTGTTTGCTGAGCTCTGCCAGCTCAGCATCTCCTCACAGTGAAAACAGCAAAAGTGAATTCCAAAGTACGAGAGCTCCTTCACTCTGAGCAGGTTGAAGGCTATTTCCACGCTTTCCCTAGCAGATTGTTCCTAACTCTCGAGGAATTTGAGGGCTCTGCAATAGCTGTGCCCTCTCCAGGCTGTTTCTGAGCTGAACTTTTTGAAGTAACACTTCAATTTCCCTACAGAGCCGTCAGTAAAATCAACACCAGCGATCACCCTGAGCCTCACCTCTGTGGGTCAAACCACTACAGCCAGACCCTCCCCCACCACTACAACAACCCTGACAGCAACCACTGAGCCAGGTAAGGATGGAAAACTCAAATATTTGCTCAGGCAGGACCTGTTTGTGCCTCCCTCCTTATCCAAGCCCAACTGCAGGCATCAGAATATTGGGCTAGTCCGCACTGTGCTGGTTATTCAGCAATTCTGCAAATATTGAATTTCTCTGAGTCTTTGCTGAAAGAGCAGCTCATTCCAGCTCCCCAGATGGACACAGCCAGGCCAAGCCCATATCAGAAAATCCAGATCATGCTCCATCAAATATTGCAGCAGCTCCAGCCACCCCAGCCTCCCTCTCCCAAGCTCACCTGTCGGGTACACTCTGAGCTGACTCCACACCTTGCTAACTGGGCATCCTGATGTCTGTCTGGAGGGAAAGTATCATGACAATAAAGATTTTTACTCCATGGACACCCAACAGCTCTCCACAGTGGAATTTGTAGTGGCTTCACAAGCTAATTGTAATTTTCCATGTTTTCTTTATCTAGATGGTAAGTCCAGTAGAAACAGAAGCACGGCAGCTCCTTCTCCAACACCTCAAGGTACTTTGTCCTTTTAGAGATTAACGCTAAGATCAGATAATTTCATGGCAATCAGCTTGCTTGGTTCTCGTGGCACAGGTTCTCTAAGCACGAGTTTTTTGGGGGTTGAGCCACCATTAACACCCAAAATCACATGTGGTGTCCTTATAAGCAGTGATAAAACATGAGATAAATGCTCTTAACATCCTCTGCTGGGATGAACTTGAGCAGCTGAACAATGGATCTATGTTTAGGAGAAGGGAGCCCTTTCAAAATCCTTTTAAATAAATATAATTTCGCTTTTGGCAGTTTGCTTAACCCAACCTGTAGGCACAAATTAGGGAATTCAGTAAGAGTTTTATCAGAATAAGGGCAGAATCCAAGTGACTGGAAGACTGAAATCTGACAACTGAGCTGATTCCCCAATAAAGATTCAGCCTCAGAAATCTGCAATGGTCAAGAAACTGCTCTGCCTCTCCAAGTACCTCTCAGATCTCTAGTGCAAGCAAGGTGAGGAACCCGTGGTCAGCTGTGCCCACACAGATGCCCACCCAGCACGGCTGTGCCCTGCTAAGCCAGGAGCCCTTTGCTCAGAGCAGATTGCTGTTCATTCCAACCCTGATTTATCACTGAGAAGCTCCACACATCTCTGACTATAGATGCTGATGCTTCCAAAAGCCAGGTCTCCCACTGTGTGAGACCCAGCATTTCCCAGGGATGGGGTATCCGTGGCAGGCTCAGCAAACCACAGCTTCTGCCCGTGGCTAGAAGAACAATTTCAGAATGAAACAAAGAATTCAGTGACTGGGGAAAAAATGGTAGAGCAGCAGATCCTGCTTCTCCAGACTGTGTGTGGCTTCTGAAACAGTTAGATTGGTTATTTCATGCCTTTTCCCCTTTTTCTTCTGGCATTTGGCAAAATCCCATTCCAAAGCAGGGATGTTTGCTGTGGGACAGGACCTGGGTTCAGCTGCTCCCCGGGGCAGTGCCAGGAGCTGGGCACAGCTCTCCAGGCACCACATGCCCTTGGCCAGCGCTGCTGCTGGGAAGGTGCGGATGGGAAAGCAGGGAAGAAGATCCTACTTGACCTACAGATGATCTTCTGAAGCTCTGAAGTATCACTTTTAGTCTCCTGACAGGGCCTGTAGCTGCTCATTAAGGTCGATGCAGACACTCTGGCTGTTCAACAACAGCCTGGAGGCAGCAAAGGATGTTCTTTCTCCGTACAAGTGAAACACACGGGCTGGCTTTACATTTCCTTGCACAGGCACTGGAAGCAGCTGTCACCAGCCAAGCAGCTTCACACAAGCTGGTTTATCCCACTGAGAACTGCAGTCCTTGCTTGGACAAACCTCTGTGCTGCCACAGCTAGACTACGTATGGTGTACAAGTTAGCCCACCTCAAGTGGGTTTAATTACTTCTAGATAACCCAGGATAGCAAATCCGCTCATTTCAAGTCCAGGGACAAGCCAAATAGTCAATCCACACCCACATTCTGCAGCATTTCTTTCCCTAAGTAGATTTATTTTAAAATCTCAATGTTTATGACCTATAGCAAATCTATTACCTTCCCAGCTCGGTCTTCCAGCCTTCCCTTGCTGTTTCTGCCCCAAACCTGCACCTGGGACTGCAGACCCTAAAGAGTTTGCAAACGGGCATCTGAATTTTTGTTCCCTAGGTTTCCATTTGGACATGGAAAATAGTACAAAGTGGTTTTGGTGGGAAGGTTTGAGTATGGAGGCGGGAGTATTAATTCCATGTTTCCCCAGATATCGCTGGCACTACTGTGAATCCATTCTCCTCTCCAGGTGCACATTGATTCCTTTGGTTCTTAGAGGGCACTGGAGGTCAAGACTCACATTCTGTGTCTCTCTGTGCAGGTCAGGATCCCGTGAGGAGTGAGAGCACCACGGCATCAGCGACTCAAGGTGCTTCCTCCTCGCAGAGAGGTGATTCCTGCTCCGTGTTTTATATTCCTCTACACGGCCAGCAGCAAGGCCATCACACTGCTGTCTTGCAGGCAGCGTGGAGAAAGGCCAGTGAGTTCCTGAGGGGGGCTGAACATCCCACCCAGCCCGTGAAAAGGCTGTAAAGCTCTGCAGAAGCAGCACTTCAGGGCAACTTGTTGAGCCTGGGAACAGCAGGAAAGGTGCCACTACGGCAAAAGGTTGTAAAAGGAGGGAGACTGGACAAATTCCCTCCTCAGACGCACTGCCAGGGCTGACCTTGACTTTTCCTCACTGGGGTCCCAGAAAGAAGCCCTGTGGGTGTTCTCAGCCTGTCCATAAAAGGGGCCCCACCAGGCAATGATTCCACACAGGTCTCGCTCACTTTGCTGTTAAGATTGATGGGCCTGGCCAGGATCCAAGCTTGGTCTCTTCAGTGAAGTGTGAGTTAGGTCCTCCAGCATTGCTAGGAATCCTCTTCCCAGCCGTGGAAGAACGACTTTTTTGTAAATCTACCTTTCTCCCCTCTGTAGGCACCTCAGAACCCGGCACCCCAACACCGAACTCCTCCAGCCGCTTGCCCGAGCCCAGCCCGACAGACGAGAAATCACCGCTGACGGTGGCAGCTTTTGGTAAGGTCTTGTGCCACCTGGGGAGAGGAGGGGGCTCTGTTTCACCAGGCCACGCTGGTTTGGACACCCAGCTTCATGAGGCTCTGGCACAGGGTGCCCAGAGCAGCTGTGGCTGCCCCTGGATCCCTGGCAGTGCCCAAGGCCAGGCTGGACACTGGGGCTTGGAGCAGCCTGGGACAGTGGAAGGTGTCCCTGCCCATGGCAGGGGGTGGAACAGGATGATTTTTAAGGTCTCTCCCAACCCAAACCATTCCATGATTCCATGATTCTAAGTCCAAGGGATTCTGAGCAGGACAAATTTCCCGTGCAAAGAATTGTTTGATTTATTGAGGCCTGATGTCAGTATCAAATCTCAGCTGATTTAAAGTGTCTAAACGTGCTTTATGGGACAGATATCACCACCCACAGCTCCAGCTTGTCTCTCCCTGTTACGTTACTTATTTATCTGGCTTCACACACTTTTGGGATAAGATTTACCAACTGTAGCAGGAACATACGGACTCCTATCAATCCCCAGTGTAATCAGCTGACTTCTGCCTTCCTGGCACTGCCTTATCAATTAAGTATTTATTGATTGAGTATTCACAGAAGCCCTCTGAGGTTAAAACACAGGAGGATAAAGCTATTTGTTCTAACAACTATTTGCTTCTCTGCCTATTACGTACCATGCTCACATTAATGAAGATATTGATTTCCTACCCAAGTTTTGATGTCAGAGTCTCTCTGCTACTCAGGCAGTTCTTTCCTCCACCCCCAGGTGTCATCAGCTTCGTCGTTATCCTGATAGTGGTGGTCATCATCCTGGTCAGCGTGGTCAGCCTGAGGTTCAAGTGCAACCACTCCAAGGACCCGGAAGGTATTTGTCTGGGGGAATCTGTACTTCACTAATCAACAAGTCACCAGTTTCCATGTGGATCTGGCAGTTCTGAAAAGATGCATTTTAAAAGCTTATGCAGTGGTGGGGAGGTTTGGAAGCCACGTTGGAACACGGACTGAGCAGTCAGGAAT
This sequence comes from Rhagologus leucostigma, assembly GCA_013397725.1. Classification (NCBI taxonomy): domain Eukaryota; kingdom Metazoa; phylum Chordata; class Aves; order Passeriformes; genus Rhagologus; species Rhagologus leucostigma. The sequence continues at coordinate 296,806 of VZTD01000674.1, forward strand.
GCAGTGTGACCTCCTCGCTAGAGCCCCAGCCCAGCCTCGTCTGGACATGGTCTCAAGCTTCCTGCAGCTCAAATTCCAAGAGGTGGGCAGCTCTTCCAGCAAAAATCATGGAGTTTGACACTCCTTTTCCCTAGGAATCCCATTTCCCACGAAGCAGTGCCCACTAGAGGGCAAGGCAGACACCTTCCTAAAGCCCAGAGGATGCCGGTGACCGAACAGGCAGCAGGGCCAGCAGGTCCTGCCTGTACGTTCCCTTAGCTGAAGGGTTTTCTCTAATCAACTCCCAGGATTCCCCCACAGTGTCTCCAGTCTCATTCAGATTTCATTTATATCCCTGTACAATGTAATTCAGAATAGAGCTGACTTATTTTATGGCTTAGCTGGGATGATTTCTCACCTCTACATCACCAACTGCTTTTCTCCCCCCAGACAAACAGAAACCAGGAACCTCCATGGTATCAGAGAGGTAAGGCTGCTCACACTACCCACAACTGATTGAGAGTGCCTGTTTTATCCCAGAGCTAATTTTAGCATGGAAAAGAGTCTGCTTTGGTTATTTCAGGGGGAAGGAAGCACGTCAAGACATCTTTGAGACAGATAGAAAAGCAAAATCAGCTTTGATAATATTTCAGCCTCTGATACAGAAATAGGTAGAAGGTCAATATTTAGGGGCCTCATTTCAAAGCTGCACTGAGAGAAGACTCATCACCTTCTCAAAGCAGATTGCTTGTCTTTCTTTGTCTAGACACAGACTTGAGGTCTAAACTTCAGTTTCTGGATCTCAAAGCAGTCTTAGATCTCTTCCAAGATGCCCATTACTGTTTCCCACTGCTAATTTCCTACCAAACAAATAAATCCCGCTTTGGAAAGGGACAAGAGACACAAGGAGCAAAGCCTGTAAGTATTTAGGTGCCAAATTTGCATCAACATCAGTGGTCACGAAATACCCTTAAGGATCATCATCCAAGGGATCTGAAGCCACTGAGGCAGAACATGCCAGAAAATAGAACAGCGCCTAAGGCTCCCTGATCCCCAAAGTCATCCAGTCTCCACTGGCAAGGAATGCACATCCCAGCCCTCAGGGTAGGAAAAAAGGGGAATTCCACCTTCCTAAGCCTTGTAACTCACTATGGATGGGCCTGAATCAGGACAGCAGCTCAGTGGGCAGTGGAAACCAGAGCTGGTCCCCTGTACCAGCCTTGGCCTCGCCTGTTTGCCTCCAGCTGAGCGCAGTGAAACTTCGTCCCTGGAGGTGTCCAAGGAACACCTGGACGTGGCACTCAGTGCTCTGGTCTGGTTGAGAAGCTGGTGATTGCTCAAAGGTTGGACTCGATGGTCTTGGGGGTCTTTTCCAACCTCAGTGAGTCTGTGATTCTGTGATTCCCCCTCTTGTCACCAGAGTAATTAATATCTCCTTCTCTCCTTGGCAGCTGCTCGGCAGACACGAGCCAGAAGGGGAACAGCATCACTCTGATCTCCATGAAGAACATCAACACCAACAACAGCATGAGCTACCCCCTGTCAGAAAAGGTTTCCCTTTTCAGCCTTGCTTTTTAGGGAGTCAGCTGGGGATCATTTCTCTGGCTGGATAAGTGCATGCCTTGAGGTATTTCTTTGCTCTTTTATTCCTTCAGAAATATAACAAAAAACAGCTGCCATCAAACTTATAAAGGTCCAAACTGCTTCCAGTAAGCCTGGTGAAAAGTTTGGGTGCCCATCTCAGGTTTACCTGGGCTGGCTGAACTCGAGGTGCCAAGTTTACCTCATGTATACAGGTGACATCACCTGTGGCCAGCTGCAAAGGGGTTTGTCATTAAATGAAGAGGTCTGTGAGAAATCAAGGTCTCACCCTCCAGCCCAGCTTACCCACTCCTGCCCCACAGGGGGCTGAAGCACATCCCCAGCAGTGCTCTCGGGTCCACCCCGCACGAGGAATTCGCATCATTTTCGGTTGTTTTAAAGCTGGGACTGAGTTTGGGAGAACACATTGCTCAACTCCCTTTACCAGCCCAGCCGGGCTGCTGATGTCCCACGTTTTGTTCTTTTGGCAGGTGCTATGAAGACAGGAGCCCGGAGCTTGAAGCTGACACGTGACAACCAGCAGTGGCTTTCTAGGTTCTTTATTTTTTTCCTTCGGGGAAAGAGCAAGGGTGGACTTCATATATAAATTATGATGTCCTTTCTGATCAGTACATTTACAGTAGTGTCCTACATAGCTTCCCCACCTGGGGCCTAAGGGCTTTCTCCAGTTACAGCCTGCCACGCTCGATGGTTGATATCTAACTCTATTTTTGATACGCCTTCAAACACTCAGATAATTCCAGCAGCAAGAAGCACCAAGGCACCATCTACTCCGCTAATAAACCGCTGCCTTAGATTAATGGCCTTTATAGTCTGTGCCAGGCAGTCACAGGCTCGTTAATCAGCGTAGCCCCACGTCGAGCCAGACCCGTGCGCTGGGGAAGCCTGATCTGAAGCTGAAGGCCGGATGGGGCTTAAATGCCCAAGTTTTAGGTCAAATCCCAGCACGACTGCTCCAAGCCCCTTATCCGCGGTGCCCTCATTGTCCCCACAGCAGTGGGATGGTCATAGGCACCTACCTCACAGGGTTGTTGTGAGGCCTTGTTAATCCATGTCTGTAAAGCATTTGGAGAGCCGTGAATTAAAGGTGCTGCTGAAATGCAAATTGCCATCTTAAACACTTTGTTATTATTCATAATGACGGAGCTTCAGGAAGGCAGGTCATTATCTCCCCACATGCTCGAAGGCTCAGCTGATGTGTAAGGAACAAAGTCCCTGCACAGACCAGGGTTTATCTCAGTGTAAAATGAGTGGTCACAAGCAAAATGCTGAGCTCCTTCAGCTCCTGGAGTCTGGCAGCCCAAGTTTGCCAGGAGAGCTTCCATCATCTCCATCACTGCTTTCCCAAAGCCTCCTGGTAGGCCAGAAGAGCAGCATCCCCTTGTGCAGTGCAAGAGGCAGCTGTGCTTTGCAGCTGGCAAGGAAATGTTCAGCAAAACAAATGCAATGTTTTCACAGCTCCTGGTAAGAGCCAGCGCACTTTCAACCTTTAACATCGGCACCAGGTAGTGTGATAAGTTGTTTTTTTAATAAATGACGCTTTTCTGGTAACATTCATGAAAAGTAAAATGTTGTCGCTCACCCAGGCTCCACCAGACTGGTGGATTTGCTTAACACAAAATCCCAGGTAATTCCCAGTTAGATGAATCCAGATAGCTCCACTTCCCAGAGACCTGTGACTCCACACATGGAGCACTACAAGTAGATTTTTAGTGAATGTAGAGTTATAACAAATCTCCCCGGACCTTTGAGACCCCATAGGATCTCACCGCTGCTTTAGTTTTCCCTCCTTTGACCTCCTTCTTCCTACAGGCCCTCGAGGGTCTTACAATGAGTGTGCTGAGGGCCTGGCACAGGGTGCCCAGAGAAGCTGTGGCTGCCCCTGGATCCCTGGAAATATCCAAGGCCAGGCTGGACAGGCTTGGAGCAACCTGGGACAGTGGGAGGTGTCCCTGGCAGAGAGGAAACCAGCAACAGCATTAGCAGTGATGAAGGCAACTGGGAAATGTCTTGCAGTGAGGGCCCAGAACTGGACACAGCCCTCGAGGTCCCTCAGCAGTGCCAGCACGGGGACAGGCACTGCCCTGGTCCTGCTGCCACCCCAGGGCTGGCACAGCCCAGGGGCCATCGGCCTCTTGCCCACCTGGGCTCATGTTCAGCTGCTGGCACCAGTGCCCCCAAGGCCTTTCCTGATGGGATCTAAAGCTGTTGGAGAGTGTCCAAAGGAGGGAGCCGGGGCTGGGGAAGGGTCTGGAGGGGCCACGCGAGGGGCGGCTGAGGGCACTGGGCTGGTGCAGCTGCAGCAGAGGAGCTGAGGGCAGAGCTCCCCGGGGCTGCAGCGCAGGGACAGCTCCGGGCTCTGCTCCTGGGACAGGGACAGCACCCAGGGAGCGGCCGGAGCTGGGCCAGGGCGGGCTCAGGCTGAGATCAGGGAAAGGTTCTTCCCCCAGAGGGTGCTGGGCACTGCCCAGGCTCCCCAGAGAATGGGCACGGCCCCGAGGCTGCCAGAGCTGCCAGGGATGCCCAGGGTGGGATTGCTGGGGTGTCTGTGCAGGGCCAGGAGCTAGACGGGACGATCCCGGTGGATCCCTTCCTGCTCGCGACATTCCATAATTCCACAACATTCCGTAATTCCACGGTTCCATGACCTCCCACCTCCCGCTCCCCTCAGAACCGCTCATGACGTCACCTCTCCTCGCAGTGACGTCACGCCCCCGCCAGCCCCAGCTCCCAGCAGCCCCCGCGCACAAGATGGCGGCGCGGGGCGGCGGGCGGTGAGGGAGGGGCGGCGGTGGCCGCGGGCCGACATGACCTACACGGCCGAGCAGCTGGACGGGGTGCGGCGGTGAGCGGCAACGGGGGGCCCGCGGGAGCACAGAGGGCCGCGGGGAGCGGGGCGGGAGGGCCTGGGGAAAGGCGGGGAGAGGGGCCGGGGAGCCCCGGGATAACCCCCTGTGCGCCCTCAGGATCAAGCGGTGCCGGGATTACTACGAGATCCTGGGGGTGAGCCGGGACGCCAGCGAAGAGGAGCTGAAGCGGGCGTACCGCAGGCTGGCCCTCAAATTCCACCCCGACAAGAACCGCGCGCCCGGAGCCACCGAGGCCTTCAAAGGTGAGGGGGCCCGGGGGGCACCGTGAGGGGCAGCGCCGGTGCAGAGGCGCCCGCCGGCCCACGGAGCCGGGCGGGGGTACGGCCACAGCACCGTCCTCACGGAACCCCGCTGCGGCTCGGCAGGGTTTGCATTTCCGTCTGCAAAATACACGTCTCCCTTAGAAACGATGGGAAATGTATCCCAGGTGTCATTCCCAGGTGCTTCTGAGGAGCTTTACAAAGGCCTGGAGGGACAGGACAAGAGGCAATGGCTTCTACACTGCCAGAGGGCAGGGTTGGATGGAATATTAGGAATAAATTCTTCCCTGTGAGGGTGCTGAGGCCCTGCCACAGGTTGCCCAGCGAAGCTGTGGCTGCCCCATCCATGGGAGTGTCCAAGGCCAACGTGGATGGGGCTTGGAGCAACCTGGGACAGTGGGAGGTGTCCCTGCCCATGGCAGGGGGTGGAATGGGATGAACTTTGTGGTTCCTTCCAACCCAAACCATTCTGGGATTCCATGGTACTGCAGAAGGTTCAGAACTTGGAACTGACACTGCCCATGCAGGAGTGTGGGCTGTTTGTCATCAGTAACTGCTCCTTGTCATGAATAAATTTTTATTTATATATATATATGTATGGGAATATGAAATTTAATCCAATATGCTGTGTCTGGAGTTCTCAGTTATGTTGCAGTGTTACTGTCTAAACTCATGCATATTTTCCCTTTCCATGCAGACCAGCAGGAGGAAAGCCAGTGATTCATTCATAGTCTGTTAAAACAAGGAGCTTCTGAAGGGATGTTCTTTCTTTCTTTGTGTTTGGGTTGTATTTCTCTATGAACTTGTTCTGTCAGAGATCAAAGAAGAAGATGAGCCAAACAAACCCTTCTGAGTGGTTGGATGTGAGGTGTGAAATAGATGTGCCACACGGCTTCAGGAGCACCTCTGCCAGCAGGAAAAACTTGGGATAGCCCTCTGCATTTTAACTGGTCCCTGCAGTTATTCACTTTGTGTTAATTGTATGTGGTGTATGGAGGTGCACTCCAACCAAACTTGCATTTGGTTTGAGGTGATAAAATGCTCCATTCTCCCCCAGTTTCTTGGCTGAAGTGAACTCTCACCCCAGTTTTACAAATATTTCAAGTCTCTCTATATACTTGGACACTTTTGTCTTTCTCCGGGCATCAGTGACAGCAAAAGTGGTTTCCATCACAGGTAATGCCAGAGCTGTTACACATCTTCTGTGAAAGTAGCTCAATCTTTGGTCAGGACAAATTTCCTAGGCTTGTTTGGGCTTTTTTTGCTATTCCACTTTAAAAAGTGTGGCATATAACACTGGAAATGTAACGCTGGTTTTAATTCCCTCTCCAGCAATAGGCAATGCTTTTGCAGTTCTGAGCAACCCTGAGAAACGACTCCGCTACGATGAACTCGGGAGTGACCACGAGCATGTCAGCACTGGCCAGGCCAGGCACTACAATTACTACACAGAATTCGAAGCAGACATCACACCAGAAGAAATATTCAATGTGTTTTTTGGTGGGCACTTCCCTACAGGTCAGTACCTGTCTGCAGGGATTTTGAAGGGCTGTGGACTAACTAACCCCGAGGGAACAGCTGGAGCTGGGCCAGAGCAGGCTCAGGCTGGATTTTGGGAAAAGTTTCTTCCCCCAGAGGGTGCTGGGGCACTGCCCAGGTTCCCCAGGGAATGGGCACAGCCCTGAGGCTGCCAGGGATGCCCAGGGTGGGATTGCTGGGGTGTCTGTGCAGGGCCAGGAGATGGATGATCCTTGGGGATCCCTTCCCACTCAGCATATTCTGTAATTCTGTAAACCATGAGGAAGGTCAGTGTCCCTTGGGACTGCTCAGGGAGTTGATGATACATCTGAAGAGACCAGAAACCTTTTCACATTTGATTTCTGCCTCTTTTATTCCCTCCATCATCTGAAGCCAGCAATGGTGTGGGAGGTAAAATAGGGTGTGAATGAGAAGGGATCAGAGGTGTCTTTGGTGATGGTTGGACTCAGTGACCTCAGAGGTCTTTTCCAACATGGACAATTCCATGATAGAGTTGTACTTGAGGCACCTGACAGCATTCCAGCTCCTGGAGCTGTGGTCTCAGGGGAAACAGGAGCTCCTGTGCCTCACAGCAGCCCGTGCTGTAAGGAAATACAGCCCTGGAGCTCAGCAAGTGCTGCGTGCCAGGAGAGGATCCAGGGTCCAGTGGATGTGCAGGATCCAGTGACACAGCAGTGGAGCTGTACCTGGAGTAGCTCCGTGCATGTCTCAGTCCAGCCTTGGCATTTGAATTTGTAGGAAAAATAGATCCTGCAAGATCAGTGGATTAAAAGGAAATCTGAAAGGTGTGAGGACTTCAAGGGCCTTCCTGGCAGCATCTAAGGAATTGCTTTAGCACTCCTGGGAACTTTTCACCTCCAAGCTGTGACAAAAAGCGAGGTACACACCATTTACTACAGCCTGAAGACACAGAGACAAGGAGTTACTTACTAAACCTTGCTGTGAGTGGTGCATCTTGCAGCTAAGGGGACCTCAGATTGCTCCCAGACTTGCATCAGTGGATATCCAAAGTGAGCCAACCCCAGCATGGTGTAATTCCAGCTGGAGTCTGCAAGTTTTCCATTTCTGACTGTGCAGGGAATTGCACCTGGGTGTGCCTTTCGTGGGACATTACCCTCCTGGAATGGGCCTGTGGGGAACAGGGTGCTTGGAGTTGAGGACAGGAAATTGAGGAGCTGTGGGAGGGGTTTGGGTACTGGGCATGGCAGGTTCAACAGGGAGACTGGCATGGAGGAGAAAATGGGAACTTTTAGCAAAGCAGCAAACAGTAAGAAAATGAAAATATGATTTTGTAGTAGTGGGTGTTGGTAGTAAACAAGAGTTTCCTCACTGGGCTTTTGGGGGCAGGTCTATGGCTTTGTTTTTACTGAGCAGTTTTCCTCTATGGATATTCAATGGAAAAATAGTTCAATTTAAAATGTTAAATGTGAATAACCTCAAAGGAGACTCCACGTGGCAGAGTGTTGCAGCTGTAATGAGGAGAGGCTACAAGTTCTTCTCATAAAAAATAAATGCACATGGAACAAAAGAAACCGCTGGCAGGAATTCTTGGAGAAACTTAAAATTTGGGAAAACCTTTTTTCTAGGCACCCCTATAAAAGTCATTCTTCTTTTCCCACACTGGCTGCTTCGTTTCACAGCTTGATAAAATCCTGTCTGAGCAATGTTGAAGGATAGAAATAAACTTTCTTTTTTCCCAAAAGAAACTTTCCTCCTTGGAGCCAGCCTGGCTTGGCTCGCTGTTGGAGCTCTGACTGCACACATGCCTAGAGCTTGGAAAATCTTTGAACAAGCAGTGAAACAGAGGTTTTGACACAATAGCAGGAGTCACCTTTGCCCAGGTTTCTTGCAGAACTCTTTGGGAAACTCAAAAAAGGACAGGATAAGAGTATAAAATACTGTGACATCTTTCCCAGGGCTTAAAAATAGTTTTGCATTTCTGTTGTGATGATAAGCCACAGATTTCAATTCTCTAACACAAAGACATTCTGAATTTCAAAAGAGGAGAGCACAGCTATTATTAAGATATTCATATGGTGATAAAATCAGATCCTGAGCTTCAAATTGAAGCAGCAAATGCAATTCTTCCCTCACTGTAGCTTTTTTAAAAATAAATCAACTGCGTTCCGTGTGCAAGAAAGAAAATCCTGAATTGTTCTCCTTTTTTACTCTTTTTTAAATCTCTTTTCTTATTGTAAAATAATTAAGTGAAATTATTAATGGCTTGAAGGCAGAGGAATTAGAAATGCGGGTAGAAGACCACATTCAGTAATTATAGGAGACCATAATTCATGACCTGAGCCTGGTGAAGCAAATTCGTTTTCCTGCCACAGCCTTGCAAGTGAATGTGACAAGAACAGCATTAAAATATGAGATACAATCATAAAAATCAGAACGTGTTTCTGCAGCTTGATTTAAATTAAGATGGATTGGAGCACACTACAATTTCTCTGGTAGGCTTTTTGGAATAACATTGTGGTGGCGTTTAATTCTGAGGTGGTTTATGCTTTTACTCTGAGATCTCCCAGCTGTAATCCAGGCTGTGGAGAATAAACCTGGATAATTAAATAGAAACTGAGGAGTCCTGGTGAGTTCCAGCAGCTGGGTGAAACACGGGTCTGTCCTGCTTTCTTTTCCAGGGAATATCCACATGTTCTCCAATGTAACCAGAGATGCTCACTATTACCCGCGGAGGCACCGGGCTGAGAGGGCGTGGACACAGGAGCCAGAGGAGGAAGAGCACAGGCCACAGGTAGCCAGCAGGAGGGATCTCCTGAGCTTAAATATTTAAATATCTCAGCAGGGGGAGGGATCCTCTTCCAAAGCCAGGACAAACCTTCCCGTGCTCAGTGTTTAGCCTCAAGGGCTGCAGGCACAGTGGATGTTTTCTTTGTCGCTAGATTGGTTGTTATTAATCACTGCTGTAAAGATTCATTGTGTTTATAGGATTACAGGCCCTGCAGTTTCTGTCACGGAGGGTTTTGCTGCTGCTTGCTTTTTGCAAGCTCCAGTGCTTGGTAATCCAACACCAATTAGGCCAAATGGGGACAGGTAACGGATATGGAAGTACTGGCTTGTCCTCAAGGTGTATTTAATCTTTCAGTAAATTAGCACCCAGGGGCTGCCCAAGCCTCTTCCAGCTGGGGACAGGATGGGTCTGGGATACATTTCTGCCAGCTGAGACCTCCAGGTGAGACACAAGGTGTCCTTTGTTAACAGTCAGTGCACATACACACCTGCCACCTGCCTTGGCAAAATCTTCCTCCGGAGACAGTCTGTTAACCTCTAGGGATCGTTCTCCAAGGAAGATGAGTTTTTCCTTGTGAGTCTCAGGCTCAGAAAAAAAACCTGGTACAGCTGACAGACAGCTAAGCTGGGGGAAGTGAATCCAGCCCCGCACTTCAGGAAAGACTCTGAAGGGCTGGAGCGTGTCCAGGGCAGGGANTGGAAAGGGTGCTCAGGCCTTGGCAGGGGCTGCCCAGGGAGGTTTGGAGTGCCCATCCCTGGAGGTGTCCAGGGAAGGGCTGGAGGTGGCACTCAGGGCTCTGGGCAGGGTGACAAGGTGGGGATGGGGCACAGCTTGGACTCGATGGGCTGGGAGGGCTTTTCCAACCTCAGTAATTCTGTGATTCTGTGATTCCCACGTACTACTGCATCAGGAATCCTAGTTGCTATCCCAGGGCAGAGGGCAAAGCCTAAATAGCTGAATATTGTATTTTCCTCTGCATGAGAAAAGGCATTTTAGAACCCAGCTTAGAAAGAAGTGGAAGGGCAGAAGGAGAGATCAGTGTTTTCTCTTTGATAATGTTTCCACTCTTTTGTTCTGCTAAATTAATCCAAACAAAAGCCCCAGCACTTGCATCCTGTGTGAAATTACACTGCATGTGAGCTGTTAACCCTGTACTGCTCAGCCATTAAATGCAGTGCTTGAGCAGAGGCCGAGATCTACAATGGAGAGCAAATTCGGAGGGTGCAGGAAAGCCGTAGGCACACAGGAATTGCAGGGTGTTCCTGCAGGCTGGATTGGACACTGACAGGTAGCACTGTAAGGAAGGGGCAGAGGAAAAGATAATGGAAAGAAAATGGTGTTCGAGAGTGTTCTGATATTAATAAAGGTTATTTAGAAGTTAGAGTGTCATCCCTCTCACAATCCCAAATTCCTTCATCTTTTTTCTTCTAAGTTTCCATGTAACACATTGTTGATCTGTGATTGATAGCCTGGCTTCTGTGAACAGATGCCTCTTTCCATCTCTGTATTTTCTTGACTGCTAATCCTTGTACTTTTCAGAATTCATACTCTGCATTTATCCAGTTGATGCCAGTTTTCATCATCATAATAGTGTCAGTTATAACCCAGCTGATGGCCACCAACCCACCCTACAGCTTATTCTACAAATCGTAAGTCCTTTAAAACCACATTTTTCCGCTGTTGCTGTTTGCAGTATGGAGGCAGATGGAAGTTGGGTTTGATAGCAAAATGCGTGTTAATGTTCTGCTCTTTGTAGAAAATGTTATCAGTTTGTAAATAAGGAAATACCAGCAGGCTGCACTGGTGAGTTCTCCTGAGCACTGTGGGGTTACCTGTGGGGAGCTTTAGTGCACAAAGAGGGTCAGAAACCTTCCTCAGCTGGTGTGAAATGGTTTTGCACAGTGATACAGAATGGAGAATGTGGGTGTAGATCAGCCTCTGATCTGCCCCCTGAATCTGTGGACCACCCGTGAGGTTCCTCTGGAAAGCAACTAAAAAGTGATACCTGTGGTTTGCAGTATAAATCCAAATCTTCTCTGGAGCATGAATTCCACCGGAAGCTCCACAAATCGTTAAAGCCTTGAAATGCCCTGGTTTAACCTCTCTAGGGAAGCAGGACCCTGGGGCCTGGTGGGCTCTGGGAGCAGAAGGACCCCACCAGAGCTGCTGTACTGGGAGCTTGTGGGGCACGGGAACACCCATGTGCTCCTCTCACATCCCGTGCTGGGGGAGGGAAAGCGCTGACCTGGGCTGGCCCTTGCTGGGAGAGGAGTGGGGACCAGCAGAGTGCTCCACACACTCCCCTTGCACCCTTCTAGGAGTAAAACTGCTCCGGTCTGGCCTGTACCCTCCTCTCCTCTGCCAGAGCAGCCCAACACCCCTCACCATTTCACAGCACGATGTCAGAGTGAGGCCCTCAGAAAAGAACAGGAGGGTGGTTGTTTTTAGGGTGGTTTTTTTTCCAATGAGTGTTTTTGCTATCTGCCAGTCCCATGTGAAACCTCCCACGCTGCCCCCACAGCAGCTGAGCTGCTTTTCTTCACTACCTCCCCTTCTCCTGGTGATGTGAGATAGTCAGGCCTGAGCCTGGTTCAGAGTTAGGCTGTTTCTCTAAATCATAGCCTTAAAAACAACTGAACAGCCTAAAACCTAGAAGAAATTGGGGGCGCCTCTGAGACACAGGGAAAGAGAAGGAAAAGAGGAGTCCAGGGAAAAGGGGCAAACAGGATTCCTCTGAGTAGAGTGTAACCTCTGTGTTTTGGCTGCCTGCCTCTCTCTGTGGGCAGTGATTTGAGCAAAGGCCTGGGTATCTTTGTTCAAATAAGGAAATTCACGCCAGGAGTGTGGTTTAATCCAGTGACTGTGTCAGAGGGGCTGCTTCTTCTTAATGGGTATTTTCCAGCCTGTTCCATGCCTCACCGTGCTTGCTGATGATTATAAAACCCTGAAGGAAAGTGTGGCTAGAATCTCCCCTGCTAAGTTTTATTTCTACTAAAGGATCCAAAAAATGGGAAAATCCAAATCCAATTGCATTGTGCCCCAAGTTTTTATAATCTCTACCTTTGTTATCAATCCCCATGGATTTCTGGACCAAGCTTGCCAGAAGTCACAAGCAAACAGAATAAAGTGTCTGCAGAGTTCAGAGATAAAATTTGCTCTTATGTTTTAGAAGTATCTTGATTGAACTGTTGGGAACAAGCACAGTATTTGGAAGGAACTGTGTTGATATCTCTCCATCTGAGATATTTTCCTGTGGTTGTAGCAGGAGGGTGGATTGATTCTGTTAGTACTGCAAGGCTTGCTGTCCCTGAGACTTGTAATTTCCTGACTGGATGGTTGAGGGAGCCATAATCCTGCAGAAATGGACTGTACAAATATTGCTGCAAATACTGTCCTCTGGAAATGCTAATATGGAGAAACAGCTCTTGATTTCTTGAGGTCTGAACTGCTGAAACATCTCATTTCTCGCTGCTGTTCCCACAGGTCCATAGGCCACGTTGTCAGCAGAGAAACAGAGAATTTGCAGGTGCCTTACTATGTTGATAAAAACTTTGAAAAGAATTATCAAGGAGCAGAACTTCAAGAGCTTGAGAAAACAGTTGAGAAAGATTACATAGACTATATTCAGACCAGCTGCTGGAAGGAGAAACAGCAAAGTAAGTTATTTCTGTCCCACGTGTGTTTCAGGGGCTGGGGGGTGGTTGTGCTTCACAAAGCTCTGCTGGTTTTAGCCTCGGTTTCCAATCCTCGTAACATCTCAGCCTTGCACTGGTTTAAGGTGTCTCACATCTGCTCTTAACACTGAATTTGCTAGTCTTGAGATCTGTCAAAATACCTTTGAAGTGATTCTGAGAGACGAGTGGAAAGCAGACTTCACCATTTGAGACACTTTTTTCCGCTCAGGTTTTATGCTTGAATAACTCTTAGTGATGTTTTAAACATACAACCCACCACATTTCTCTAGCCCTGACAGATTGCTAGGCTGGAAAAGATCTTGAGACATCACCTATTCCATGTTTCCTTTGCTGGAGCAGAATCAGTTTTGCTTTGACTGGCTCCACAAAAAGTTTCTGTAACTTTTTCCTTAAAATTTCTCCAGGAGAGTTCAGAGTGTGTCCAGGTGCTCTTGGCTCTCTTGCAGTGGGCCGTGTTCCTGGTATCAGTTTTCAGAGCATGTTTCTGTGGTTTGGGTGTTATTTGCATTTTCTATCTTTAGCGGAGTTGGAGATCATGTTTTTCACCATTTTCAAGTCTTTCAAACACAAGAATTGAATGCAGAAAGAGAGAACACAGATGTGAGCATTCAAAATCGTTATTCCCCCTCAGCCCTGAGTGGATCAGTGGCACAAATAAAGGCATGTTAAGCCCATATTTTAAGGCACATTAACCCCATATTTTATTACTTGTTAATTGTGCTAATCTGGTTCGTTGAAGAGACAGCAAATTCCTGCTGCTTGCAGAATGGTAAGGAATAACAGAAATCAAATTAAGAGGAGTAGCTTAGTCTGGGATGTTGTGACTGATTTTATTCACTGATTTTATTCACCTGAAGAACTCATCACCTTCAAATGAGTCGACACCAAGCAGTGCTGTGTGTAAAGGAAGCTGGAACAAGTTGTGTCTGTGAATGTTCAGTAGCAGCAGACAAGCTGCTGGAGCTCACTGGTGGGGGTTTTAAATTGCTCTGTGCAGAACAGTCCTCAGCACACTGCTAAAAGGTGCCTTTGCACTTGTTTTCAGTTTCTTCACCAGTTGCATCATTGTAGAAACACAGTTTGTCTAAACAAGACTCATTTAATCCTACAGGAATAGTGTTACTGACTCCAGCCTCTTTACAGGTTTTTGATGGGAAGGCTTGTTTTGGCTTATTTTACGTAAAAGTTACCAATGCTGCTTTTAAAGAGAAATAAAAAGGTGTAGGCTCTGGAGTTAAAAAGGAAAAGAACCCATAACATAAGACCATCAAAGTCCTGAAGTTTTTGGTGTGCTTGACTTGGGAACTTTGAGTATCTGTGGCTGGCAGGAGCAGCCTCCAGGATTAACGTGGCTGTTAATACTCATAAATGTAGGCTTGCTACAGGAAGAAAGTTTATTTCTTACAGAAAAATCCCTTCGATGGACCTCGTGCACCTGAAACTCACCACACTGTCTCTTTCACAGAGACCTGGAGCTGAGGAGAGCCCAGCCCCAAAAAGGGGGACAGGGTTTGTGAGTCTGAGAGAGCCCAGGAGTCAGAGAGGGGAGATGATCCATCCTGGAATGCCGAGTGCCTGCCAAACCGTGCTCCTCCAGAGCTTTGTACACTTAGGGATTGTGTTAGTCACCAGCTGCAAATACATTTACAGCAGCCACAGTTAGCACAGCCTGGGGACACCGCTGTCAGTAAAAAGCAACCGTTTTCAGAGTGCTTCCCATCCAGGCCATAGCTGAGGCTGGGCTGACCTTAGGACAGTCGTGTTTGTAAAAATAAACTCTGAATACAGGATGGAGTGCTGAGGGAAAGTTCTGCAGATGCTGAGGCTGTTCTGAGTCAGCTGTTGCTGCACAGTGTTGGTCCCTTAATCCTTGCTGAAGTGTGGACTTGGTGAGTCCTTGACTTGGTGATGAGCTTTTTGTCAGTCAAATGTCTATTTATAGTACATTTGTTGTGTTTGCTAAGGGCACGATTCCCTTGAGCACCAGCAGAATGGACAGAGATGAGTTGTTCAGGAACAGTTTGGTTTTTAAACTCCTTGATTTTATGACTTGAAAAGTGTTACCTGGTGTCCGACAACCCTAAGGAAAACCTTAAAATAATGGATTGGTTGGTAGTTTGTTCAGCCAGTCAGTTTTACAGTGCTGCACCAGACTCCTCAGCAGAGCAGCGTGTGAAAGTTGGGTGTGCTGTGGGTTTGGGTCTTCTGAAGTCTTGGGCACAGTTAAGTTCAAAAAGCACGTCCCAGGGTTTTACAGGAGATGGTTCAGCTGGGATGGCTCAGTTGTGAAGTGAGGCTGCAAAGAGCTCGGGGTCACAAAGAGGCAACTGAAAACCAAATCAGGATCAGTAGCATAGAATTGTTGGCTGGTTTGGGTTGGAAGGGACCTGAAAGCTCATCCCGTCCCACCCCCTGCCGTGGGCAGGGACACCTCCTACTCTCCCAGGCTGCTCCAAGCCCCGGCCAGCCTGGCCTTGGGCACTGCCAGGGATCCAGGGGCAGCCACAGCTGCTCTGGGCAGCCTGTGCCAGGGCCTCCCCACCCTCACAGGGAAGAATTTCTTCTGTGTATCCAATGTAAATATAGTTGGAATTCAATATTTTAGAACCTCCTTGAAGAAAAGGCTTCAAAGGAACTACTCTGTAAAAGATTGAAACCCACAGGGAGCAAATGTGATGGAATGAATGCTGTCGAAAGTGCAGGGAATCATTTTCCCCAGTTGGATAAGTGTAAACTGAGATTCTCCACTGCACAGCTCCGGGGACTCTGGGCTCAGGGACAATTCCTGAGCCTGTTTTTGCTAGGGGCTTGACAAGGCTGTGCCCAACACTGCTTGAGTGGCATTTTGGTTATAAACCTATAAATGGATTCCTGCTCTAAAATGAACTGTTCCTTCCTGTCAGTTTGCGAAGCTTTTCGGTGAGTGGGAGGAGGGTTAAATGGCTTTAAATTTCAGTGGGACAGGGACAGAGGACGTAAGGCATGAAAGGATCTATTGAAGTTCTTTCCACCCTGAATAATTTTGTAAAATGAGGGGCTTGTAAGGTGTATAAAAGCTCTTTGAAAAATTGAGTGTCATCAGGTAGCCTGTGCTTACGGAGATGTTGACCTTTTCAGAAGTAAATTACTGCTGTTCTCCTCGGTGCATCTAATCCTGCAGCCAAATTATTCTTCAGGGAGAAACCTATATTAAGACTTCCTCAGCTAATCAGCAAAAGAAACTTCTCTGAATTACTGGGGGGAAATAATTTAAACAATGGGATTATTTCAGTTTTATGCGGCTTTTGAGAAGAAGGGGAACAAAATGCAAAGTACCTTTGAGATTGTTAATGAAAGGGCAGGGAGGCCTTTCAGACGAGTCCCTTGGGTAGTTGTTCACCTCCCTGGATTCAATACCCACCAAAATTAAAATTTAAAAGTGCCACAAGGATAACAAAGCACTGAGAAACAGTTCTCTAAAGGAGGTTCACGGCTTCATCCTAATACATCTTTTTTCTTCGTCTTTCAGAGTCTGATTTGTCAAATTTGGCCAAGCTCTACAGAGATGAGCGGTTAAAACAGAAAGCAGAGTCCCTGAAACTTGAGCACTGTGAGAAGCTCTCCAGTCTGATTGGGATGCATAAAGGGGGCTGACCAGGACGGGCACGTTCCGTAGTTTTACTTAGTGCTGTTTTAACTTACGTTTTTATTTTCCTTCATATGAAGAGGGAAGGAGTCTGTTGTAAAGAGTCTGGACAGTGCAGTCCCTCTGCAGGTAGTGCAGAGAGGGGCCAGCACGAGCTGTTTGCTGTAATATATCCTGTACATTAGATTTGGTTCCAAGGACCAGTGGCACTTTGTAAATTAATTCCCCAGGACGCGCTCTGAGTTCGGAACCCGTCTGCGTGGGTGGTTTGTCTGCCACCCAGGCCGTGTGTGCTTCCCAGGAGAGCAGGCGCCTCTCGGCTTTCCGTGTTTGCCATGGAGCTGCAGCTCACTGGATCCCCGGTCAGCGCCGTGCTCGGGGCTGGGGGTCAGCTCCCCCCGTCCCTCCGGGCTGTGCCAGAGAGCTGGGCTGGTTCCAGTGCAGGAGGGACAGTCCCTGCCTGAGGTGAGCCCCTGAGCACATTCCCAGCTCTCCCAGTGTCCCAGGGATCGCGTCCCGTGCTGCTCCAGGGGAGGGCTGTGCCCATCCTGACGCCAACATGGACCAGGCGATGGGAGGCTGGGAATTGCACCGATTCCAGTGTCTGCCAGCCCGTTGGGAAAGGAGAACTGTGTTCGTTCCCTCATCTGTTTCCGATGGCATATTTTGAAGCTGGCTATTCCGTTCTGGTTTTTATCTGCACACTTTCCCAGCTCTCCCAGGGCCCTGCTTTTTCTGGTACAGTTCTCATGTAGCATATTTTTACTCTGTTGAGCAGCTATGAATGTTTCACTGTAGACATGATAATGCAAAGAAAAAATCCATGTGGCAATGTCCTGTTTTTTCTTGATCTTCCTTCACACAGCCAGGCCTTGAAGGACAGGTTGAGGCTGGGTTGTCCTCAGGAGCAGCAGACCGGTGTTAGACCAGTGTTACTCCAGTTGAGCTCTATTAACCCCCCGAGGCAGTTTGGTGTGTGCCCTGCGTGGAATGACCTGCTCTTCCAGGGAATACCTGCCCGGGGTGGGGGCTCACGGACCAGCACTGCTCCCCTCTGACCTTGGCAGTGTCAGTCAGACCTGAGCAGGGCTCTGCTGTTGCCACATTCCTGAAACTGGAGTCACACAGGATGCACAGGTGGCCTTGGCTGAAACCTAGGGAGCAAATGCTCAAAAGCTTGGGAAATGCCAGGATTAAACCTGCCTTTAAAGCTCAGACTGTCAATGTGCTGGGCACTGGTGCAGTGGTGTACAAGTCCCTCTGGATGGAACTGGGAATGTTGGTACCACAACGCGCCCCCTGCATGTCCCTGTCCCATCCATACAGCCCTGGGAGGTTGGGCAGCAAACATAGCTGGAAAAAAAACTTTTCTGAAGTCTGCACTAGGATGTGGGGTTGGTTTGAGGCCTGGTGCTCCTGTACGTGAGCCCTAAACATCCCAGCTGGGAGGAGAACACTGCAGGTACGGCAGCAGTGCTGTGGTGGTGTGTCATAAAAGGGGAAAAACAACATAGTGACTCTCTAAGTTGCATTTTTATGCTGACATTTGTGCCCCATTTGTAGGAAGTCTTGTAGGAACGTGCGGGGATGTTGAGTAGAATTTGTTGGGCACCTGGAACAGGAAGAGCACCAGTGAAAAGGGCATTTTGAGGGGGTTGGTGTGGAACATACTTAGTGCCAGAGTTAAAAGGCAAAAATGGGTTATCATTCCAGGCTGGTGGCTGGCAGAGCAGGCAGCCCTAATTCTGGTATTTCCCATTTTTGAGCACAAGTGTGTTCAAAAAGTGAAAATAATGTTTCTTTTTATCTATTAAATAGCTTGTAGAATATATTAGAAATCGATTTAAGTGGTTGGACTTGGTTCCTGGGTTGGTATCGTCCCTGTCATTCCTGTGTGACTGTAGAGGGATACAGGTAGGGAGACCAAATCCAGTGACTTCCTGGACTCACAGTGTCCTGCACGGAGCTTGAACTCCTTCATAGCATTTTGCACTGAAACCAGATTGTACCTTTCACCCAAAGATCTTGAGTACTTGATGGAGGTGGGAGACCTCCTGTGGGAAGCACAATCAGCTGGGAAACGCAGGAGGGAGGTAAAAACATCCCCAAAAGCAATAAGTGTTCTTTGTTCCTAACCAGGAAGGGTCAGGGTGCTGGTCCCGGTGCGTGCTGTGAGGGAGGGCGTGTGGCTTGGGGCCTCTGCGGTGACAAACAGGACAAGTTGTGTTCCTAAGGTGCTCCACAGGGAAGAGGAGAATCCTCTCTGGAGCCCGTGGTGTGGAAATGCATCGCTGTCCTTCTCCAAAGGGTACTTGGGGTTCTTCCTTGGGGGGGCTCTGACGGGAGGAAAGGGTGTTCCTGGGTGTACCAAGCGCTTGAACATGGATTTGTGTGTGTATATATATTTATTTATTTTTAAATTAAAGACGTGACATCGCTGTGCCTGTCCGTGGTGGTCCGAGC
>VZTD01000674.1:321138-339810 GCA_013397725.1 Rhagologus leucostigma
CGGGGGCTCTGCCGGTGGCCCCGGCCCCGCCGCCCCGCTCCGAGCCGGGGAGGGCAGCGAAGGTCCCCCCGGGCGGCTGCCGGAGCGGAGGGAGGCCTGGGAGCACTCGCCGCAGTGGCCGGCGGCCACGGAGCCCTTCCCGCCTGCTGCCCCGGCGGAGAATTCCAACTACTTGGCGATCCCCGAGAGAGCCCCCAAATCCACGCTGATGCCAAAGCTGCCCTCGGTCCCCAACCCAGGCAGTGCATCCTTTGGGACCCCTTTTGTCCCCAGCCCGGCCAGCGCCTCTTTTGGGACTCCCTCAGCCCCCAAGCCAGCCAGTGCACCCTTTGGGACCTCCATGGTCACCAGCGCGACCAACTCATCCTTTGGCTTCTCGTCAGCCTCCAGCCTGGCCAGCACATCATTTGGGACCCCCTTGGTTTCCAACCCAAACAAGTCTTCTGGGGCCCCTCTGGTCCCCAACCTGTGCAGCACATCCTTTGGGAACGCCTTGGTCCCCAGTCCATCCAGCACATCCTTTGGGTCTCCCTTGGTCCCAAATGCATTCAGTGCATCCTTTGGGTCCCCACTGGTGCCCAATCCATCCAGTGCATCCTTTGGGAACCCCTTGATCCCAAATCCATCAAGCGCGTCCTTTGGGAACCCCTTGATCCCCAATCCATCCAGTGCATCCTTTGGGAACCCCTTGATCCCAAATCCATCAAGCGCGTCCTTTGGGTCTCCCTTGGCCCCAAATCCATCCAGTGCATCCTTTGGGTCTCCCTTGGTCCCAAATCCATCAAGCGCGTCCTTTGGGTCTCCACTGGTCCCTAATCCATCCAGTGCATCATTTGGGAATGCCTTGGTCCCCAATGCATCCAGTGCATCCTTTGGGAACCCCTTGATCCCCAATCCACCCGGCATATCCTTTGGGTCTCCCTTGGTCCCAAATCCAGCCAGTGGATCCTTTGGGAACCCCTTGATCCCCAGCCCAGGCAGCTCCTCCTTTGGGTCCCCCTTGGTCACCAACCCAGTCCCCACTTCACTTGGGCATCCATCAGTCTCCACCGTGGCCAGCTCTTTCTTTGGATCCCCTTTTGTCCCCAACGCAGCCAGCGCGCCCCTGGGAACTGGTGCCTATCCCCTTCCTGGTGGGGAAGTGCCCTGGAGCAAGCCCAGCTCTGAGTCCCTCCTGCCCCGACCCCCCGAGGGCCCGGCTGCTGTGGAGCCCCCAGCCCAGCCCCATCTCGAGGATGCTCCTCACTTCCTCAGAAGGACCGATGGCCCCTCGCCGAGCGGGAGGAGCAGGCAGAGCCCCCCCAAGCCCTTCTCCGCCCCCCTGCTCCCCCAGCGGAGGATGCTCGTGGATCCCAGCAGCGGGAAGTGCTACTACATGGAGCCGCCGCGGCAGCCCCAGATGAAAACGCTCTACGACCCCGAGACCGGGCAGTACCTGGAGGTGCGGGTCCCGCCGGTGGCATCGCACACCGGCCTCTACCAGGCACCTTTCAACCCCCTGGTCATGGCCCCGGGGGTCTACGGCCCACCCTACGCACCCTACGGCGGCTTTTCGGGGCTCCCGGCACCGCCGCCCTCCGCGCCCTCGCCGCCGCACCCCGAGCTGCCGGCTGCCGACAACCCCGGCGTGCCCGGGACCCCCGGCTCTGCTCCCAAGGGTGAGGGGCCGTCCCCTGCCGGGGGTCCCGACTGCGGCTACCTGGAGAGCCTGTACTACATCCCCACGGGGATGCGGGCCAGCCCCGGCCCCGAGCAGCCCCCGGCCCGCGCCAGCCCTGCCGCGCCCGAGAAGGGGTCTCTGCTCCGGATGTGACGGGATGGACCCGCACGGACGCCTCTTCCCATGGCCGGGCTTTAGCCCAAAGTCAGCATCACCCTTGGGAGAGCCCCCTGCCTGCGGCTGAGCTGGCAAAGCGCCGAGGGGTAGCGGGCACTGGCTGGACCTCACTGGCTTCTCATGGAAGTGGGGACAAAAAGGGCATTTTCCAGTGTGAGCACCTGGCAGCCCTGAAGGGGCTTGGAGGTGTGGGCCCCGGTCAGCAAAGGGACCACACAGGCCCTGCTTTCCCCTGTCCTGCCAGTCCCATCCCAAGGATGACCTGGGCTGGTTCGCACAGGGGGGTGATGTCCTGGGCACCCCCAGCCCCGGCTGCAGCACAGACACCCCAAAAGAGCAATAAAAATGCTGAGACAGCTTTAAATCTGCTTATTCATCCTGTGCTTGTGTGGTCTGTAAAGGGGGGCGAGGAGCTGAGGCACTTGGAACCTGCAGTCCCTCTGTCTGTCTTGGAGTGTCTGCCCGAAAAATCCCAGTCCCTGGGAGCAGGAGGGGACTCTGCACTCATCAGCGAGCCCTGAACCCCAAACCCCAGCCTTGAGCCCCAAACCACAACCGTGAGCCTCAAACCCCAGTTGTGAACCCTAAACCCCAGCCCTGAGCCCCAAACCGCAACCGTGAGCCTCAAACCCCAGTTGTGAACCTCTAACTCCAGCCGTGAGTCCCAAACCACAACCACGAGCCTCAAATCCCAGTCCTGAGCCCCAAACCCCCACCCAGCCCCAGCCCCTGTAGGTCCACACCATCCCAGGAAGGATTGAGGTTGAGGAGAAGAGATCAGGCACTACAGGACTGAGTTACAGCAAAACCCTCCCGGAGAAGGGGCACTCGGTCGGGGACACCCCCACACACCCCCCCTTTCCTGCCGTGACACCCAGGACGGACGGGCCGCCCCAGCCGGATGCAGGTGTGTGCTGGCCGCGCCTCAGCGCCGCTCGCTCGCCCGCCCCGGGGGGTTTATAGCCCGCCCCGGGGGGTTTATAGCCACCCTGCGCCTCCGCCCCGCACTTTCTGAGCGCGGCAGGATGCGGCCGGCTCTGGCAGCGTGGCTGGTGCTGAGCCTGCTGGGGGGGACAGGGGCCCAGGGCATGTGCGGGGACCCCCCCGCCGCCCCGTCCCACTCGGCCCCTGCGCCCCAGCTCAGCGCCGAGGAGCGGCTCTCGCCCCACATGCCCGAGTCCCTGCGCTGCGACGCCTGCCACGCCATCGCCTTCCAGGTGGGCACCGGGGACACGGCACCCCAAAAGCGGAGTGAGAACCCTTGTGGGGATGCTTCAGCCTGGGGAGATGCTGCCGGCTCCCTTGGGGCACCCCACTGATGGATATTCCTTATCGGCACCTTAAAAAGCCTTTTGGGGCTCCTCATGGACCCTCTAACCCATACAGATGTGCTTCTGCAGCTGGGGCCGCACGGAAGGGGGTGCAGACCTCAGCTCCGCTCGGGACCAGGGTCATGGACAGGCTGCCACCCTCACTGCCCGGATTCTGCCTTTTTTCACCCCAGATTGAGGAGCAGCTGCGCAAGGCAGAGGGGAAGGTGGGCAAGAAGGCGCTGAAGGAGTCGGACTACATGGAGGTGCTGGAGAGGAGCTGCTCACAGGACTGGGAAAGGTGAGCGGGGTGTCACCAGGGATGGGGGTGTCCCCAGGGGTCGGAATGTCCCAAGGGTGGCGGTGTCCCAGGGATCAGAGTGTCCCCGGGGCTGTCCCCAGGGATAGGGGTGTCCCCAGCGACCATTTCCCCTCCAACCCCCCCTCTCCCCGCAGTTACGGGGTACTGGAGCTGGACGGGGAGAAGCGGCTGTCGGGGCCGGGGCTGCCCAGGCAGCAGCTCCTGAGCGTGATGGTGTCGGGGGGGCCGTGGCCGAGCAGGTGAGTCGGGGGTCTGGCGGTGCAGGGGGTCCGGGCACCGTCCGCTCGCCGCCGGGTGACCACCGCGGCTCCTCTCAGGCTCTCCAAGCTGTGCCACGGCTACGTGGGCGAGCAGGGCGAGGCGCAGATCTACGGGGCGCACCGGCGGGGCCCGGCCGCGCTGCGGCAGCTGCTGTGCCACGGGGACAAGGGACCCTGCGCCGGCCGCAAGGACAGCCCGGACCCCCGCAAGGCGCTGCAGAACGAGCTGTAGCCCCGGCGCGGTTAATGCTTAATGCCCCGGCGACCTTCGGAGCCGACTTCGTCCCCAGCGGGAGCCGACGCGTGCCGGGAGGCGGGCGCCTTCCCGGTGTCGCCTGTCACCGATGTCGCCTCCGTCTCTCGACGCCCGGCCCGGCCGTGCCGGCAGCAGCGCGGACTCGGTCCGGGCGAGCTGGGAATTACTCTGTAACCCACGGGCTCTAATGTTTCACCACGGCGCTGCTCCGGGCGGGTGCAGCCCCAATTAAAGGAGTTAATGGCTGATCCGTGCCGGGGCTGCGCGCCCTGGTTTCACAACCCCCAGCCAATGGCCGCCCTCCCGCCCGCCGCCCCTGCCACCGCCACCGCCCGGCCGGTGACTAAAGTCCTTCCCACGGCCATAAAACCCCCCGAGCAGAGACATCGCCGCCGGGGACACGTCACCGGAGGATGGGGACCCGCTCAGGAGACCTGGCTCAGCCCCAGGTGAATGCAGGCGCCGTCCCTGTCCCCATCCCCATTCCTTCCTCGGTGTCATCCCAGGGCGGTGGGGAGGGAAGTGGTCGCCGGGGACACCGACCCCAGCGATGGCCAGCTCAGGGTCAGGATGCCCTGCTGGGGCTGGCAAAGGCCGGGATGAGTCTGGGGGCCGCGGTGAATCCCGGGACAAAGGGGACATGCTGGAATGCTGCGGCTGGGACTGGCTGTGCCACCTTTCCCAGTGCGGGGATGCCCCTCCACACTTTCCAGGAACAAACTACCACGTAGGGAGCGGGGGGTTTGGCAGCCCAGACCCCTCTTGGGGGTCAGAGCTGGCACCGGGTGGGACTGAGCGGACACACGTGCCGAGCCACGGCCCGGTGTCACCCGCGGCTCCCGGGGCAGAGCCCAGCCCCTTTCCCGTGGGACACCTGGGTCCGCACTGACCCAGCTCCCTCCTCGTCCTCACTGCCAGAATGGGAACGTGGCTCCGGCCCCCGCTGGCTCCCCGCAGAGCCCCGGGAAGGAGCTGCCTGCGGCGGGCAGGGTGAGTACCGGGGCACCCCGCGGGCAGCCCGACACCCCAAACCCGTCTGTAACACACCTGCGGATGGAGACCGGCCGGCCGGGACCCCTCCCAGCCCTGAGGGCACAGGGGCTCCCGCGGGGCAGGGTGGGGTGCCCGTCCCTGCACGCAGCCCCAGGGTGAGACAGGCTGAGCTGTGCCCCCCCCCAGCAGGACCCCGGGGCGGGCACCAGGCCCCCCCGGCCGGAGGTGGACATGCTCTACAGGATCGAGGACGTGCCCCCCTGGTACCTCTGCATCCTGCTCGGCTTCCAGGTACAGCCTGGGAAGTGGCAGACCCCAAGTCCCCGCTCCCCGCGGTGTGGGGCACCCCCCAGCCCGGCTGAGCCNCACTACCTGACCTGCTTCAGCGGCACCATCGCCGTCCCCTTCCTGCTGGCCGAGAGCCTGTGCGTGGGCAAGGACCAGCTCACGGTCAGCTACCTCATCGGCACCATCTTCACCTGCGTGGGCATCACCACCCTCATCCAGACCACCGTGGGCATCAGGTAGAGCCGCGGCCCCGGCGGGACCCCCCGCCCAGCCCCGGGCCCGGGCGCAGGCATCCCTCTCGTCCCCCCTAGGCTGCCCCTCTTCCAGGCGAGCGCGCTGGCCTTCCTCGTCCCCGCCAAGTCCATCCTGGCCCTGGAGAAGTGGCGATGCCCACCTGAAGGTGAGGGCAAGGGGCTGCAGGAGGTGTCCGGCCTCTCGCCGTCCCCCGGGACCACCTCACCCCCCTTCATCCCCAGAGCAGATCTACGGCAACTGGTCACTGCCGCTCAACACGTCCCACATCTGGCAGCCCCGCATGCGAGAGGTACATCCTGCCACCGCCCCCGGGGCACCCAGACTCCCCGGCAGGCTGCTGACGCCCTCTCCCGCACCTCTCCATGCCCTGCAGATCCAGGGGGCCATCATAGTGTCCAGCCTGGTGGAAGTGGTCGTCGGGCTGCTGGGGCTCCCCGGGGCACTGCTCAGCTACATCGGGCCGCTGACCGTCACCCCCACCGTGTCCCTCATCGGACTCTCCGTCTTCCAGGCGGCTGGTGACCGGGCTGGCTCCCACTGGGGCATCTCTGTGCTGTACGGCATGGGGACACGGGGGGCAGGGTTGTCCAACATGGAGCCAGGAGGACGTCAGGGGCACGAGGGATCCCGTCTCTCTCTCCCCCCAGGACCATCTTCCTGATTGTTCTCTTTGCCCAGTACCTGCGGCAGGTCGCCATCTGCCTGCCCGGCTACCGGCGGGGCCACGGCTTTGTCCTGCTCCGCATCCAGATCTTCAAGATGTTCCCGGTAGGGACTGGCTGAGGGCGTGCTGGGGCGGCCCCAAATTCCCCCCTTTACCCACACGTGGGCTCGGGGATGCGGGAACATGCCGGTGTGTGCCCCGCAGATCATCCTGGCCATCATGCTGGTGTGGCTGGTCTGCTACGTGCTGACCCGCACCGGAGTCTTCCCCAGCCAGCCCGAGGAGTACGGGTACAAGGCCAGGACGGACGCCCGGGGCGAGATCCTGTCCGTGGCACCCTGGTTCCGCGTCCCCTACCCCTGTGAGTGCTCCGGGCCCCCCGATACCCCTTCGCCCTGGGGGATGTGGGGACCTGGTGCAGCATCACCGGGGCAGGGGAGCACCGGGGGGAGCCCAAAGCGGCACCGGTGAGCACCGGCTGGGAGGTCCCGGGGTGTCCCCAGCCCTGACCTGCTCTGCCCCCGGGCAGGCCAGTGGGGGCTGCCCACGGTGACCTCAGCAGCCGTGCTGGGCATGTTCAGCGCCACGCTGGCGGGCATCATCGAGTCCATCGGGGACTACTACTCCTGTGCCCGGCTGGCAGGAGCGCCCCCGCCTCCTGTGCACGCCATTAACAGGTACAGCCAGCTGTTCCCCGCTCCGCGGTTCCCCGCTCGCACCGTGGCATCCCTGGAGACCGGTCAGGGATGCTGCAGGAGCGTGGGATGGGGACCAGCCCGGCCGTGTTGTTCCCCAGGGGCATTTTCACCGAGGGCATCTCCTGCATCATCGCGGGGCTGCTGGGAACCGGCAACGGCTCCACGTCCTCCAGCCCCAACATCGGCGTCCTGGGCATCACCAAGGTACCGGGGCCGGGGAGGGTCCCGGCTCGGCCGGGGGGCACAGGCGCCGTCACCCGCTGCCCGTGTCTCTGCGCAGGTGGGGAGCAGGAGAGTGATCCAGTACGGCGCCGGGATCATGCTCGTGCTGGGCACCGTCGGCAAGTTCACGGCGCTCTTCGCCTCCCTGCCCGACCCCGTCCTCGGGGGGATGTTCTGCACCTTGTTCGGTAACTGTTCCCCCCCCCCCCAAAACCCGGAGCGCTGCTCTCGGCAGCTCTGGGCCACCTCCCCGCAGCTTCGGGGGCTGGTGAGCCCAAGGGATGCAGGGCGGGTTTGGGGGGAGCCGGGGCCGCCTCCTCGCACCCTCACCGCCGCTGGGGCAGCCCCCGATGCCCGGCCGGAGCGGGCACCTCCGCCTGCATCGCCGCGTCTCTGCCGGCAGGAATGATCACGGCCGTCGGCCTCTCCAACCTGCAGTTCGTCGACATGAACTCCTCCCGAAACCTCTTCGTGCTGGGCTTTGCCATGTTTTTCGGGCTGACGCTGCCGAACTACCTGGATTCCCACCCCGGGGCCATTAACACAGGTACCGCCCGCCACGAAAAGCCGCAGTTTTGGGTGTTCGGGGAGAGAGGAGGGCAGGTCTCCCGGCGCTCGCCCACCCCGGGGGAGCAGCTGGGAAATCCGGCTCCTCACAGCACCCCCGGCTCCGTCCCGCTCTCTCTCAGGTGTCCCCGAGCTGGACCAGATCCTGACGGTGCTGCTGACCACGGAGATGTTCGTGGGGGGGACCATTGCCTTCGTCCTGGACAACACCATCCCGGGTAACCGCAGCACAGGGGCCGGGGAGGGGGAAGCAGCGGCGCTGGGGCAGATTCCTCTTGATTTAGAGCCGCCAGAGGGGATGGCGGGGTCGGGGGGTGACACCGGACATCCCCGCAGGGACGCAGGAGGAGCGAGGGCTGGTGCAGTGGAAGGCAGGAGCGCACTCGGACAGCACGAGCAGCGCCAGCCTGAGGAGCTACGACTTCCCCTTCGGGATGGGCGCGGTGCGGAGGAGCCGCTGGCTCAGGAACGTGCCCATCTGCCCGGTGTTCACGGGGTTCGGGGCCCGGGCGAGGGGCAGGGGCACGGCGGCCGCGGAGGGGCCGGGCGGCACAGACGGGGGCTCGGTGTGCACCAAGGTCTGAGCGAGGGGAGGCTCCCGGGAGGGCCCCGCCCCAGCGCCGGAGGAGCCGAGCCGAGCTCCCGGGGAGCTGTCGGGGTTCGGTAGCACCCACCAAGGCCAAAGCCAAGGCTTCTGGTGCTCGGCTCGAACGCAGGGCTAGGGAAACACAACGCTGCTCTTGGGGGCATCCCGAGCTCCGGGGTACAGCCTGGAGACCGCCACCCCGCGCCGTGCCCCACCCGAAGCTTTGGCCGGCTGAGACTCGTCCAGCGCTTGCTGATGCCCGTCAGCCACACGGGAGCCAGCCGGGGCCCCGGGGCCACCAGCTCCCACCTGGGGCCACGGATTTTCACACCGTGCCCTCGGCTCCGCAGGCTGACCCAGCGGCTGGCACGGGCCCTGCGTGGGGCAGTGTCCAGACCAGCGTTAGGACACCTAATTTAAGACTGTTCATTAAAAATGATAAAATATTCAAGCGCACGTGCCCTGCCAGTGTCTCTGCCGCCTCCTGCACCGTTCCCTCGTCCTTTGTGCACCGCAAAGGCCTCAGCACCTTTGACCGTACTCCCTCCTGGGCTGCCAGACACGGAGACACGCTGGATTTCTTCCAGGTGGGCTCTGCCTGAACCCGGTGCTGTGGGAGAGGCAGCTCAGCACAAGCCCTTGGCAAACCCTTCCTGCTCCGGGAGCTCTGCAGCGCTACCTCTGTCCCAGCTGTGCTGGTGACAGCACCTCGTGCCACCGGGGTGTTCTCTGATGCAGGCACAGAGGTGGCTGACCCCCAACACAGCAGGGTCAGGCCAGTCCTGGGCCTGGATTGAGCACCAAAGTTGAGCTGAGGTAGCATTGCACAACCCCATCACAGCCCGTGGTGGCACCGCCACACACTCACTCCCCAGGCTGAGCAGGGAGAGAAGTGAGAAAATCTGTTAAAAGTGAAGATGAGGGGGAAAAAATAATCCCATCTTAAAATAAACCCCAAGGGATGCAAATACAGCAACTCCCCACCTCCCACGAGCACCAGCCAGGCTCTGAGGCCCCTTTTCCGCTGCTGTCCTGGTGCTGGGGCCGAGCACGGTATTACAGCCTGTGACACCTCTCTGGCCAGCTGAGTTACAGCGTGTGACACCTCTCTGGCCAGCTGGGTCCCCTCCTATTTCCTTGTCCTCCCAGCCCACCCGCTGGGGCTGGAGCAGGAGTGAGAGGAGGCCGGGGAGCTGTGCAGGTGCTGCTCTGCACCGGGTGCCGCCACCTCCGCTGCACTCACAGCCCAAAGCCAGCAGCAGCTCCTCCCCAGTGAACATCGCAGGGCTACGGGATGCAGGAGAGGGATAACCCCGATGCCAGGAGAGCAGCCCACGGCCAGGCTGGCTGCTCCACACGCTGGCTCCTGGCTGCTGCACTCAGTTGCCACCGCCCCGAGGTGACGGCGGCCAGGCCGAAGCTCCCGGACAAACTGCAGCCACGCAGGACTCGCCGGTGGAACTCCCACTGCAGATAAAAACCAGCTGTGCGTTATTCGCTGACCTTTTTCTTTAGGCGCTCGAGTCTAAACTCTCCCCGGGTCAGTGGAAACCCTGCAGTAGCGCTGGCAGGTCTAGGAAGGCCGGGTCTGTGCACGGCAAGGGAAGGCAGCGCCCAGCACGGAGCCCGGGGTAGCGGCGTTACCACTCCGCAGAGCAACAGCCGAAGGGGTTGGTGCAGCTGAGCTCCCCCCGGAGGGAGAGGCTCCTCCCGGAGCTCCAGCGGCTGACACAGCGAGGTGGTTCTGCTGCAGGGCAACACCTGCGGGAAGGCCCCGCCTCACCCTGCCCGTCCTGCAGAGCTGCAGCTCCAGCTGTTCCCCTTCGGTTTAATCAGAGCTTAAAAACGAGATATCAACAGCGGGCCGGGCTGTCCTGAGCAGGGCCAGGGGCTGGGCTCGATCCTGGTGGGTCCAACTCCGGATAATCCATGAAGAAAGAGTGGTTGGGGCTGGAGAGGCTGTGGCAGCCACCACCGGACTCTGCAGCCCCGGGGTTCCTGTGCCAAGCGCCGGGCAGTGCCATCAGCTGCTCCCAGAGCTGCCAGCAGGGAACAGCCACGGGGAAAACGAAGGGAGAGCATGGAGCGGGAGGAGAGGAATATATTCCCGTCCCTGGAAGTGTCTGAGGCCAGGCTGGACAGGGCCTGGAGCAGCCTGGGACGCTGGAAGGTGTCCCTGCCCCTGGAACTGGATCTCTGAAGTCTCTTCCAACCCAAAGCAGTCTCTGGTTCCATGAAGAGTCCAGCTTCAGCCAGGATCCTGGGCCAGCGGGCTCCACAGCCTTCCAGGCCGGCATCCACAGTGCCAGCCCTGTCCTCCACACGCTGCCAAGCGAGTTCCCGTGCGAGATGCCCAGTTATGAGACAGCCACCACATCAGTTCTACTATTATTTATTTTTTTAAATATTTTTGAAAAAATATAATTTTTTTACAATATTTTCAACTTAAACACTATTCACACTGAACACGTATGGCAGCTTAACCTACCCAAATATGAAGTTTAAGAAGCCAAAACTGTTCTAGCTTTATTAAAAGAAAAAAAAAAAAAAAAAGAACAATCAAAAAACCAAAAAAACCAAAAAGTCGTTGTGCTGTAGACTATTGCGTAGTGATGATTAAACAAAGCAAGGGAAAAGCACCACTCAAATCACTAATGCTGGGGGTTGCCTGGTTCAATCCAGCTATGGAAAGTCGGATGCTAAGAGTTACATAGGCAGTGCTATGCACGGCGCCCGTCCTTGGAAGGAACTGTGATGGAGCTCACATCTCCTCGAAGAGCACGGGGAAGGGGAAGGTTTCTAACGGGATCACACACTGCAAAGGACAGGGAACTGCTTCCTCCCAATCGCGTGGATGTTAGTTCAGTAGCTGAGATCTACCACTGTGTACAGGTCTGTAAGATTTGGGTTAAGCTCACGCTGCTTCCCAGGACCATGATGTTTTGTAAGGGGGGAAATTAACATTAGTAACAACACTGATACCTCAAAGGAAAGTTAGCAAATTTGCATAACAATCAGATCTCCTCACTTTCACTTGGAAGTTAAGGCATTATCAGGTGCAAGCTAGCACCAGTTAACACATCTTTAGTTAAAAACAGACCATTCACCGCAAATTCCAAGTCCTGTTTAAAAAGTCAGAGTCTGCAGAAGGTTTTATTAACGTGGTACTTTGTCTCAACTTGACTGGTGCTTCTTACCTCACTGCCTCCTTCGCACAGAGCCAGGGCCCAATTGTGTTTCCATTAAACTTTTGACAGATTTACTTAATAACAGTCTCAGCACTTTTATTGAGCATGCAAGACTAACAAAACTTTGGCAATGCATAAGTGTAACACAGTGACAAGAAGAGAGAGCTTTTACAATTAAATCTTCTAATACTGGCTTCACAGTGTGGAAATTGTGCTACATCCACCAAAAGAGGGCCCAGTCTACTCAAATGTTTAAGTACTTCACCCCAGGAACAAACTCCTTTGCGTTTGGATTCAGATTACTCTTGACCTGAGGAAGGGAAGAACAGAAATCGAGGTGAATCACTATTTTCAGCTTCCATTTTCAAGCTGAAGACAATTAGAGGCAAAGGTTTATGGATTTAGAGTAACAATCAGGTATACAATAGGCTTCTTACATTTACCAGCAGTCTATAATCCCTAGAAAAGCCCATTCCTCTGTGCTACTCCCTCAATTATCCAACCTTCCTTAGCTCCACCTGAAGTTTCAGTTGGATCAGGGCTCAGGGAATACGCAGCAAACCACAGGCATGCAGCAAACACGGCAGCTTCCCCTCACGCTGAAACAGCCTTTTCTCAAGTTGAGCTGTTAAAACGTGCCACGAGGTTTTTAAATTTTGCATATTTAAGCAAGAGGTGACTTGTTCCAGGAACTTCAGCCACTTCTGGGAATTTCATGAGTATGAGCACTGTACTGATTTTTTACATTCTCTGTCTGTGACTCCCCTGCCCTCCCCCTTGGCAAGCTGCTGCTGCTGCTCAGTGTCCTGCAGTTAGACGTGGGCACCAGCACCTCCAAAAGCAGCTCTTTTATCACAAAGAAATGGAGGATTAGGCTTTTCTGGTCTTCATTGAGTCTGAAACTGCTGCCTGCAGCTGCTTCAGTTTGGAAAAGTCAGGGTCTGCATCTGAATCTCAGAGCAGTTGTGTGACAGGATGGTGTGGGGTCTGTGCTCTGTATGAGGAACCTTGGATTCTGCGAGGGAAAACAAGCCCACGCTGCCCTTTCCTTTGAGTTGAGCTCTGGACAGAAGTCAGACAGCAAAAAGAGGGAAATAATCACAGTTTGGCTGCTTTCCCTTTCCCTAGAATTGCTACAGGGATCTGCTGTGGTTCTCCCAATCCCAACCAGACCTTGGGACAGGGCTCAGAGCAGCCCAGAGTGTCAGTGCTGGCAGATGCCCAGTGACCCTTTCGCAGCCCCAGCTCCACTCAGTGCCCTTCTTTCATAACATCCCACCCACTCTTGAACTTGTGCCATGCACTGGGAAAGGCTCCACGTGGGTATGAGGAAACTCACCAAACAGGTCACATCCCATGAGGACACGTCCCTTCCCACCCACCCTGCACAGCCAGGCAGGGTTTAACAGGCTCCTTCCTACTGGAAAGGATTTTCTCTTGCCATCAGCAGCAACAAGCCCCAGCCTTGGACAAAGACCCAAGCTCTAGAAATAGGATGAGAAGCTGAACTTACCACCAGATCCTCCAGCGATGAGCTGTCACTGATAACAAGGTCATTGAACTGGTCCTGGATTTGATCCATTGTTTGTGGGAGATCACGGGCTGGAATAAACCATTCATGCTCCTCCTCTTCTTCCAGCATCTCCTGGAAACAGCGCTCAATAAATTCTTCTTCCCACAACTCCTCTTCGATCTGTGCAATGAAAAGAAACTGCTTCAGCAACAAATCTACTGTGAGCCCATGGGGTTTTTTACTCCCAGGTGTGTGCACCCAGCTGACCTTCCCAGCTATCCAACAGGACCCCAGCCCAGCACCATGTCCATGCAGCAGGAAGGACATCAGTGCTTCGTCCCGGGGATTGGGGCTGCAGCTGAAAGAGGATGGCAGGAGAACCTCCCCCAGCCCCAAATGTTTCGTTTGCAGCTTGTTATGACCTAAAGGAGAAGGAAAATGTTGGTCCCAAGCAAAAACTGCAGCTGTACCAACTAGTCTGGACTGAGCTCGCTGCAGATATGAGGAAGGGAGCTGTGCCAACACACACAGCCAGGAAACACTCCCCAGGAAAGCATCCTACAGGACTCCTGGGAAAAACACAACCACTGCCTGTCACCTGGAACAAGCAGCCTCTCCTTGGCTGTCGGTGTGTGCTCACCCACTGTGGCTCTCCTTGGGAACCCCACCTGATCCCAGCAGCTGTCAGGAATGCAGCCCTGCTGTCCTGGGAGCAGGACAAACCAACCCATGCAGAACTGACACGCAGTGCAGAGATTAAAGCAGTTCTCCTTGGTTGTTCAGTAAACAAGCTTTGGAGGGAGTTCATCCTACAAATTTTCCATGCCCTGCATCGCAGTGTTCAAGAGAGGAAAGCAGGGAAACAGAAGCTGGTGTGAATGACTTGCCCAGACTCAAGGGAATGGAAAAACGATTCAGGACAGATTTAGAAGCTCACTCAGTGAAAGCTCGAACAAGTTTTCCCATCTACCCTTTGCTCTGAAATCAAACACCTCCTCAGTCCTGCAGTGGAAATTCAGTTACCACAAACCAAACCAAAAACATTAAGACCACGTATCAGGACTGCTGTGCAATCTGGTCCTTGCCCTTGGGGCAAACACACCCACGAGCTCACCGGGTGCTCTGGGGAACAGGGACTCATCCCCACGTGCTCCGAGCCACCGCCCAGGCACTCCAGAAGCACAGAACGGAACGCTGACTCAGTGCTATCCCAGAGCAGCACTCCAGCCCGGATGGCACCTCCAGGAGGCACTGCCTCCCTCCTGCCGTGGGCACACAGCCACAGGCTCCTATTACATAGGGCTTGCCCGGCTCCAGGGGCTTGGTTACAGGCCTGTACCCCTACAGGTGCCTCCATGGCAGCTCCAGGAGTACGAAATAACATTTAATTCCCCAAATAGCTGGAAATTAGGACTGCCTGTTTGTATTTTCCAGCTCCAGTTTAACTTGCTCAGGCTCCCAGAGGGCTGTGTCTGCAGCAGCAGGTGACAAGGCTGCCTTGGGTGTTTGTCTGTCTGAGCACGACCCTTCTCCCCTCACACTCCCACCCTTCCTCTGCTCTGACAACAGAATCTGTGCCTGAAAAACCGCACAAGTCTCAGCTCCTTCCCGGAGAACTACACCCCCTGTATGCTAACTGTGGTACAGCTCCCAGCGCTACAGAGCCACCAAACAGGAAACAACGCACGAGAGAACGGAGGCTCTGCGAGCAAACCCGGCTCTGAACGAGCTCAGTGCTGCTGGCACCCTGCGGATCCGATGCTGGCGGCTCAGCCCCCGGCACGGCCACAGCAGCTGGAGCACGGGCAGCGGCTCTGGAATGCACAGAGCAAGCTGGGAATGGGAAAGGGGTGTGGAGAGAGGTGGGCTGTTCCCAGCCTCCGCACGAGCAGGAGAGAAAAAGGTAACAGACGCAAGGTGGCAGAGGAAGGTGAGGCTTCCTTCCCACCCGATGGAGAAGGGAGCTGTAAGACTCAGGTATTACAGTGTGTGGGCCTGTCACCAGGCAGCTCTGTCACCAGGCAGCTCTGTGGGAGCTCTGTGGAGCAGCAGTGCTGTTCCCAAGGCAGGTGTGCACCTGGAATTCCCCAGCTCAGCACGAGGACACTCGGCGTGTCCGCACACGAACACCTCCCGGGCCAGCCCTTCCCAAGTGCCACGTACATCTGTCAACTCTCTTTTCTCCCCTCCCTCCTGCAGAAGCAGGGAATTAATGGCTGCATTAGAATGTGCTGCACTTCCTGTATTTTCCACCAGGACTACAGAAGATCAGCATTCAGTGCCAGAGAAAGGGAGACCCGTCTGTTCCCCAGGATCACTCCAGAGAACTGATCTAAAACTTCCTCTCCGAAGGACTGTCAGTGTCGGACCCCAGCTCTGTCCCCTCAGCTGGGAAGTGACAAAGGACAGACGGGACACTGAAAGCAGGGAATGACTTGCCTGCCTGTTAAACTCCTCTTCGTTCTCCATCCACATGTACTCGGCAAAGGGGTTGTCATCCTCGTGGGAGTGCCCGTTGATGATCACATCCTCGCTGATGATGCTGGGGCTGGTACTGCTGCGACTCGGGTCCTTCATGGCTGCCACTCCGATCCCAAACCTGCAACTGAGGAGGGCACCAATTACAGACGTGCGGATTCCTCATTCCCTGCCTCTGCACAAGCCCAGCCCAAGGGAAGGGAGGCTGCACCTGCATTTGGAGGCTCCAGGCAGCCTTGCCCCGACTGCAGCAGAGCTCTGAGATCACAACAAGCAACAGCATCAGAAGCACCGTTCCCATTGTGTGCGGATTCCAGGGACAAATTAATTTCCCAAACTGAGCCTCACCAAAGCCAAGCACCACGGCCAGTGAAAAGTGACAGGAAAAAACAGGAAGCACACATGCTTGCCAGTAGGAAAATATTTAAGGCAACATTCAAAAGGAGAATTTGTTTTCCAAAGCACTTTTTAAGTGTTGTGTGTGATGGCACGAGCCAGGCTTCAAAGCCCTTTCCCGCTGGGAAACCTGGTAGGGAGCAGAAACCACGAGGAACTGACCCTGCACAGGGCCACCTGGAAATCTGTGTGTTCTGAGGTGAGACAACACTGCTGCCCCTCCTGTACCATGCTCAAGTACACAGATCAACACTGGAAAAGCTGAGTATTTGTTGGATACTAACACTGGTAGTATCAATTTTCTTTAAACAGTATGCAAGGTGAGGCAACGTCTTCAAAAAAATGACCTAAAAAAAAAACCTGACCAAAAAATCCAAGACTCAAGTCAAACTTGAATGTTTTTCTCATGTTAAAATTCACAATGAAAGTTGCAGCAAGGAGTGAAAATATTTTTATTTTATTCTCAAAACAACACTTGAGCTTGTTGTCTGCATATCAAAGAGTGACTTGTTCAGAGAAGAGGGTATCAAAATACAGCCTTGTTGTTATTAGAGTACAAGGGCTTATCACCCAGCACCTCACATTTTCTCTTTGCATTCCAGTTGGTGCTGTTATCTAGGGAATTAATTCAAGTTTTGGTTCAAAACTCTTGATAATACCAGCTAAAAACCTGCCACATCCAAGCGACCAATTAAGAAAGGCACAAAGAAGAAGGAACCTGCCTGGCTTGCTCTGTTCCAGGTTCTTAAATCAAAGGCAAACCCAGTCACTGTAGCTCCCTGGGAAGTGCCACAAATGGGAGCAGATCCCGTGTATTCTACTGTGTATTCCACCACGGGAAAACAGGTTCTGTTTGATGTTCTTTCAAAACAAACCTGCTAAGGGTTACTGGCAGCATTTACATAAAACAGGAAAGGCTGCATTTAACACCCCAATTGAAGCTTGAAATGGCTTTAAGCCACTTCAGCTGTCCCCAAGCCAATACATGGGATGGAGTACAGGAAATGAAGGCTAAAAATCCCAATTTATTTTTTTTCCCCCTTTTTACTGGCATGTGTTTTCACCTTCTCTTTTGTGGAGCTAGTCTTGATATTACTATTTTCCTGAAGGTAACTGCCTCAGCAGTGAGAAACTCAGGCAGCTTCTGAACAAAGGTGACTGTACCCAGACAAGTCCAGAAAGGTAAAAACAATTAAAAAAACCAACCCCAAACCCAACCAACCAACCCTACTTGTTTGTGTATAACCTTGGGAGGTTAATTTGTTGAATCATGGGCTGGCTTTCCCATTTCTGAAGCGTTCCCACTGGACACAAGCTCCAGCTCCAGGAGGGAGGAAAGAGAAGTCCAGCTTGGACCAAACCAGCTTTGTCCACCACTGCCCAAGGACGATGGGGATGCTCTTCAAAGAAGGACCCAGGCTCAGCCTGAATATCTGAAGTTTATCTGATGAAGCCCTCAGTCCGTTCGTGCTTTTCCCAAAGGGAAACATGCCAACACTCACTGATCCCTCAGGAATGGCGAGGAAGCCCCAGGCCAGTCCCTCACTCGCAGCACTCCTGATTTCATTTTCTGCAGCTGCCAACAGAACAAATAAACCTTCCCATTTCTCCACTTCAAGACACAGACCAGGTTTCCGTGCTCACGTGTGGGGACAAGATCAGTCTCGTTTCACCAGCACTGGGTACAACCTTTTCAGTCAGGGAATTCTGAGGGGGAGAGCCAAATGCCACTTCAGTCTTGCAAAAAGTCCCAATCTAAGCAGGCTGCTGCAGGAAACAAGCCCCAGCGCCAGGCTACACTGCTGCTGGGAATAAAAATAACTCATTTTCCATCTGGGAGTAGGTGGGAAGCAGAGGAGCTCAAAGCTCCTCACACTAGAAGAGGAAATACAACATTGGCAGCGCTAAGGAACAGAAAACAGGGAGAATTCTGCCACGGTGACACACTGTGAGGTTCTGACCCACGTTCCTCTGGGATTTTGGTGCAGAGTGGGGGTGATGGAGCAAGCACACTGCAAGTGCATAAGGAAAAACACTTTAAAAAAACCCGATTTTTATCTTAGGAATGAAGTCAGAAATTAAAAATCCCGTAACAACACACTTTCAGTTAACCCTGAGTTGTTTTCTGTATGGAGTGTAGAGCTTGTTACTCCAGAAAATCACTAAAGCCCATTAATTCACCCACTTCCCTGAATTTTGCTGCAGTTACAGCCATGAAGAGCCCTTGACCGACCATCATTAAAATTCAGAGCTTTGTGACTGAAGAGTCTGCATTTAAAACCCAGTCACGAAAGAAGATTATCCACTGCCTTCTCCGGAGGTGAAGTCAGGCCTAATTCCATCCAGCAACCCCAGGTCCTTACCCGTGACAGAAAAAAACTGAGAAGAACAATTAAGCAAAAAAATTACGATATGTGCTTTAAGCACCCAAAACCACACGTGACGGTTTTTAGTGGGAGCTGAAGATTAAGGGAAGGTGTTTTAGAGCAGCTCGTGCAGGAGTCAGTGACTTGTTTATCGCCCGGTGATTGCTCCTGCGGGTCCCCAGCACCGGCCCAGCTCCTCGTTTATCGAGATTAGCACACGGCTCTTATCAGCGGAGTTGATTACACCCGTCTAATAATTATATTCCCCTACTAAACAGATTTCTTAATCAAATTCACGCGGGACGCCAGCGCTATCTGATATAAACGCTTCCAAGTGCTGCGCTGGAGGTTACCGAACGCGGCCGCCTCCTTCGCGCGGGGCTAAGGCGGGGGTTGTGGGAGCAGCGCCCCGGCAGGGACGGGGGCCCTCGGCGGGTGGCCGGAGCCCGCTGCCGGGGCCACGTTTCGGTAGC
>VZTD01000674.1:340442-368584 GCA_013397725.1 Rhagologus leucostigma
GGGAGCGGGCGGGGGCCGAACACCCCCCGGTGCTCACAGAGGGACCTCCGAACACCCCCCGATGCTCTCAGAGGGACCGCCGAACACCCCCCGGTGCTCACAGAGGGACCGCCGAATACCCTCGGTGCTCTCAGAGGGGGCTGCGAACACTTCCCGTTCCCCGGCACCCCCGAGGCTCCCCCAGCCTCCCTCGGGACAGCGGCTGACCCGGGAGGCGCAGATCCCTCGCCTCACTGAGGGAGGGGATAATGGAACACTGGGCGAACAACATTCCTGTTCACAAAGTGGTGTTTCTGCACGAGGTTCGTGCGTTTTTAAGGCTCTATATCAGGAAATGAGATATAAGAGATATTCTTTTCTGGGAACGTGCCGAGGCTTCAGCCCCATTTACAAAATGGGTTCAAAAATGCCATTTTTACTCTTTTGCTCCTCCTCCTTTTCCTCAGTGGAAGGTGGAAACGCCTCTCCCGCCCACAGCCGAGCCCCGCTGTGCCCTCATTGTGCCCAGCCCCGCTCTCATTCACAACCTCACGCAGGCACAGAAACCAGACACCCACGTAGTTAAACCTTTTGATCCATCCGAGGAACACAATCTGGAGCCGCAAACCCTCCTTGGGACAGCGGCCCCAGCTGCAGACGGGAACACGCGGGGCAGAAAAGCGGCTGGAAGCTGCGAAGGCCCGAGTGCGTGTCAGTGACAGCGCTCAGCGGCCCTGGGTGACGCCGCACTGGGCAGCGGCTGAGGGGGTCCCAGGTCGGAGCAGGGGTTTCAGGCTCCACCCCAGCATGAGCACAGCCCCAGCTCCGGGCTGGGAAGGATCCTCTGCCATCGAAGTGCTCACGGAGGACGTCCGGGAAGCAATGAAGCAAGATCCAAGTATAACAATTGCATTAACGTTTCTCTGCCCTGGCCTTTACTTCCTTCATCCTAAATTTTAGTAAGGGGTAACTGCTCCCACAGAATTTTCTGGGGAGTAAAGATGCTCCCTTAGATCGTGTGTTTATACTGATTTTATTAGTCACCATTAGCAATGTGTTCCCAGGGCCCAAGAGTCCCCAAAGTCCATCACACACTGCAAATTACCCCTGCAAACACCATCCTTAAAAAACCATAATGCTCTGACTACTCTTATTTCCACAACAATTTCCACCTGTACAAATCCAGCAGGATGTGATTTTCTCATCCCTAACAACGGCTTCTCTTTCTACTCACTTCCCACAGCAATGGGACAAGAGTCTCCAGTTACTCCTCCCAGCTGAAACTGGTACCCCAAGTGTACAACATTTCACACTCACCCTTGTGCTCTGGGATTTCCCTCACCCCTTCACAGTGCACTGTTATTCCCAAATAAGCAGCCCATGGCACCAACGTGTGTCCGGCGTCTGTCCTCAAGATCAGGTTTTTTCTGGCACCTTTTCCTCAGAAATTACCCTAGGGGCAGTATTCTCCCTGACCTCTGCATGGAAACCTCTCCACAAAAGAAGACCCTTGGCAGAAGCAGTGGTTTTGATTTAGTTCCTGATGTGTAAAAGCATCCTTACACTTACAGTCACACCTGGGAATGCTTTATGTTTAGACACTAAACATGATGTACATGCTTACATGTACACAGGTCAGCACTCACACAAGGTACACGATCAGCACAGCTATTAGCTAACAAAAGGCTATGTAAAAAGTAAATGTAGTATTTCAGTACATAAATGCACATTGTAAGGAAACTTAAAACGCTTGGGGAAGATGAAGACCTTAGAAATAAATGATCTGCCATCCTCAGAGAGAAGGGGTGCCTGGGCCTGGCTGAAGGACTCAGCAGCCTCTCGGTGACAGGTGAGTGACAAATGCCACCCAAACTGGGGCTCCAAGCCCATCCTTGTGCCCTAGTTCTGTTCCAAGTGCAGGGCTGCCGGTGCCTGTGATTTCTTTCAGGGGCCTCAAAAGATTCTACCAGTGCCTGACATTTAATCCATTTCCTACAAACCCAAACAACATTTTGCATACTAATGAGTGTTGTGTACAGAGCAGGAGCTGCTCTCTGTACAAGGATGAGTCACTGCAGGGTAAGAATTTAATGTGGATGTGCTATTTAAACAAACCCTGCACGGGAGCTGCTCCTCAGCACTTCTCCCCTCTCCAGGGGCCCCAGAGAACCAGCTACCCTCGCAGGAGGTGGCTCAAGGTCTGTGAGGGACTGCAGCCCCTTGGGTGAGGGTGCAACACAAAGTCACAGCTGGAAAAACAAGTTCTCAAGGCTCGACTTGCACACAACACAGTCCTGTGTCTGCTGGGTGTGTCTGCTTTACGACATTATAACTTCATCAACACTCGGCCTCCTGCATCCCAAACCCCCTTCCAAGCCCCAAATCCTCACTGGTGGAAGCTCAGGCTGGAAAAACTGGCCCCAGTCTCTTTTATCCACATGAATGAGATGTGGCTTCATCTTCAGCTTTGATGAGAACACCCCAAATCTCCAGAAATAAAAGTGTCAGCAGAATATACCTACCAGAGTTTTAACAAGTGATATTTTAATTTGTTTGGAAACGCAAGAAGGTTTAGGAAGAGAAAGAAAAGTTAAGCAGGAAGCTGCTGAAGCACAGGTGTTAAGAACATGCACATTTTAAAAAGAGAGCTCGAGTTTTGGTGTGGTGACATGACACAGGATAAAGAGTTCAGCAGACACACTGGTTAACATGCCAAACATCTATAACAAATCACTGTGGCCTAGCTTTGTTTATTGGGAATCACTTTAGTAACCTGAAGTCACAAATAAGCAGTAAATAACAAAAACTACAGATAAACACAGGTTACACATGCAAATTCCTGTTCACATCTCACATGTGCAGGTACATTAAGAGCACAGTTCTAAAGAGTCTTGACAAAACCAGGTTTTAACAAAAAAAATGGTGTTAAAATGCAAGTATGAAAACTTCCATGTGAAGAATATAAAGATACCTTTGTCCCTTTCAGGACTCCAATGCTGCTTTTGATATACCAGAGATGTACGACAGCGACGAGATTCAAGTAAAAGCAGGAAGAGCTCGAGGAAATAATACTGGTCAAGAGAATGGGCATTTACTTCTCACTAAAAATACACGGAATAGCTGAATAGGAAAGTCTAGCAAGAGCTTAGGAAAAAAATCACAAAGTTGTAAAGCTGACTAATCACTAATTTTCCTATTTGCTATAGATAACAGCAGTGACATTAAAAGAAACTGCAATTCAACATTTAAAAATGCAACTTACA
This sequence comes from Rhagologus leucostigma, assembly GCA_013397725.1. NCBI lineage: Eukaryota > Metazoa > Chordata > Aves > Passeriformes > Rhagologus > Rhagologus leucostigma. The sequence continues at coordinate 343,685 of VZTD01000674.1, forward strand.
TTTAAAGACTTTTCCAAAGTGAAATGCAATGACAGCCTTACACTCAAAATTAAATAACTGCTAGGCTCAGACCAAAATACGGAATGTTCTAGATAAAATAAAAATACAGTGTTACTTTTCATTTTTTATTCAGAATGGAATTGAGAGACAATTTCTGAAGCTTGAAAGGAGTTTCATTTAAACGCAGTTTTCTTCTCATAGATGAGCTTTCCACAAGGGTGCAAGATTTTTTTTTCTGTAATAGCTTTAAGTGTCAAAACGAAAAGTTGTTGCCATTCTCACATTAAGAACAAATTGTTTTCATTAACTTAACTGCATATGCTTTTTGCTACAACATTTAACACATGAACAGACCTATAATGCCTACTGTATCTCACTAAAACAAAAAAGAATACAGTATTTCCATCTACTACTTGTACTGCTTTTAAAAAAGATTAACATTAAAAACAAAGCCACGTTTTTCTTACATCCTTCCTTCTTTTTAAGCTTCTTTCTTTTGCCTGTAGTCTTCTGCCATTTTATCCAGAATTTTCTGTAGAAAGAAAGCAGTTATATTTGGGATATATTTAAAGAGTTTCTCACAGGCACAACATAAAGAACAGAACCATAAATCCAATTTCCAAGTTTAAAATCTGTGAACATTCATTGCAATTGCAAAGGTCATAACTAACAAGGCTGGCACTTCTCCCTACTCTGAAGTGGAGCTCACCTTGGCAAGCCAAGGGAATTCCTTCCCCTTTCGTCATGGACTTGTGACAGCGATTGTGCCACTTACCTGGGTGGAATCTGCCCTCTACAGAGGCAGGGAAACATCTCCCCTCCCTGCAGAAGGGTTAGTTTGGAAGTTTGATGAATTTGTTACCACTTTGATGACATTTGGTAGCAACATCAATTCACCTATTTACATTTTCCTGCTCTCCAAGCGGAGGAAACTCCCAGCTCCAGAAGTGCCACTGTGAAACAGAAGCTGCTTTCCCCCCTTCCCTCCCCAATTCCAAACGCCACTGTTGTCACACAGTCACCCACAAGCAGCTCACTCATCATTTCTACCATGGAAAAAGCAAAGCAAATCATGTTTCATTTCAGTAATAAAGTTCACAAATTTGCATTCTCCCCCCCTTTCCCTTTTTACATCAAGGCTTTAATGTCCCATAAGCAGGTACCTCAATGGAAAAAAAAAAAAAGAAAAAAAACACTATGGTGATGGATGAGGTGGGTTTTCTTCCTACAAGATCCTGCATGGGAACTGATTTTCTGATCTACTCCTTCACAGTGTTGTTTGTTTGGTGACAATTTTTGTGCCATCTGCCTTCCTGGGCCCTCTATTTATTTAGGGTTCCCTGTTACTGTAAGAAGGCAAACGGTTGGAGTTTGAGGTGCCATGTTCTCTTTCTCTGTCGAGCCCCTGGGTTTTGCTTTCAGCTCAGGGATCAACTGCCACAAAATGCATTAATGTGACACTGCAGGACCATCAGAATTCCTTTGGGATTGCCCTTTCCTGGAGGTGATGTTTGCAGCTCACAGTATGAGGTTACAGCAGCAGCACTGTCACTCATGCCATGCAATCATGTGATACCTCATCCAGTTAGAAAATGTAACAAGTGCTCACAAAATCAGAAGTTGCAAAGGTTGTTTTTTTTTTAAACACATAAAAACTTCATCTTAAGCTCTGTTGACTGGTTAAAAACACTCTCAAAGGGACAACTGGAAGGGATCTGGGCCATCTGTATTTACTCTGCATCACTACTTCTAAGCCTGGCCTTACTCCAATTGGAATTCCCTCTTTGATCCAAATTTGCAAGATAAAAAAATGCTGGAGCCCCTCTTTAAACTGGGTATTCTGCATATTACTTTCACAAGATGAAGTTTTGGAGAGGTCTACCTAGAGTTAAAAGTTATAGAGTAAGCCAATTTCCACTGCCTGAAAGGTATTTTTATTCTCAGTCCGGTCTCGTTGAGCTCTATTCCCCAGAAAGAATCAAGCCATTTAAAATGAACAAGTTTTTGCCTTACCTTCAACTTTTGATAATGAGGAAGGCTGCTGCAATGGGTCTTTTTTGCAACATCTTCATTTGTGTAGAACAGGGAACACAATTTGCAATAAAACCCTGTTTTGGGTACCACATAATTCACACCTAGAGGAGTAAACACCACAAAATAAACTAAGAGATCTACTCTACATCATTTCTTTTAATGTCATATGTCATTTCAGCTAAATCTTAAAACCATAATTCACTTTACATTAAAAGCTGCTTTATCTTTAAAAGTCTCTGTTTTAGTTTAGTCAAGCAGGGGCCTAGTAATAACTGAATATGTGCAGGCTTTTTTTTTTTTCAAATTTAAAAATCAACCTTTCAGATTGAGGGTCCATTTTATTGGTTCCTTCAAAAGAACTCACAGTGTTTTGCGATCAGTTTTGGAGTACTTAATATGACTCTGAACTATTACCACTGTTGTGCTTTGTGCTAGGAATTGAATTTGTGTTGCTAGAAGATACCTCTTTTCAATTTCTGCCTAAGGAAAGTGTTATGAAAAACGGTATGAAAATAAGGAAAAAAGAAAGAAAATACTTTAGGTTTAGGGCAGGAGTGAAGGGGGAGGAGGAGGAAGCCCTAAAATGAAAGGCTATGGGGCAATGTACTGCCAAAAATAAAAGTCAGATGAAATGAGAAATGCTACTGCAAGGCACAGAGACGTTTTGGAAAAGAAACGGAAACAGCCTTACCAACAGGAATGTTTGGCTGGTATGGCCCAATCCTAAACTCATCTGGGACAAGAGGTTTCTCTTGGACGCTCTTTGTTTCCTGCTCGCCCTGGGGCTCTGTGTTTTCCTGGGCATTTTTCTCAGCATCCTGTGCTGTCGTAGCATCAGAACCTTCAACACTTTCAGCCTTGGCATTCTCTTCGCTTTTAGTTCCGTTTTCTAACGTTTCGTTCTCCTGCTCTGGCTCCTCAATCTTGTCCACCTTGATCTCTGCCAGGCTGTCCTCGTTCTTGCCCGCAGCCTTCACGGCCAGGCCCGACTTGCGGAGCTTCTGGTGGTCCGAGTCCTCCTCGTCGCCCACCTCGTCCAGGGTGACGAAGCCCTCCATGCTCCGCGGGAAGCCGCCCACGTAGCGCTGCGGGGAGAACGGGGCCTCATGTCAGCTCAGGCTGCAGTGTTCCCCTCAAACTCTCCTAAGCTTCAGAACAGAAATATCTTCTCCAAACTCTTCCTCCAAGACCCTCCTCGCTCACTCAAACTGTTACTCAAGGATGCAGAGGTTTATCTAGCTCTTTTTGTACCCCACTGCCCCAGAATCAAGGATTCCATTTCAGAATGGTAATTCTTTTTGCATCAGGAGTGACCACTGTTTCACCATAGCAACATGATTTCAGCTTAAGGGTAGATTAAAAACCACACCTGAATTCTCAAGCTGAAAGTTCTTTTAATGTGAGTATTTTAAGTGAAAGTAATTTTGGAATGCACAAGTATTTTGTTTCTATTTGAGACAGTCCCACAAGATCCTCAAATTCATGCCTGACTAGAGGGTAAAACCTTACCAGAACTACTCTGTCCCCACCAATGGTATGACAGTTCGTTAAAAATAATTAAAAGCTCTTTTCAACCAGTAGAAAGCTTAGAGCATCCACATTAAAAAAACACCAAAACAAAAACAAAACCAAACAAAAACCAACCCAAACCCCACCAACCACCCAAACTGTGGTTTGGTCTCTTAAAATCCAGGTTCCATTAGAAGAAGGACTGTCTAAATTCTGAATTTTTGGGAATGTTCCTGCTGATATGGAGATATGACTATTCCACATACTTCACAGCAATTGTGAGTAGACTGAAGCAGCACTAGCTTTGTGAATTTAGGTCTTCAAGGCATTAAGTTTGGGTCTGAGGCAGTTTATCACAGCCAATGCCCACATAAGGAACACTAAGAAAACTTAGGAAATGCCATTTGCATCACCAGTATCCATCTCAGCACCATTAGCTAGGTTCCTGACAAGGATCCCCCAAAACTGAGATCCATGCACATCTCATTCATTCATTCAGAACATACCTGACTTTCTTGCAAAACATTCCAAGTCAACAAATCACTAAAACTTTGCACACTACTCCACAGAACTGAGCATGATTAACAAAGCAGGTAGGACATAAAACCCAAGAGAGTGTGGGATCATGTGGTGAGAGAAAGGGAATTCACAGCAAGTAGCCTGTGCCTGGGAACACCTTGAACCCCACTATTTTCTTTCTCCAGTGGGAAAGGGGCCCTGGCCAACTGCAGATGGCCCTGCCTGCCTCTCAGTGTAAGGTGCAGCTGTACATCCAATTCTGTCCAAGCCCAGATTAGCCTCAAGTCCCCAGCAAATTATTTTTTGAACATAATTTCTGCGCTCAAGGGTACCTACGGTTTCTCTGAGAAACTGCTGGGGACCCGAACACAGTTCCTGGCTAAGTATTAGTGATAAAAGGGGTGAAGAGAAAAGCAAGCAAATCCCCAGCAAGCAACAAGGGTAGAAGCCCACAAGTTAAAGGCTTCTGACAAAACAGAACCAGGGATTTCTAACTGAATCCATGTGCAAGTCACATCCAGTGAGATCTTCCATTTTCTTCACAGGACCTTTAACACCCATTCCTCTCCAGAAAGGTGGTTTAAAGACCCACAGAGGCAGCTCAGCAACAGAACGTACACGGTGTGCTCCCTAAGTTAGACTGGGCTTCCCACACTCAGTACCTCATTGGATGAGTTACCTTTTTAAGCTTTTTCTTGGCTGCTGGAGTGGCTGCTGCATTCCCCTCAGTTTTTACAGTCGCATCATCAGGTGTGTCCTTTTTCTCCTCAGTAGTCACATCAGCTAAATTGGCAACATCTGCATCTTCTCCTGCTGAGCTGCCACTTTCTAACAGTGCTGCTGCCTCCTCCTCATCCACCAGCAGCTCATCTTCGGACTCCAGAAGCAAACTGGGCTCATCTTGTTCTGCCTGTTCCCCACTTTTGGCACCTGAAGGCTCAGCAGCATCCTCTTGTTTCTCCTCTTTCGCTTTTTCTTCTGCATTGCCACTTTCAGGTTTCTGAGCAGCTTCTGTTTTGGACTTCTTATCACTGGGAGAATCTTTGCTGTCTGGGGAATATGTTCTCTTTCTGTAAAGAACAAAGAACATTGTTGTTTGTAAACCTGGAGAGAGTCCAGAAATTACTAAAGAAAAAGATCATATTTCTTTAGACAAGCCTGGAAACTACTGTGTTTCAGTTCAGAAAATGGAAGGCTGAGGGAAACCCTGAAGGACACCATTCTTCAAACATACAAAAGGTTGCTCCAAGGAGAAATTATCCTTACAAGACAGGACAACTGCTCGTGGGTTTAAATTGCAGGAAGGCAAGGCTAATTAGGGACTGCAAAGGATTTCCCGAGGAGCCTGAAGAGGCTGTGAAATCTCCATCGTTAGAGGAAGAGGGTGGGTAGCATATTAGAAACAGTTCATCTCTGGGCACAACAACCAACCATTTGACTCACAGCTTGCCTGACTCTTTTGTATTGTTTCTATACTCTAAATAAGGTATTTTCATATTTCTTTTAAACAATTATGCTTTAACAATAGGAAATTACCTGGTTTTATCCTTTTTCAGCAGTTCAACTCCTTTGTTGGGAATCTATAATAAAATTTAAAAAATCTGTGAGTCACAGCAGAGTATGACTTACACAACTGTTGCAGCTTTAATTCAGACCAGAATCCAATCCAGCCGAGTGCTTCCAGTTACATCAAGCCCCAGGGACTCTGCCCATGCCACCCACCAACTGATCAGTAAACCTGTATTTTATGTCAGACAGAACCTGACTAACCTAGAAATCCCCTGCCTTTATGCACACTAATTATCAGTTATTCAATACAAAACAAATGAGATAACCTGCTCCAGAAAATTCACACACAATTCCTGGTTTGTTTATGAACCAACAGCATGTAGTGCAGGCACTGGCACAGATCAGTCCTAATCTGTACTTTTCTCCCTGTCATTAGGGGGAAACCTTTAGCAGACTCCCACCACTTCACCTGTTTATGAATTACTGAACAGGAAATGCCACTTGTAGGCAGTAACAAGGAAATCTATTCAATTTGCCACTAAGTGCTCATTTTGCTGCACTACCACATGCAACACTAAGATTTCTTCATGCTCCACAACGAAGCTGATGTTTCTAGGAGACAGCCTGACAGTTCAGATTTCTCCTGCTTTTATTATCACAGAACTTTATTACTATCACAGAATATTCTGAGTTGGAAGGGACCCGTAAGGATCAAGTCCAGCTCTTCAGTGAATGGCCCACACAGGGGTTGAACCCACAACTTTGGCATTATCAGCACCATGCTCTGACTAACTGAGCTCATTTCAGTTTTCTATCTACTGTCCCAGTCTGATGAAGAAAGACTTAAAACTTCATTAATATTACCCTGGTGTTATGTAAAAACTCTCCTTCAGTCAACCTTTCCCTCCTTTATATGAGCTACATAGGCAGAGGTGCAGGTCTGAGATACTTTAAGTTTTCACAAACCTTCATTTTCAGAGAAGAGGAAGGAAAAAAAAGGAACCCACATTACAGAATGTTCTAAATGGAGTAATTTCAATTAAAATCTACATCATTTACTCTAAAATCTGAATTACAGTACTTGTTTGGGCTTTGTTTAATCTGAAAGTAATATCCTTTAACTTGTTCTAGGCCTCATAACATCACACTCATGCCAAGTAACTGCACTTGAGGAGCCAGAAAATATTAAAGCCAACCGTTCCATTTTACAAGCAACACTGAGTTTTCAAGAAGAAACGGCTGTCATCTACTTCCCTTTACATCTTCAACTACAATTAAAAAGTAAAAACACTCCCTACCCTTAACACCAGTTTCTTGTATTTTTCAGATAAATCCACTTTCACACATCTGCCTTGGAACCAAAGCGCTTTGTTGGCACAATGCTCAACCATGGCCAAAGCATCTTCTCTGGTCTCCATCTCGATAAAGGCCTGAAAAGATTAAAACACACATTAAAAGGGACTCTGAAACACACAACACTTTTTCAGGCAAAGCTATTTAACTTAAAACACAGCACTTCCAAATACTGAAACAAAATTATGAGATTCACTTACACCCATCCTCTCCAAACACTTTAACATTTACCCAAGTGCTCTACAAACCCCAGCGTTTCAATTCAGTAACATCTGTCCCAGAGAGAGTTCTGAAATTAAACAGGCATTTAAATAATATATCAAAAAAGTCACCATTACGTAAAATATGATTTAAATAAAAAAGTATCAGGACAGTGAAACTCTTATTTAGTGCTTATGTACCTGGGAACTCCAGGGGAGCTGTGAAACTACCCCAGTATTTTATTTTTGTTTCTTGAGAGAAGCCTGAAACAGAAAGGCAGCAACTGCTGCTCCTCCAGCTTTGTGAGGAGATCCTCCTGGGAACAAGCCTATGGCACACTAAGGTTGCTGAATGAGCTTTAAACAAACACATCTGGGTTGGAGTATCCTTGCCAAAAAACTGAAAGCTATTTCAGCAGCCAACTTAGACAGCAAGGGATTTTGTTTTTCCAGTGAAATAAGGTCAGGGAGGACTTCCTAGGGGTCACGCAATAGTCTAGTAATTTTTCAGTTCTCAAGTGTGGCTTTAGGGGATTCAGGCACCCATCTCTTTGAAAAAGCAGTGGAACTTCCTATTTAACTCCAGGGAGCAATGAACTGGGACAGTAAAGCTTAAAAAAAAATAGAGCTAAATAGTTTAAACTCCTGTCTATTTATAGAAATCACGTCCATGCACATCCAAAGCATTTTACTATACACGTGCAATGGTCTGTCTTCAAACGTTTCTTTTCCAAGCTAGAGAGCCACAGCAGGACTGCTTTTTAGTTTTAAAGAATGAACAATAAAGGTTAAATAAAAGAAACATATGACAGTGGAATATATTTGTTAATGTTTCATAGGTAATGGTTTTTCACCCTAAGAAAACAGTCCCAACGCTCCAAGAAATCTGCATAATCAAATAATTAAGCCTCCATGCTAAAACACCTTTTTCCAGCTGAGGCCTGTTCTGTTTTTAAAGCAGCTCATATTCCAGGGACATTTCACAGGAAGCTCCATAGCAACCCCCACCTAGACAGACCCTGGGTCATTTCCAAACCTCTGCCTCAGCAGAAAGTCTACACATGCCCCAGCTGAAGGCTGTATTTTCACAGTCAGAATCCCCTTCAAACCCTGCCCCAGGGGCGTTCCCCTGCAGTTACCTGGCTTTTCATTCTCATGAGGATGTAGTTCTTAATCTTCCCGTAGGGCTCAGCCAGTTTGAGCACGGCATTGTCAGAGTACCCCGAGTGGGGCAAGTTGCTCAGGTGGATCACACGACCAAGTTCTGGTTTTGGTGGCTCAGTCTTTTGGTCAGGTTTACCCTCAGGTTTCTAAGATTAAAAGGAAATGACATTTTTTGAAGACTTATCTATAAAATATACATGGGCAACTATCCCTTGATTAAATTGATGCAACTGAAAAGTAGAGAAATTAAGAATAACTGAAATACAGCAACCTCATAGCACTGACTGCCCCAGATTAAAATAAGGCAATGCTAAAAAAAGCACAAGTGTTTTACCTTTATTCTCTTGTATTTCTGTGACAAGTGGACTCTGACTGGTTTACCAAACACCAGGGCAGGTGTTGTTGAGTAATATTCAACTGCAGCCTGGGCATCTTCAGTGGTTGACATTTCAATAAACGCCTGAAATCGTACAAAACCAAATTAAGTGCTGCTCCTTCAGGAATCTCATTTTGTTTCAAATTTTCAAGCTCTTCCATGCTTTCTTCTAAAAAACAACTGCATCAGAAATGAAAACTGCTTTTTGGTTACAACATGAACTGACTTGAAGAACTTGGCATGAATTTCGGATACTTTATTTAGGTGCACAAACATAACTATTTTGTTTGTTTACATTCCACCTAGATTTGGATTCAGAACATTCAATTGCTTCCTGCTTTTTCACTTCTATGGTATTGCCTTTTCCCACACTTCAAAATAAGACACACTGTATAACACAAACTAAGACCAAGTAAGTTTTCATATAAGTTTTAGAATGAGAGCAGAATGTGGTGTTGTTGAGAAAGCTATGAACAACCAACAAGGAGGATTCTTCAATATTTAAGTGAAAATGCAGTAGTGCAGCATTTCTGGAAACACACTCCTCCTTTCCCACATGCCCCTGATGACAAAAGTCTCATCTCACTGAGTGGCTGAGCAAGTCCTTTTACAAGAACAAAGCCCACCAGAGACACCAGCCAGTCCCACCTGCAGTGCCCTGGGACCCAACCGTACCTCATTGATTTTGTTTAGAATCAGGTGATTTGTAATTATCCCAAAGGGTTCGACGAGCTGAAGCAGCTGGTATCTCAAGTTCTTTCCCCTCTGGAAATCCATGATGTGCACAACTCTGCTTGTTTCCTGTTGAAGACAAAGCAAATGTACACAGCATGAAAAACCCCGTGCACCAGCAAACCCAAAGTCTTCCAAGGCTCTGCTCTACTGGTTTAACATTTAAAAAAATGTTTACATCTGTCTTCACTAGTGACCAAAACAAGACAGATACAGAAAAGGCACAGAATTTCTAGGGATTTCCAGAGCAAGATGCCTGCCATGCCAAAGCTGCCTTTCCATAAGTTTGTGTCCCACAGCTTCATCATAAAGAGAACGTCTAAAGAAGCTCTGTACAGTTTTGCAGTAAATATTTTGTAGAGTACTCAACACAACAAACCCCCAATCTCATGCCAAAGCTTCAGTACTTCCACACAAATTCTAAATTCTCACTTTTAAAGACAATCAATTCATTAAAAAAACCAAACCAAACAAAACCCACATCTTAAAGCACAGAAAATTATACAACAAAAACGTGAGTTAAAAAAATAATGAAGTTTAATACTAACCACTCTGCCCTTCTGCATGTGTCTGGGTCCTTGCATATTTCCATTTCCAGCTCCTTTAAGAAATTTAAAGAATGAACAAGCTTAGTTCAACCTATAAGACTGGGATTAACATCTCATCACGAGTTCTTAGAAGATATGTCACTTGTAATACCAAACCAGAATGAGATCAAGTTCTAGAAACTAATTATTTCATTGCAGTCTAAAAAGGCTTTTAATTTATTTCAGAGCTCCTGTAACTTGGGGTCCTCATTCCTGTTCCCTCTGTTCACTTTAACATTAGAGAAAGAGCTGCATTTACTGCGGTTCAGGAACAACAGAGACTAAGTACAGCCCACTGGAAAAAACCAAAATCTCTTGTTTTAAATAAGATTTTCCACAGCAAAACATCTCTATACACAAAGGATGTGAGATTTCTTTATCTAAGACACAATTTTTAAAACTGAGGATTTAGGTTCTAAAACTTCACCAATTCAATCACAATAGCCATTTAAAAAAAAACAACCAAAAAACCAAACCCAAACAAAAGTCTCCTTTCAAGTAGTTTGGCTTACAGTTAAATTTGAGATTTTTTGAAAAATTAACAGTGTTATTTTAGTGAAATTAAGTATGAATGCATCTATAATCTAAAAAGTGTCTAAAATACTTGTACTCTGTTAGGATATCCAGGTAAATTAATTAGTTTTGCTCTTTTAGTAATCTGAACTATCTAAAAGGTAGGAAGTAAGAGCATCAGGCAAGAATCTGATTCTTAGCCTCCCTTCCTGAGAGGAAGAGGCTTGCATCATCCATCTTCCCATTTCTCACTTGCTATTCCAATTTATTTCTCAAATTCACTTGAAATTAGGGGGAAAAAACACTTAGGACACTGAATTCTTACAAGTTCTTACAAGTTTCACCCACCAAGTTTCCACCAACATGTAGCTATTTGGAAAACAGATACACAAACCTCCTAGACAGGAGGGAAAAAAAAAATCCAAGTCCTAGACATGTGTAGACTAATCTCAGTTAAAAATCACCAGCCGTAGGGAGTTGGCAGCTGGCAGAAAGGTGAAGTGTGGAACCCAGTACCAGCCTTCAGTCCCTCCCTGGCCAAAGTATTTCAGTTCTACTGCTCAGGAAAGTGTCTTCCTTTGTTGTTTTAAAACACTGGTAACAAATTAAAACAAGAGTAAAAATAAAAAAACAAACAAAAAGAAAGACCTAGCAAGAAGTTAAGCCTGGTAAAAAAGCTAGGTGCCTGCTGAGGTTACCTCTGGGCCCAACAGGAGGTCCTCCAAGGTGGAATGGAGGTGGTGGTGGTCCCAAAATTCCCGGTGCAGGGTTTGTAGATTGCTGCAACATAAAGGGATCACCCCTAGAAAGAGGGGAAAACACACTGTCATTTTAAACCAAAAAATTGTGCTTTCATTCACATAACACCTTAATTTCTGCAGAGCTCCTATACAGACAACTTAGGCTACTTTTACTGCTGCCCTTCAGCTAGAAAACAAAGGGAGGAATCCATCTGAACCAAAGGAGGTGTGTTGTTTCATGTAACATGTTAGGAACGTCCTCTGCTTCAAATGGACAATTATAAATACTTCAAAATTTATTACTACTTACATTCCATGTCCTGAATCACTGTCAGGATTCCATTCTGGGTATCTTAAAAGAAACAAAATTAAAAGAAAATATAAGAAAAATGCCATGTCCTCTACCTGTGTAACACTTTTCACCCAAGCAGCGATTCCTGTAGGTGTAACACAGCTGCAGCACAGGCAACACTCCAGGCCCACTGCGAGAGCCATGAACAGCAATGACAGAAATGCTGTTCTTCAGGACAAACTCCCTACTCTGTCTGCAGAACTGCTGGCTTCACAACAAAAATGTACAAGTTCGTATCAGTAACTACAATTACAATAGATTCTCAGCTGCTGAGATCCAGCTGTTCCATATGCATCAGTAGGATTCCAAAGCTATGAACCAGGACCCCTTTTTGTCCTGAAGATGCTCTAAGTTGTTTTTATTCCCTACAAGGCACAGTATGTTTTCTAAACCTGCTTTGTGCAATGTAACAGTTATTTAAAATCAGGGAACATCTTGAGCTGGAAGGGACCCACAAGGATCACGCAGTCCAACTCCCGGCCCTGCACAGGACACCCAACAATCCCAGCCTGCGCCTGAGCGCCGTCCCAGCGCTCCTGAGCTGTGGCAGGGCTGGTGCTGTGCCCAGGCTGAGCCCTCCTCCCCAGTTACTGTACTTCCAGTTCATACATTTCGAGCAGCAGCTGACAGCGGCGGCTGTGAGTCGCTCCATTGATGTGATGGTTCCACTCCTGCAGCAAAGTAAACAAGTCACAATTAGCAGCCACACATGGAAGTTCTTTCCTCAAAGTCATGGCCTACAGCGCAGTATCTTCTCTGCTAAGCTGGAGTTTTGCAGATGCATAGATAATGGCATCTGTTTGTGGTGCTCTGAAGGGACACTGACCTTGGACCTACCTCTTCCCTCCTAACCTGAGTGAAAAGGTGTCTGATGGGAACGGGGCTCACTCCTGCCTCAGAGTGCAAAGCTGCCTGCAAAACCACAGCCCGGGCACAGAGTGCCGTGGCAGCCTCTGGAACTGAAGGCTGAGTGTTTGTCTGTCTTCAGGCATTTCAGAATTTCCTCCACTCTCTGCTTCATTCCTCAGACTTCTAAAGATTAATATGAAGTAAACACTCCAATTTTTAGAACCATAAAGAGGCCAAGAAATTGCACGGAATTCAGAAAGGAAAGACTAAAAGAAATGAAAGTGCATAGCTAGGACAAACTACAAGTACACAGGTGAAATATAAAATATAGCACCACTTGAGGGGAATGATCAAGGAAAAAGGCAGATCTAAATCAAGATGGTACAAAGGAGAAATAATGAAATTAAACCAAATCAGCCATACAAAAATTGTCCTGGTTCTGGTTTTAGCACTAGAAAGGAATGAGGGATTTCTACTTTTTCTCTGCAGACTGTTTTAACTTCAAAGGGAGTTACTTATTTTAGTGCCTGATCTCTGTATCTTTACATTCTTACAAGTAAGAGCACAAGCCTGTGCTTTATTCACATTTGTGAAGTGACAGAAAGTCTGGAGTTCCCCTGCTGCACACTGGGAGCCGCAACCTGACCTTCACTCCGCTGCTCCTCAGGGAGGAAAGGGACCAGCAGAGATAAACAGAGGGGAGAGTAATTCCAAAACCTCGGGGCTGAAGGTTTTCTTCAACTGAAGGTTCTTCCTTATCAGCCACATTTTTAACTATGAACACAAAGTGCACTTAATGTGCTTAATGTGGCTCTTCTTACATGTCTGTTTCTGCTCAGCACCCACAAAGGATTTTTCCCTAATTCCTTATCTTTCCAGATTTTTGGTCCCTGCCACACTACAGTCATCCTTCTGAATACAATGAGACATCCCCAAGGCTCACTGTAGTGTTTCCATATGTTAAATGCCAACCCTGCACTTCCCACAAAGGAGAAAAACCTGGATTTAAAGTCTCTCATAAAGTACTACAATATTACTCCACGATGCTCCTGACATGGGGCAAGATGAAATCCGTTTTATCAAGATGTAAAATGAGAGCACCACTTTTTCTTGTTAACTGCACAAGATGTAGGCTCTGCAACTATAAATAGGCTGGCAATTAGGATGAAAAATACCCACCAAATAAAAAAAATCTATGAACCATTCAATATGAAGTTTCTTGAGTTCAACACTTGCTAGCAAGTGTTAGCACCACGCTCTAGAAAACAGTCCTTTAAACCCCAAACCCCTCTAAATTTGGCTGCACTGTCAGTAAAGCCTCAGTGGCTGGCCATGCCAGACATAACATGCTTTGAATCTGTCTCAACACAATTTAAAATTATTCTAAACTGATGTAGAAGTTATCTGCAAGCTACAGGCAAAGTTCAGGAGATTTAATTCTCATTCAAATGCTTTTTAATTGGCAAAAAAGGTGGATGTGACTTATAACTTCAGATTTTTCTTCTCCCCCAGGGAACAATGGTAGCTCATCTCCATTAACTTTCTATTACACAATTCTTAATCTGGATTCCCTTTGCTGCCTGCACCCATTTGGAAGCATCCCTTCCCCAAGGTTTCGGGGCACCAGGTTATTTGTATTTACAGGAACTCATTAACACAAAGGCCCCAAGTTAAGCAAGAGAAAACCAGAATTGAGTTTCTGAAAACCCGGATTCCCCTTTGGCTCAGTCAGCGCAAGTGAGAGGACACGCTGTTCCTCAGAAAATTAGGCCACACTCGAGCACCTAAATTTAGCCAGCCCTCTCTCAGGGCCACAGCCAGGTTCTCCCTCTGAGATGAACCAGGTTCAAGTGTTTAACCTCCAAATTCATCTGCTCGGGTTGCATCAGCCTTTGTCTCTGGCAGGAAAACAATCCCTCCACCTCTAACACCTCATTCCCTGATAAAGGGATCAGGATTGACAAAATTGTGCCTGAAGTAACTGGGGCACAATTTACTTCACAGACAGAAAATAAACTCGGTCTTAAAATATATACACATCAAATTAAAGAAGCAATTAAAAACATCACTAAAATTAAAAAACCCGAGAAGACTAATCTGCCAATTTAAGTTACAATAAAGATGTTTAACATCTTGCTTGCATTTAAAATACACCCAGCTTGATCAAACACTTTTAAAAATCCCTGATATTTTCATTTGGAGGTGGGGAAAATGAGATTTTTTTACTACAGTAATAAATTTACATAGTCCCAGCTATGAAAAGCATTCCCTTTCTGCTTTCCATAAATTTCAGTTCAAATCAGATTACTTTAAAAGTTATATTTTACTTGATTTGATTTTGTGGGAGACACAAAATAAGGAATTCTGTAATGGTTGGATATGCAAGGCAGAGGAAAGAAGGAGAGAAAGAGAAAAATTCTTGTGGTGACACGATTTCTGAAATTAGAAACAAAGCCCCAACTTGGGTCATAAGAACCAGATGATCCAATCACAACTATTTTATGGTGTACTAAGAGTTTTAAAGTCAAAGTATATTCCTAAAAAAAAAAGTTTTACATGTTACAGAAGAGGTCAGACACTTAGGTTATACGCTGTTAAAAGAATTTGGTATTTCTCATACCTGGAAAGGTATTTCCATGTGGATATCCTTTCATTAGAGCTGCACTCCAAAGCACACTAAGAGCCACGAGCCTTTAAAATAAAGAGCTAAAAAGACCCCTACTTACAGGATTACTGGTTGCCATCTTCAAGGGCCTCAGAAGTTAATGTTTTCAATCTAACCAAATGAAGTCCTTTTACAGAACTGAGCATGGCAGCTAAACTGTTAACACTTAAAACTTTCATGAAAATAAATGTCAAATACAGGAGGCAAGAAACCTGGATTACTGTGAGTATTTTATATAAAAAGTAATTAAAGCAACACAAGTTCATAAACTGTCAGATCAGGTGGAGCCATACAGCGTGTGCTCTACAAGTGGTTTGATCCTTTCCTTGCAGGGACAGAGTAATTCTTGTGTTTCAAAAAGATCAGATGTACAGAACAGCACTTTTTGAGAGGTAACTGTAAAGAAATGGTTAGTAACAGCAATTCCACATTGTACCAATTTTACAGTAATAGCATGTATTACGTTTTCAATTGAAGGCCTTCAAGCTAATTAGCCACTAATTGTGACAAGAGGGGCACTGTATTAGCCAATTAAATTGCCTAGTATACTGGAAATCAGCAAGATGAGTACATTGGAAAAGCTGAAAGTGAGAAGGCTCTGAAAATCCCATTTGAATCAACAGGCCATTTTGAATAACCTGCTCCCTTTGCAGAGCTGCACTAGTCATGGATAACTAAGAGGGAAGTCTCAGCATCACCGAACACACCCGAAGATCCACTCTACTTGTGAGCCAAGTAAAGAACACTACTAGGAACACAGAGCAGGATACTGCAACAGCAGACTGATTGCTCGGAGAGTCTACAGGGATAGATGCAACATGTGACAATAAAAAGTGAGTCTGAAGTGTTCTAAGAAAGTTGTGAAAAAAGGAGAAAAATGACGACAAATTTCAGCCATAGTATGAGATAGAGTGTTAAAGTGAAATTAAAAAGGCAAGAATGAGCTAATCTAAAACGTGGTTTTTACTTTTGCAAATAAGTTCCAGGGCTCTACATTAACTCTTTCCCTCTGGACAGGGAAAAAGCAGAACTGTGCAAGAATGCATCTTAACTACATATAAATCAGCAATCAAGACAGATGTGGAGGAGAGCTGAAACTAGCTTCCGGAATGGCACAGTAGATACACTGCAAAAAAACCCCAAACCAACAAAAAAATACCAAAACCCACCCCAAAACTGCTTGAATGCCAGATGTTTGTGGTTAAGAGAACATGTAGATGTAAAATATAAACAAGATATCCCAGTAGATGATAGCTGTTTGACTTGAAGTTAAGCAATCTGGGCAAATAAAATACATTAATGTAAAGCCCTGGTTTACAATGTTTGCCAATAATTACCTTGCAAATAAACCAAGTGCCTTTTTCACTCTCAAACCAACTTTCAGATCATTTCAAAAGCAACCAGGCCATAGAAATAATTAGAGAAATAGGTAAAAACAGAACAGATACTACAACGTAAAGGAAAATAGAAGTATCTGGTGCATAACTCACCTTATTAGAATGAACTGGCATATCACATATAGAGCACAGATGGGGATAACCCTTCGGTAAGAATCCATGGAAGTCTTCAATATTGCTATTTGGAGGAGCACCTCTCTTTTTCTCAAAGAGAGATCTCTCGGGACCAGGACCACGACCCATTCTGTCATACTCACTGTCAAATTTATGATAGTTATGCGAAGTCTCACCATAAAAAGATTCATCCCTACACCTTTCTCCATCTCTCAATCTGTCATCTTCATAATCCATTCTGTCATAATAACCAGATTCTTGAGAACGACTTCCATGGTCATAGTCAACCACTGGGTTGAGACTAGGACCACGATCATCAAAGCTATCTCTTCTAAAATGCCTTTTTTCTTCCCAATCATCCCTAGGTACTCTGTACGGTGGTTCCCGTGTGGATGATCTGCCATCTCTACCATAACCTTCTTCAGCTCTCCTCCTTTTAAGTTGTAGAAGGATCTGAGGCAAGTTTTCAGGAGTGATCTTGTCCTCGGGATAGCGACTCAGTTCATCTAAGTCTCTAGCAGACAGACCAAAGCTGGCCAAAATGTTTGTGGCCTGGTCTGCATCTCCACGGTGCTGAGAAGACAAAGGGAGCGGACCTCTACTTCCAATGTTAAATATAGACTGCAAATTATGGGAAGAGGTACTACCAGAAGACAGTGCACTATGAGATCCTTGTTGGTTCAATGAAGAACTCATTCCAAGATTCATTAAGCTAGCAAGGCGTGCAGTACCCTGGTTCATCCTTCCAAGAGATGCTGGCATATTTAAAGACTGGGTAGCAGCAGCAAGAAGGCCTATTCCTGCAGAGAGGTCACGCCCATGACCTTGTGAATCCCTACTCAGAGATGACTGCTGGAATGACTTGGACATTGTAGAACTAGAGCTTGTCTACTTTATGGATCAAAAAAAATTCTTTTTTTTTAGTTTTTTTTTTTAAGATGGCTGCAAAGAGAGCTCACACTAGAAAGCTAGGCAAACTTCACTTCAAAAACGGTAACGCCAAGAAAGAGGATCAATAATGACTGCAGATCTTCTTCAAGCTGAGAAACACCAGACAATTCTGTAGAAAAACAAGCAGTTTTAGTCATAAATCCCTTTAAACAGATGCAGTTTTAAACTTATGCATCATGTTGATCTAAAAAACATTAAAGATCTCAATCTTACAAGGCTTTTATCACATAACAGATTCAAGAGATACCCAGAACCTACATATATTATTGCAGATAAAAATACAGTAGTGTTTCCTATACATACTACTCTTCTTCCACAAAAAGCTACTTTCACACTGAAGAAAAGTGAATTTCAGAAGTTTGCGATGTCTGAGAGCACCTATAAAGTTTACTGACATGTAAGCCTCGATCTCTGGTTAATGGTTTTGTTCATACCCTACATTACTGTACTGTGTCTGTGAGAAGAACACAAAAAACTTAGGCCCATAGAATCCAAGATGACTTTGGCATATAACACATATTTGAAAATGAAACCTGTACCACCACAGAACAGGACGAAAGGAAGTTAAAAGTAACTGAAGTTTGGGCAACAAGTTTCTGCTATAAGATCTGTAAATAAGACCAAACATCATATTCAATCTTTATGCAGTAAAATTCCAATTACTGATGTGAAGACAGATGTGAACAAGAAAAACAAGTTTTACATTTTGCAGGAAGTAAACAAGACCTCTTGTTCCAATTGCAGTTACACTGCTAACAGCATTTCGGAAGGGATTCTTTACTCTGTTACATGGCAGCTGTGACATCAGCCTGTACTCTCAGACTTCAAACTAAATAAGGTCAGGCTTAGTGCTGGGATGGGAGACCCAAGGAAAAACCTGCTCCTGCAGGAAGAGACCCCAGTGAGTCAGGAGATGGCACAACATCCCAGCAGCCCTGTCTCGTACCAGCACTGCCTGGCTGGGGCTGGCACTGACACCGTGACCCACCTGTGGGAGTTAAAGTTCCTAAAACACTGCTCACAAGAGGGACGTGACTCTTTATAGTGTCCCACTAAAATACTAACCTAGTAGTCAAATATTTGGTTCAACTGCATTTACATGAAGTTTTAACTAAACAGTGTATCAATATCCACAGTACGCTGCAATGAACATATTTCATAAAATGTTCTTTTAGTGCACAGCGGAAATAAACTGTAATACTTCACCCCATCCTCCTCCAGCCTTGGGACAGATAAACAACGTTTAAAGCAATGCAACACAAGTGAAAATATTCTACACAGGAATAGTCTGCTCTTGGGTCCCCGACGCCGCAAAGCCCTTTCCAATGTCGGCAGAGCAGTTCTGCTTCTCCAGCACTGCCACTGAGGAGCACATCGAACACAGAACCACTTGGAAAAGAAACAGGCACAGACTGCACAGCTGCAAATGAAGTCAGCTCCCAAGAGAACAGATACGTTTGGGGAGGAATGGAAAGGACAAAACGAAAGCAAGGACTTTTCCTTGAAGAGACCAGTTCTGCAGAAGGCAATGGCTCTTGTACTGGAAACAGAAGGAAAAAGGTCAAGGTTAAGAACAGGTCTCTATCCCCACTGCCTGCTCAATCCACAGCCCGTCCCAACAGTGCACAAAGCTGAAAAGCACTTGGGTTTTCTTTCTCAGTAGCAGCATGTTCCAAAATTAGCATTTATACAAAAAACCACTGGATTCCCTGAAAAATACACAAAATACACATAACTCACGCAACTCCACTTTTGCAAAGTAACTCCTTCATACAATTTGCTACATACTCTGTTATCAATGCATCTAAATTCATTTCAGCTACGTTTTTAAGATTCACATCTGCTGGAGTCACTTAAACGAAGCTTAACTGTGCGACATTTTTAAGAATGAGAGATTGAGAAACATGGGGATAAAAATAAGTTCGAAAGTTCTGAGGCAGAAGACAGAAAAACACTGTAGAAAGCTTCAGAGGAAAACAGTAACACAAGAACACAGGGGAAGCATACCAGGCAAATTCTAAGGGAGATGTCCCAGAGAAGGGGGCCGCACTGGGGGACACCTGAACAGAAAGCATTGAAAGACTATATTGTAAAAATCAAGACTCTTTTGAGTTCAAACAGAGAGGCACTCTAATACTCACCTAGGTACCATGCTTTTATCTTACATTCATTCAGTATTCTTCAAAGTACTTTTATGACAATTTTATAAGTTAATCCTTACTCATTCCACTTTTACACCTAAATTTCCTCCTAGTTCATTTACACACTTTCAGAACAGTTTGAAGCTGAACTTACTGGGTTCTTCATAAAATCAAGTATTCCGGAGGGCTTTCTGAGCCTGACCCTGCAGCGATTCAACAGATACCCCTGCGGTCAGGACAGGCTTGCTGCGTCCTGCTGTTAGTGCAAGGACCCACACTATTCAAGTTTCCACTAAATCAGGAAAGTTCTCCACTTTTCAGAAACACCCTTTCTCTTTGAACAAATGGTCCCTAATCCTCTTGTCACAGCTGTCAACTGGCAGTTCATTGTGTGCTGCTCTGGAGAGATTAGCAGGGAACAAACCCCATGGCAGCCCAGCCTGGCGGGACCAGGGCTGCAGGGACCCAAAGGTGCCATGCTGAGACCCCACACCAGAGCCTTTACAGAACCACACCAAGCCCCTGCAGCTGCAAACACCCAGGGAAGGGGCAAAGGGAAAAATAAAAATAGGAAAGATGGGAGAAAAAGCAAGACAAAGAGACAGAGAGGGACAATCTTACAGAAAAGCATGAAGTGGGACAGTAAGACAAGTGTGTGATGAAGACACAGCACACGTTGGCAGTTGGTGCTAAGTCAGGAAATGCCCTACACCCAATTAGGTATTTGAGTACTTAAATAAACAAGTTTGAATATCCTCAAAAAACCACTTTATCACACCACTCATCTTGCAGTGGCTGCTGCACTCCACTCCTAACCAACCCCATCCTTTAAGACCCGATGAAGACAATGGAACGAGGTGGGGGAAGAGCTCTACCATCACACCAAAGGATGTTTAACTTCCACATGGTCAGGTTTAACATGATCCTAAGGCAGCACTTCCTGTGCTGATCACTCCAGAGAGATGCCACGGCAGTATCTGATAGAGACAGGTTCCCATGGAGCAGGGCCAGCTTTCGAGACAGGGTGCCATCAACTGAGTCACAGCAACAAGACGGGTAGGACTGAACAGAGCTGCCTCGAGAGCCAGACATGAGTTAGTTGAAAGTGTTACACTAATTGTTCTCCATGTAATTTCAGCTACACTGAGAACAGACAGGCTTTCACATACACCTTTTTTTAAGATCTGTGGACAGAAATTTGGCCATATTAAGATTTGAAAATATATAATACAAAGCAATCTTGAAATAAGTTGAAAGTCAAAATGTTATTAGATTTCCAGACAAATGCAGACAATGAAAACAATTTTTATCTACAAGTTGCGAAAGAGTTTTCTATAAAGGCAGACATATAAAACAAGGAATTTGAATCCTACAGAGTATAGTTATCAAACAGAGCCCAAAACGAGGCTGATTTTCAAACACTACAGAAGGTTTTTCTCTTAATGTAAAACTGAACATATCTTTTCAACAAAGCTTACAGAACTCTTGCTCCAATATTATTTTGACCTGAGAACGGTTTAATTCAGTGAATTCTTGGGATATATCGATTATGCTGAACACAACCTCAGCTTGGCACCTTTTACAGAACATCAATAGGCTGAAAATAAGTCCCCAGCTCCTTATTCCTTCTGCCACTCTCAGGGGATTTTAACCTATGCATAGTTGTCGTAAATTTAATGTTAATCTTGTTCTTAGAACAACTCATCTTTTACCCATTCCTCTTCCACTATTTACAAAAAAAAGTCTTAAAAATTAAAAAAATAACTGTTTTCACTTTCTAGTCAGTTTCACTTTCACTTCAAAACACATTGAATTAAGAGGAATAAATTCAGTTATGGTAAAAACATGAAATTATCTACAAGCTGAAAAGCACACCCTCATTTTGTAAGAACACAATGCTTTTGCAGACCGTACACCCTTGGGAAAAAAGTCTCATACAAGTTTTTGGAAGTCTGCTCTTTGGATAAAAATCTGTAGGTCTTCCTTCTCTCTTACACATAGTACGTGGTGTGCCAATCCCTTTTGCCATGGAAGAATTCTTATGCTTCTTGGCAAAACTGGCTCCGGAACATCATGGCAAAAAGGGTTATTGAGGGAAGAAATCTGGAATTCAGACAGGCAGCCTCCCATGCTCCTCTGAGTATTAATGGTAGTAAAAACAAGAACTTGCAAGGAAATTAGAAGCAGATGTTATCTAGCTGCTGAATGACCAAGTACAATGGATTTCAAATCTAAGGGATTAACTTCTGCACAATACAGAAAAGGCCACTGTCTTTCCAAAGGCAAAGGAGGAATTGCTGAGCAACCTTAGAGAAAATGCAGATTCTCGCTCATTTCAGGTCACAGTATTCAGAGTTGTTATTTAATATTGCTGCTTCACATGCAAGAAGAGCACTCATCTTGTTCAAGCCATCTCAAAGGTCCTGGCCTCAGAAACTTCAGGAGCACCTGGCACACCGGATGCACGCTTTTTCTGGGCACAGATTAGCCAGTCTGTTTCAGGCACAACAACTGGTGGAGTTTCAGTTCTTAGGATTATGTTTAGCTTCATCCCAGGGACTTCCTTGATCAGAGGAACACAAAGTAATCTGAGAGTTGAAGTGACTGTAACAGAGGATTGCTTCAGAACAGAGAAGTGTGACATCTTAACAGGCATATTTACAAATGGGGAATTAAAATGACTGGTTTAGCAATCAAGAATCTTAAAAGAACTTAGTTTTCAACATCTGAATGCAAAAAGGAACACTAAAAGAGGCTAGTTTTCTATTTCTGCTCATTATATAATTTAATATATTCAACCAGCCCTCTTTTGTAAGAAGTGCATTTAAAAAGTGCATTTACTCCTCTACAGAAACAGAAGCAGGAAAAAAAAATCCAAGGAACAGTAGAGAAAGAAGGCAAAACCCATGTATTTTTGGAAAGCGAAAGAAGTAACACCCAGAAACAACAAATAACTGCTGTCACTGTGGTGACCATGCCACAAACACATGATCACTTCTATGGCTTCCAGCCATTCCTTCCTACTGCTTTCAATGCCACTCTGACACCTTCAGAGCCCCCACTCTCCAGTAAGGCAGATGCACACAGGTTCCTGCAGCTACAAAAAGCTCCATGGAGCCATTAACAGAGGGGCTCTGCGAAAACCAGAGTCTCCGTGGAATGCTGTGGGATCTCAGCTGGAAGCTCTGGGAACACAACTGTGCGTCCATGCACGACTAGGACAGAGTCCTCCTTCATTGCCAGCAGGTGTGGGGACCAACAGCCCCTCGGGCACCAAAATCTTGACACCAACCATGGAACATATCACAGTAATTTTATAAATAGTTCATAGAGAAAGTGATCCAAACGTAGACCAAATTTTACCATTAAAAAAAACCTAACCAAACCAAAAACCTCACACAGAACAGTTCTGTGTTCTGATCTGGAAAACTGAATTTCCGTCTGTCTCCAGGCATTTCCAGGGCTGGGAAAAAACGCTGTTCTTTCCCAGCTGAATTCCTGCATGAGGTTGCAAGAAGTATTCTAGCTGCAGAGAAAAATCAAGGAACTGTTTCACTGGTTCAGTGCTCAAAATAAAAACCCTTTTGTTGAAATTGTGACCGCACAATATGGTACTTAAACACTCACAATCTAAATTAGTTCAGAAATATCATGAAGTATTTGCTTTTGTTTGCAAGACTTGTTGACTCAGAGAGCTGATGAAGAAAGGAACCAGCACTGAGGCTACAAAAAACCACTCATAAATTAACAAACTGAATAGAAATAATTTCGTTGCAGCTCTGCTTGCAACAGCCTCTCCCCCAGATTTGCTGAGCCACCCAGATGTCTGTCAAGTATTACATTACAAAATACCTTTGTATTCACCAAATCGCTCAGCAGAGACATGTACAAGCCACAGCAAAAGGCAGCACACAGCATTTCCTAATTTCTCACCAAATCAGTGCTGAATCCAGGTGGCTATAATATAACAGTTGTATGCAACTTCAGTCTGGAGCCCCAAAGACTGACTCTTCTTCCCCCTTCTTTAAGTGATTTTCAGTTTTTATCTTTAGGAACATGGATATTCACGTTTTAAGGACACATTTAGGAATTTCTCTGGGGTTTTTTTCCCACTGTTTAGTCTCAGGATGTATGTAACACCAAGGGCACAATGCAGAAGTACAAACACTGACTTATCACCTCATAAACATGCCCAAGGCCTGAGTGCCAGTATCCTCACTCAGAATTCAGCAATGAATCATTTTGGGAAGTTTTTTTTTAATAGAATTCAAGACAGAAGTTTACTAATTTCTTGGGAGTACAATAAAAGCGTTAGCATGTTCCATTGTATTTTAAAAAAACAATTTATCATTTTAGGACATTGAAAACTTAAATATATTAACATGTTTTAAAATATGAGAAGATTAGATCACTGGATCAACAGATTCTTTGTGAAGAAGTTTCTGAAAATGCACCCTTTTCTTCTCCCCATGAAAACTACACAGACTGCTTTAAGAAACTTACGTTTTCGACCAGAGCTGCTCCCTATTTATCTGACTCCAGGAAGTCAAGACCACCTACAGTTCAAAAAAACCTGGAGAATTTAAGGCTGAGTAAAAAGAATAAAGATTGTTCAGCAGTTTGAACCACTATCAAATACTTTTTTCCCAAAGGTCTGCATCGTGGAAAGAAAAACACATTTGGAATCTGAGGGAGGGTTCAGCTTTCTTTCAACAGCATAAATGCCTCATTTATCATTTAACAAAGCAGTTTTTCAGGCTCCCAGACAGTTCTTTTCAACTTCTGCTTGTTTTCAGAATAGGTGAACTTTGTATCTCGTTACTTTGACTCTGGAAGAAGAGTACGTACATTAAAAAAACTGAACATTATCAATCCACCACAGGAAGAACAAAACCCCCGCAAACTGATTTGTAACCACAGCCTGAATCATATGAAAGTGAAACTGAGTAGAAAGAGGGGTCAAACGGCTGCCTGCACTGTCAGGATTCTTGTTACTCAAGTCATTAATTCTTAACGCCAGATGAACATCAAAACCAGCAGTTTTTGACTCTAAGGGCCTTCAGAGAGTTAAGGAAGGAGGGAGGAACAACGCCGCCTGCGAGGCCCCGGCTGGCGCCAGCAGCGCTGGCAGGGCGCAGGAGAAAGCTCCAGGCAGCGGGAAGCGCGGTGGAGCTGGGTCACGGCTGCAGTGCCGA
>VZTD01000674.1:369164-429387 GCA_013397725.1 Rhagologus leucostigma
GCGGCGGCCACGCCCCCTGGCGGGAGGGGTGCGGGGCCCCGGACCGCGGGTTCGCGTCTCCCCTCAGCCTCTTCCGGGGAGCGGCGCCGCTGGCCGCACTGCTGCGGGGTGTGTCCTGAGTATCCAAGGTATCCGGAGCATCCAGGGTGTCCAGGATATCCGGGGTGTCCGGGATATCCGGAGTATCCTCTGGTCCCCCAGCGCCGTTCCCTGTGTCTCAGGGCACACTCGCGGGCACCCAGCCCCGCCCAGCCCAAGGCCTCTCTCAGCACAACGCAGGTGTCACCATCGCTAAAATATTCAAAACTGTGGGCTCTCGCTGGCTGTGAGGCTCGTTAGAAGATTCTGGTAAAAAGGCCCTGCAGCCGATGTGCGAGGCTGTGCTGTTCCTCTGATCCAACATTGCCACCTTGTGCTGGAGGAGGAGAGGTCCCTGTGCCGCTGCCCGCCTGAAATCCAGGGGTTGTGACCAAGGTACTCGTACAACCCGGCAAGTTCTGTTCATTATTTGGATTTCTTTCATAGTCATCATCTTTCTTCCTTATTTAATTTTGTGGCCGAAGAACCAGTCTGTTTATCAGCCTGCAAGCTGCTGTGTTCCAGCAGCTTTACGAAGGCGAGGGTGTGTATGTGAATTCAGGGAAAGCTCCAGGGGAAAGGAAAAATCTGCCTGTACAATTCATCACAGACTGATTTTTCTTTAGATGTGGCTGGAGACCACAATGAAACAATAACACATAAGGTATTTTTAAAAAATGGAAGTGGTACAATATACGTGTTGAAATAATGTGGAAATGCTCAGAGAACAATCACAAGAAATCCAGCTCTTAACAAGCTCAGGGTAAAAAACAATTAAGTGCTCAAAAACAAGCTCATAAATCTCAGTTAACAATCCTCCTGTGCTGTGGTGCTGCAGAGCAGTAAAAGCAGAGCAAATGTAAAGCAATCCAGCCACTTTTGCCTGGTAAAACTCATGTATAGATTGCAAAATGTACAGTGCTCCTAAACAGAACCATAAATCATGCTGGCATTTCCCGGGTATGAATGCAGGTCCTGCTCCATTTCCTGGCTTTATTTCACCGCCAGTCTTGGACCTCATGGGTTCTCTCCCAATTCTCTTTGCTGTCCTTCGCTCGAGGCACCAAAGTGGGGGCAAAGTGAATCATTTTGACCTTTACTGATCACCTTTGTGCTGCAGAAAGAGCTGCACTGTGCTGTCCCCTTCCTGCTGGAGGTGACACCCCGAGCTCCAGACCCCTGAGCCCGTGCTTGTGCTGACTACTTTAAGACATCCTTATTTTTTATTTTCCAGTTGTGCACAAAGCTGGAAGCTGGACATGCCCCAGAGCCCCCCTGCCCTGGGCTGAGCCCCAGCGTGGGCAGCAGGGGAGGGGGGATTCTGCCCCTGTGCTCAGGTGAGACCCCACCTGCAGAGCTGCCCCAGCCCTGGGGCCCAGCACAGGAAGGACCTGGAGCTGCTGGAGCCAGGCCAGAGGAGGCTCCAGGATGAGCAGAGGGATGGAGCAGCTCTGCTGGGAGGAAAGGCTGGGAGAGTTGGGATTGTTCACCTGGAGAGGAGAAGCTCTGGGGTGACCTCACTGTGGCCTTGCAGGGCCTGAAGGAGCTGACAAAGATGGAGAGAGACTGTGGACAAGGGATGGAGGGTCAGGACAACAGGGAATGGCTCCCCACTGCCAGAGGGCAGGGATGGATGGGATATTGGGAAGGAATTGCTCCCTGGGAGGGTGGGCAGGCCCTGGCACAGGGTGCCCAGAGAAGCTGTGGCTGCCCCTGGATCCCTGGCAGTGCCCAATGCCAGGCTGGACGGGGCTTGGAGCAGCCTGGGCCAGTGGGAGGTGGTCACGCCCAAGGCAGGGGTGGCACTGGTTGAGCTTTAAGGTCCTCTCCAACCCAAACCATTCTGGGATTCTGTGATTTGGGAAAAAAATGAGATGCTGAGCTGCAGGGCCTCAGCAGAGCTCTCACGGTGTGTGAGGCACTCACTGAGCACAGCCCTGCAGCCCTTCCCAACTGCTCTGATGGGAGAATCGCCACTGCCCACAGACCTTCTCCATCCTGTCCTGCCTTTTCTGTTACCGAGTCTTGGCTTCAGCCCTGAGATGAGTGTCACAGAGCTTTATTGCAGAGACTTTTTTGAGGAAAGAAGCCTTTCAGCTTATATTTGTTGTCCATATGGCACATGCTTTATGTGGCTGACAGAGCCCGCATTTCCCAGTTTTTGCCACTTTTGGAAATACCTGGTCCAGCAGCAGAGCCCCCTGACGCAGTGAATGTTCCTTGGCTGCCAGCAGGCAGGACCCCCCCACCATGATGGCAACGGGCACCCAGCCCTGTGGCACCCATCTGGGGAAGAGGAAGATTGCTGGACACAACAGAAATCCACGGGGAAACCCTTGATTAGTTTTGCAGGTAGGAATTATTCCTATCTCAAACAGAAACAGAAAAACTCATAGGCTTCAACCAGGAAAAAACCTTCTTCCGATAATGTTGAGTATTTTAACACGTATTTCCACGTGCTCTATAAAAACTGTGCATTCAAAGCTCAGAATATTCAGGTGGCATGAGGGCTCGTGGCTAAACAAGCAGTGTCAGGGACATTTATGGAGTTTGGATTATTTCACAAGCACAGGGCTCCCCAGAAGACTGCATGGAATCCAAAGGGATCTAAATCTCATCTTGGCGAGCAAAACACTCCTGTTCCAACTTTTGCATTTAAACACCATTGTTGTCTGAATCCCCGAGGGTCATCTTGCCCCTCCCCACCAGTTTTGATGTATTTTACATATTCATCAGCCTTTTCTAACCTTTTGTGGGCTCACTTCTCCCCAGGCCCAGGGATGAGAGCTGGTGCCTCACTCACTCCCACCTCTCCAGTCTCCCACAAGAATTCAACACCACTCTCAAATCCTGCTGCACCCAACACCCTTGTAAGATAATGAAAAACAAATTGAGCAAGCTTAAATATAAATACGTTTAATTGAGGTCATATAAAAATAGATTTTAAACAAGCAGTGAGAGGAGATTAACAATAAATTGTACACCTAATTCTTGTTATACCTTGCCCCAAACCACCTTTGATGTTTCCAGTTCCTACATCCAAATCCTGGAAACAAGTCCTTCTCCATTCCCATTTAAACTGTGGGCTCCAGGTTTCCATCTTCCCAGTACCTTTCAAACAAGGATCTTCAAAGCAGCATCGAAAGCTTTTCTTCCGACCACTCCTGCTGCTCCAGCAAGCCCCACGCCAACCATTTGCCTGTAATAAAAACCCAGTGAAGACAGTTGAAAGGAGGACCCCTATTCAGCCCTCAGCACTGACCAGTTAATTAGACGATGTTCATTTTTTATATAAAAGATGCATATTAAAATATCTGCAACAGAGTTTTCCATTTTCTGTGTGTTGTCTGCATCCAGTCTAGGCTCTAACTCCACGGGCAGGAGTTACTCCACTCTCGGGCATGCAGAGCGCTGCCAAAACCTGGCACCACCAAGCGCCAGGACGGCCCCGCTGGTGCCAGGAAGACTCGGCAGCACCTTTCTCTCCCAGCAGCATAACACTGGCACAGGCACCAAGCAGCCACGGGCAGCTGACTACTGCTGGGAGAAAAAAAAACAAAACTGGGGGGTTTACAGGGCAGAAAAAAGTGGAGGTACAAAGTACATCTTTCTGGTGATGCCTCCTTCTTCAAGGCTTCGTCCAGCAAGAGGAATAGAAAAGCTAAACGTATCGCTGGATAAACCGTATTATTTCCACCCCGAGGACCTGAGGCTAGCACAGGACCCAGCAGAGGCCTTTAAATTAATTCAAGACAGGAAAACAAACATTTTTGCCCATTTCCCCTCGTTGGCCCATGGTCACACCTCACCCACGTTGCTCCAGAGCTCTCCCTGCGCCTTTCAGGCAGGTTATCCCTTCACATCTCCTCTCCGCAGGCTCCAGTGCCCTCCTGGAGATGCCCCGCTCGGCTGTCCCAGCACAGCACAGCACAGCTCGGGGGTTTCACACACGACGGTGTCGGGTCACCTCAGGGCTGCTCCTTCGGGCGGCTCCCGGCCACCCACAGCTCCGGGTCACTGCGATCCCCCCCATCGGCTGAAGGCCTACAGAGAGGACAGCAGAAACATGGCAAGTAATCCATTAATTCAATCTGTATTCATAACGCTCCACAGCAGCGGCCTGGCTTGCGGGAGATGAAAAAAGGCAGCAAATCGAGCAAAAGGTTGAGGAATTGGTGCTGAACGGCACAGCCGAGCAACACCCCCAGTCCCAGGGCACCGCGGGCTGCAGTACTTGCCGGCCGGCAGAAACAAGTAAATTAAAAAATGGGAGTATTTCAGGTGGCGCTTTCCGTCCCCGGAGCCCCGGTCTCCAGCCCCGCTGCCGCCGCCATCCCTCCCCTGTCCCCTCCTCACCTCATGGCGGCGGCCCCTCATGGCGGCGGCCCCTCAGGGCGGCGAGCCGAGCGAGCCCCGGCCCGGCCACAGCCGCTCCATCGCCTCACGGCGGCGGCCGCAGAGAAAGGCCGAGTTTCCCCGCTCTGCCGAGGTGATTCCACAGGCACCGCCCCGCTCGCTTCGGCCGCTCCCCCCGGGGCGGGGAAAAACCCTCGATAATCAGTCACAGAGCGGTTTGGGCTGGGAGGGATTTTAAAGATCATCTCGTCCCACCTCTTGCCGTGGGCAGGGACACCTTCCACTGTCCCAGGCTGCTTCAAGACCCGTCCAACCTGGCCTTGGGCACTGCCAGGGATCCAGGGGCAGCCACAGCTGCTCTGGGCACCCTGTGCCAGGGCCTCCCCACCCTCCCAGCCGGAATTCCTTCCCAATATCCCATCTAACCCTGCCCTCTGGCAGTGGGAAGCCATTCCCTGTGTCCTGTCCCTCCATCCCTTGTCCCCAGTCCCTCTCCAGCTCTCCTGGAGCCCCTTTAGGCCCTGGAAGGGGCTCTGAGCTCTCCCTGGAGCCTTCTCTTCTCCAGGTGAACACCCCCAGCTCTCCCAGCCTGGCTCCAGAGCAGAGGGGCTCCAGCCCTGGGAGCAGCTCTGTGCCCTCCTCTGGACTTGCTCCAACAGCCCCAGGTCCTTCTGATGCTGGAGCAGCTCTGCAGGGGGGTCTCAGAAGGGCAGAGTAGAGGGGGACAATCCCCTCCCTCACCTGCTGCCCACTCCTCTGTGGGTGCAGCCCAGCACACGGGGGATTTCTGGGCTGCCGCTGCGTGTTGTTGGCTCATGTCTAGCTTTTCATCCATGAGAACCTCCAGGTCCTTCTCTGCTGGTCAATGAGCTCTTCTCCCAGTCTATGCTCATGCCTGGGATTGCCCTGACCTGGGTGCAGCGCCTCAAAGAGTGCTGAATCTCCTAAAAGAGGAAAAGGCAGCATCAAGGCCGTGGCTGCCCCATCTCTGCTGTGTGGGAGCCGAGCAAGGCTGGTGTCACTCATAGTGCAGCGCGGGTACAAACACCTGCAACGCGTCATCATCACGGTCCCCAGCCGTGACAGACACTGAGAGGACAAAAGTTCTTCTCACCAGAGCCCGAACCTGCTTGGCTGTGGGACTGGAGGTGACCACCATGGTAAATGACAATATATATCCACAAATCTTTTCTTCCATAGGTTTACTGAATTTTCTTCCTCTGCCCACAGTACTACTCTGTGTTTTTCTCCATTGACTGATGGTGTGGCCAAATGGTGCTGAGCCAAAATCTGATCAGTACGGAGGGATCACAGTACCAACCCTGCAGTGCCAGAGCTGGAGGTGAGCGGTGATGTGGGGCAGGCAGCGAGCCCTGGGCATGTGTTCGGGGCTAAGGTGACAGTAAAGGATCTCTCTTGCTGCCACAGGAGCTGCAGACATTGGCTACACGGGGGGCTCTCCCACCCCAGGCTCGTAGCACACGTATTTTGAAGCATTACAGCTCCACGCCAGTGCAAATCTCTTGAGTGGATGCACTGTGCCAGCAGACAGTGCTCATGTCCTGGTTTAACCCATCCTGCTAATTTATGGGAACAAAATCACTCAGATGTGATTCTTCCTTTATGCTGTAACTGAGCATTACTCGACAGGGGTTACCCAGGCTTCTGGAGCTTGTTGAGTTGCTTTGAACACAAGCTGCAGGGCTGTGCTGGGGTGCAGGGAGCTCGGGGGAGGCTGTGTCTAGACTGGAGGAGCTCTCCTGAAGGCTGGCTGGGCTTTTATTTTATAGTAACTCATATCTCTAATCTGGCTTGGAACAAAGCATCTCAGTCCCTTCAGTCCCTGCCACAACACTTGCAGGAGAAAAGGAGGATCTGTTTAGCTACTGCAAGCCAAGATGAACAACAGGGACTGGCTGCAGCTGATGCAGAGAGCACATTCCTGTGACAGAAAAGGGCTTCACTCCCATGGCAGAACCACTGTGTTTCGTTTGGTTTGACACTTTTCACCCAAAGTTCACAAATGATGTGCAGGCCTTTGTTTGAGCCCCCTCCGAGGCCAGCAAGCAGAGGAAAATCTGTGCACACAGAGGGAATCTGTGCTGGGAAGTGAGAGGCTGGTCCTGGCACTGAGAGTTGCTGAGTTCTGGTATTTGGCATTCAGGAAGCTTTTGAAGTATCTCCCTGATCCTGTTGAAAATGTCTTATTAAAAGAGACAAAGCATATTAATTTGGGCCCTGTGCTGTGCTAATGAATTAAACAGCTTCCAAACTGAAGCTATGGCTTAGGGTCTTGGCAGAGCCATCATCCATCCCCGTCTGTGGGCACGTGCCTTCGGCCAGGGGCAGTGAGACCTCCAGGAACAAGAGCCTGAAGTGCTCTGTGTCTGCTCTTACCTGTCCCTCCACCAGACAGCTTTTGCTCTGCTGCACTGGGCATAGCTGGCAAACCTGTTCCTCACCAGGTTCATCGCCGACAGGAGAAGCACTGAGCTCCTTCTGCTGCTCAGCACCAGCCTCTCTCCCTGCACGCAGCCGTGTCCTGGGCACAACAAGAACTTCCTGGGATGAGGATCAGGCTGAGCCAGGGAGGAGCACCCCATATCCAGGAAGAATAGCTGCCTGCCTTGGGCTGAAAATAGACCATGAAGCATTTGAAGAAGACAGAGCTGGAGTGGATGATTGCCTGAGGCAAGACGCAGCTCCAGCTGAGCTCATCCCTGAGCTCTGAGAGCATAAGCACATGAGGAGCACGGGGGAGGGATGCCAGGCTTTCTGGAGAGGCCTTGAAATGTCTCACTGGAGCACGAAGCCCGGAGAAAAACTTCCTTTGAATGGATCCCAAGAGAGAGAGGTCACAGTTACACTGCTGTGCCTGGACGTGGATACACAGAGCACTGAGCTGACGTTAAGGCATCCAGGGCAGGCCAGGGAAGGTGTGGAATTGTGTTTCTCCCAGTGAGGCACTTGGCAGCGCCACAACTTTTTTTTCTTCTTATTTGAGGGCTGGGTTTTTTGCTGCTGGCAGCTGTTTCTGAGCTGCTTCTACCTCATGTGCCTGAAGTGGGACACATCAGAGGCAAGCAGAGAGGCAGCTCACCAGCCCTCTGCTTCCTGTGAGCTGGTGCTTGAGTTCAGTTTTCCCAGCTCCACACATCCTGTGTTTCCTGCACAGGCTCTCTGTGACCCCATGTGTGCATCTCAGCATTGAGGTTGCTGTGGGTGCTCACAGCTGAGGTGATCTTGCTGAATTGCCCAGCTTCAGTCCAGGAAGAAAAGTACCTTTACTGCTTGGATATAGCACCTTGAACTAGAGGTCCTTCCCCTGCAGCTCATGGCATAGGTGGGACTCTGTCCCTCCGTGCTGAGAAGGGAAATTAGCCCTCAGCACCCAAGGAGAGACACAGGTCAGATTCTTCAGCCTGCAACAAACTGCTTTTATAGCCACATAATTCACCCGGAGAGAGAAACGTTGATTTCTGTTGAGGAATGAACCATTTGCACTCTCTCCAAGCAAGAATAGTCCGGGACTTTTCAGTTGGAGGCAGATTTTCTCTTAGTCCCTGACTTGTACTGGAGTGTGATGGGCTTCCTGTCCATCCAAACCAGAGCCACTCATCACATCCAGGGTGGACATGGACCTGTTGGAGTGAGTTCAGAGCAGGCACCAGGATGATCAGAGGGATGGGGCAGCTCTCCCATGAGGAAAGGTTGAGAGAACTGGTATGGTTCAGCCTGGAGAAGAGAAGCTTTGGGGTGACCAAATTGTGGCCTTCCAGTACCTGAAGGAGCTGCAGGAAACATGGAGAGAGACAATTTACAAGGGATGGAGGGACAGGACACAGGGAATGGCTTCCATTGTCAGAGGGCAGGGATGGATGGGATATTGGGAAGGAATCCTTCCCTGTGAGGATGGGCAGGCCCTGGCACAGGGTGCCCAGAGCAGCTGTGGCTGCCCCTGGATCCCTGGCAGTGCCCAAGGCCAGGCTGGACACTAGGGCTTGGAGCAGCCTGGGACAGTGGAAGGTGTCCCTGCCCATGTCAGGCCGAGGAATAAAATGATTTTTATGGTCTCTTCCAACCCAACTCATTCTGTGATTTCATGATCTCCTCTGACTCCACAGAGGGGCCATTTCCACTTCCCCATTGCCATCACAAGATGGCATTCCAGACCTAAAAGCTGAGCTGGCTCAGCTGATACTTAGAGATCTTTTTCCAGACCCTGGGGTGTCCAACCCCAGAAGAAGCTGTGGATTTAACCCTGCCTGCTGAGCTCCTCTGCCAGGTCTCAGCCCCAGCACTGCCTTTTAATCACATCCCTTACTGCCAGGGCTGTGCTTTAATCACCTGCACTGAAACACTGCCGCCGTTACTCCGTAACCTCTGAGCCATCTAATGGCACTGAGTTAAGCCAGTTATAGTTTTGACAGTGAATAGCATGCGGAGCACTTTAATCTTGACCTGCAACACCTCCAGCTCTTGCAGGGCCTCCTCTGCCCCCGAGGAGACACTGCTAATCAGACCAAGCCATGAAGGAGTTTAAGACATGGACAAAGGGAGCCAAAGGCGAATCATGCAATGCACTCGGGCAGCTCGAGGAGCCTGTGCATCTCCCTCTGTTCTGGGCTGAACCTGCTGCACAGCGATTTCTTTTTCCATTTCATCTCTGGCAGAGCCCTTGAGCTTTTTGCTCCCTTGAGAGCCTTTGCTCCCTTCCTCTTCCACCCTCCTCTCCTCCTGCTGAGCTTCTCCCTGGCCCAGTCTCCTTCCCTGCTGTCCCCTTCTGCTCCCAGCTCCTATTTAACCTTAATTTTTTCTTTCCTCTCCCTCCTTCACTGCTCTCACCCAGAAGTCAGATCACGAACCACAAACTCTGCTATTCATCTAACAGATCCTAAACCACTTTCTCAGCATGATAAATGTGACCTGCTAATCCTGTGGAGAGGATCCCCTAGGATGCAAACCACTGCTGGGATCTGTGGCAACCCCATGGCATCAAGCCACAGGGTCAAACATACAAGGGGTGTTGCAGCTGCCTTGCCCCGAGCGTGGGCACCACAACCTGCTTCCCTTAGGAATTCAGACCTGCACAAGACCCACCAAACACACCTGTGTCCTTCCAGAGCCCCACCGGGTCTCTTGGCAGCAAGGAATTTGCTTTAATTCTGTGAGTTTTATAAAGCCTGACTCAGATCTCAGGGATTTTAGGCAGTGCTGACACCCAGAGCAGGGTGGTGCGAGCACAGCCCTGGGGTCACGTGCTGCGGACAAATGGGTGGGCACATCAAGAAACACACCAACCCAGCATTTTAGAGCAGAGCTAACTAGGAACAGCTTATTCCATAAAGAAAAAAGGAAAAAAATAATCATTCTTAATTAGGACAGAAACCCCCAGATAGGCTTTTTTAAAGAAAATGCCTAAAAATACCATTTTTGCTTTGATTTGAAAACTATTTTTTGCTCTTCAGACTGTAAGATAAAACACATTTGAATTGATGATGCATTTCACAGCAAAAATACATCCCTTTTCATCTTGAAAATGCTGAAATGAGTTGTTACAAAATTTTCAACGTTTACCCCCTTTCTTAAAAACCAAAATTTTTAATTTAGATGAAATGTCTTCTTTTTTTTCCTAATGGAAACTCTTGATTACATTTTTTCCCAACAGCTCTAATTAGAATTAACAATTACAGCTGATTCTTGGCGCGGTGATAAACAGCTGGACTGCGCAGCCCTCTCTGCTCTGGGACTTCCAAACAAGCCCCAGCCCTGGCAGTTTAGCCTTCTGCAACATTTTAGACTTGTCTGTTCACTGGAATTTATTTTTCTTTCTTTTTTTCCCCAGCCTTTCTCCTCTGAGGGTTAGTTTTTACCAGTGCAGCATCTCTAACAGTCAGGGAACTTCACAGTGAGTTGAGATCGCATTGATTTCTCGAGGAAGAAGCCGCATACTAATTTTTCCTATTTTTCTCCCTTGAGGAACGCAGGTAACGGCTCCAGGAAGGCAGCTGGGTTTGTAGATATTATGTTCACCCGCCGGCTGACAGGAAAGTCTGAGGTCTGTGGGACCATCATGGGACACGAGGAGACTTTGGCTGGTCTGGTGCAATGCTGGCGTTGCTGGGAAAGCACCTGGGATTAAAGCAGAACAGGTTAAGCCTGAGAAAAGCATTAGGTGAGGATCAGGGGGTGGATCAGTCCACGCCCTAGCACGCTACGCTGCCAGTGCTTCCCTCTGCATCCAGGATGATCCTCACACCCCTCAGCTCTTTGGGGGCAAGGGAAGGAACGCTGGAGCAGTGTGAATGGAGAGGAAGGGACTGTGGTGGAGCGGAAGGGAAGATGTCAGAGTCTGCTCTTAAACCCCCAAACCCTCTGTTCCAGGCACCCAGGCAGGTTTGTCCAGCCTTTGCAGGCAACCTCCAGAGAGCCAAGAGGCACTGGGGCATCCTCCTTCATGAAACCAGTGTCCCCAGTGCCACTGCGACTCCTGGGCTGCCGTGTCCAGTGCTTTTCACGGCTGCTCATCCCTGTGCTGGCTCCACGCTGTTGAGGGCTGATCTTCCCTCCCTGGAAACAAGCCCATGGCTTCAGCCTGTCCCACCTCGCTCCTCCCACTCCCCTGCCAAACAGTGATTACCTTCTTGGACAAACCTGAGATAGTATTAAGCAAGAGGGAGGTTTTCATACACAAATGTCCCCGTGATTAATGGATTAAGAGATTCTGTGCAAATTAAAGCCTTTCTTCATACTTCACACATCCAGCTCTTCAGCTGTTGCTCTTTCCCTTCGAGTCCTTTACAGAAATCCCTGTGAGCCTTGCTTGCCCCATCCCTTTTGCTGCTGTTTTCTCCCCACAGTGACCCAGGGATGTGGCTGACACTCATTTTCCCCAAAGCCTTCACCCCGCTGAGTCCTGGGCAGACCCTGCTGCTCCTGAGCCAGCGCTGTAGTGCGGAGGATGCTGTGAGCACAGCTTGTTTGTACACAAAACCAACCCGGGAGAGGGGCTATAAATGCCTCTTTATTTCCATATTTATCATTGCAGCTCAGATGGATGAGGAACCCAACGGAAAGTTTAGATGAAACAGAGAAGAAATGAAAAAGTGTTGGCAAGCGGCAGCTCAGCTGAGAGACTGGCAGCCTCAAGGGCTTCCAGAAGGAAAAAGGTTTTCAATTACTGCACTGCTGCTCCATAACATCCCCATTCCCCTGCCATGCCAGGAGGGGTGGGGCAGCTGGGGAGCTCTGCCCTCCTGTGATCCCACCCCAGGGAGATGGACCTGAGACCCTAAAGCAGCGTGTTTGGTCTTGTTGATGTTTTACAGGGCTGATTTCTTCCCGGGCGCTGGTACCAGGAGCAGCAGCAGAGTGTGGATGTGGAGGCTCCGTAAGTATCTCCAGGTGGTGGGCACTGTGGTCACCTGTGCCATGGTGGAAAGGAGCCACAGAGGCTTTGCTGGACACCTTCAGAACATCCGGTGCTGCGTGTTGGTGATGGATGATGATTTAAAGCCCGCTTTTGCAGGGAATAATGGCTCATAACCATCCCCTCTCCTTTAATGGTGTGACCCTGCTGAGATGAGTCTTGTTTCCACCTTAGGGGAGGTGTTTTATTAATTGTCCCTGCCCTTGCTCCTGAGCCCACGTGTGCTGTGATGTGGAGGTGCTTCAAATACAGTGAAGAGGAGGTGGCAGCCGGGATGTGACTCCTGGGGGAGGCAGCCAGAGAGGCAGGGATGGGTGCTGCCCACGGGCTTTCCAATGATCTGAAACCTTCACCCCTGGGAGGGACTGACTGCCCCCGGGCCAAGGGAATCTGGCCCTGCTGAGGGATAACCAGGACTGTGTGTCTGTGACCAGGGTCTGTTCCATGGGGAGGAGGCAGGGGATTGAACTGTCCCCTTGCTGCCTGCATGGCCCTCTGTGCTGGTGACTATTTTTCACCCAAATCCCTGCTTGGGCACCCATAAAGGCCCCTGCCCAGGTCATTTGGGGTGACGGCTTCTAGAAAGGGTCTCTGGGGACGCTGCTGCCATCGCTGTCCCTGCCTGGTCACAGCTGAGCTGGTGGCACTGAAAACTTGAGGTTCCCTTCACAGCCCTTCCGTACCTACAGGTCCCTGCGCTCTCACCGTGGGCTTTATTCTCCTCCCCGCTTCCCACTCATTTGTGCCTGGGCCAGAGCAAAGCGCTGGGAATTGATCACTGTGTCACCTTCGCTAATTTAATCCAAAGCCGGTACGAGGCGGGAGCGAGCGAGGGCAGCCCGGGGGAGCCTGCGTGCGGCAAAGCACTTGGCGGTGACGAACGGCGCCGTTAATAACCTGGAATGAATCGCTGCGGTCACCTGGCATCGCCGCCTCTCGAACCAGGCACAGCCCGTCCTGTGCCCCGCAGCCGAGGCTCCCACGAGGGCAGAGCTGTCCTGCGGATACGGCCCAGAGGGAGAAGAACCATCAAGGGCTGTCACCCAGCGGGATGCTGACCCCGAGCTGTGCCACTGCTGCATGGGCAGCAGCTCACCCGTAAACCTCGTGCTTCACCCCCGCTGGCAGAGCCCTTCCGAGAGCAGGGATGGCCCCCGGGCCCATCGCATCCCACTTACCACTCCGGAGCCCTCCAGGGACCGATGGCAAAAGCCCTTGGATGAGTCATTTTTTTGGCAGTGAATGAAATAGGATTTGTGCTGGCGGTGATAAGAGGCTGCAAGATGGACCCATCTGATCCTCATGGCAACGGGGCCGAACAGGTCCTGCAATAGCCTTCATGTCCCAGCACACAAAATGGGTGAGAAAAAGCATTTTTAAAAGTGACTGGGGTAACTCTGCAGCTGTGATGCCATCCTGCCTCAAGCCCAGGGTTCCCCTCTGTCCTCTCTGGAGTCGCATGTACTGCAAAAAGCCTCTGGTCTGAACTCGGGCTGGGTCATGACTCACTTCTTGGGCTGTAAAAATGCATTTCATTGTGTCAGCATGGAGAGTGGCCGTGGGCAGCTCCCTGGCAGTGGTGAGGCCGGCCGGGGCAGGCTGTTCAACAATTACACCCACTGGAGCAAAAAATTCCATCTCATATACTGCTACAGCACAACAAAATAGGTTGAGGGGAAGGAAAGGCTGGAGGGGAAAAGCGTTTCACTCAACAATCCTCGTAGGAGTCTCTATCCAGTGGCTTGTCTGGCCACAAATCCACCTATTTTGGTGCAAGTGGGGAGTGCAAAGCCTGGACCTGCCACCTGGAAATGCGACCTCACGAGTCTCCTGCAGCCTGTGGAGTTTACTTCTTATCCAGGAGAGTCACCTCTCGTGCTCGCCCTGGCATCCTTCCAGAGGGAAAAGGGCAACTGAACCCTCTAAATGTCTCTGCCTTGCTGTGTTAAACAGCATCCATGGCTTTTCTCTGGGTCTTCCCCCATCCAGAACTACTTGCAGGTACTTTTAGTATGAAAAAAATCACTAAAAACTAAGCGTTACCTGTTGAGGGGCAGCACTGTGCGGCTTCACAGCAATGGCACCTTGTGACTTAATTTTGCTTTTGGACTTAAATGTCCAATTACGTGTCTGGGGGTGTTTAGCACC
Organism: Rhagologus leucostigma; assembly: GCA_013397725.1. Lineage (NCBI taxonomy): Eukaryota > Metazoa > Chordata > Aves > Passeriformes > Rhagologus > Rhagologus leucostigma. Next base: position 383,176 of record VZTD01000674.1, read on the forward strand.
AGTCATGTAATTCAATTTGTGACCAAATTTGGGACACATTGCCTCAACTGAGCTACTGGAGAGGCCAGCCTTGAGGAGAGGAGCCTGGTGGCTCCAGACGAGCATGCGGCAGTCCTGGGCACAAACCCACACACCTTTTCCTGAAGGAAATCTGAATTCCTTAAAGGAAGGGGTTTAACCAGGAGGGGTCAGTCCCATGAAGTGCAGTTGCCCTGTTGCCGCTGTGGTCCAGGACAGAGCGATGCTGTGGGACCGGGAGAGGGGCTCTGTGCTCGTTAACGCCCTGGGCACTAACGAAGCCCAGGAGCAGCTGCAAACAGAGCCAGCTGAAGGATTCCTGCTGCCTCCCACCAATGCTGCCCGCGATTCATCAATTACCTATCTGCTTAGTCCTTTTCTCCATCCTTTTACAATCTAAATAGCACATTTTATAGTCGCTGCTAAGTGATGTGATCAACATCAATTACCTACTAAAAGAGAATCAAGTCTCGATTTAAAATTAAGTGCTGCATTTTCCCATGTTCTTTATATGTAGCCAACAGAATAATTGCAGTGACATAAAAACTAATTACACAACTCCACAATTAGGCCTCCCTCCTAGTGCTGTGATTGTCTTTAAGTATACTGATGAAAAATTACTCCCAGTCCCAAATTACTCTCTCACACCCATCTTCTCTAACACCTTTGGAAAAAGCCCTCCACCCCATCAGACCAAAGAGAGGAACTCGAGATGCAGAAGGTAATACATGCAGAGTGTATCTTCTTATTTCTTTGATGTGGGAGTGGTTTCATACGTGGGATTCGGCTGGGGTTGCCCAGGGAGGCAGCAGTGCTCCTCTCTGGATGGACTGAGCATCTCAGTGAGGCTTCCCAAACTGCCTGGTGGCTGGTGTGCCAGCACCCTGAGACAACCAGGGAGAAAATCCTCTTCCCAGTACGCCAGCTGACATTTCGCTCCTGGGCTGCAAGCAAAGAGACCAGTCCTGCCTGGCTGCCAGCCTTGGGCTTGGTGTGTGGAGGGGTTTTATTGCTGTGCCTGAAAGAGGGAGATCACCCGGCTTCAGAGAGCTGGGGGATCATCCCCTCAGTGCTGTTCCACCTGGCAGAAAGAAGGGGTAGAGCTGGATCCAGCTCAGCTGCCCCAGTTGGTGAGGGTTTGGGCAGAGACAGTGCCATGCCCTGAGCTGTGGCAATGCTGCTCCAGGAGCAGAGAGGACCCAGAGCCCAAAAGGAGAAGGAAGAGTCTGGAGTACAGCAGTGCTTTCAGCCATCCAAAGGCCAGGAGTTACGCCCAGCCAGCAATCACGTAGCTGCCATAAACCTCAACAAAAATCATAAACATCAGTAAAGCTCTGGTGCACTCCTGACGGGTTTTGAGGGATTTGATTCCAGATTATGTTTTTGAGATGTTTACAACCAACCTGGAATGACTGAAAATATTCAATTACTGGCAAGGAGAGCTGAGATTTGCTTACAGTCAATCTCCTGCCTCCAGGATCTCTGTGGGTGCCAGCAGTGAAACACAGAGCACAGGTGAGCAGAGCTGTGGGGACAGTGGCCCAGGGACAAGTCCCCCTGCTGTCACTGAGCATCTTTCACAGGATAATTAAGCATTGCAGGTTTAATTTTGGGGCTGGCAGGGTGGTTTTGGCTGCGATGGATCCCATGGCCTGTTCCTCAGCCACAGCCCAGCCCTTGCCAGGGAGGGTTGCACAGCTCGTGGCTGTTGATTTTCCATAATTTCTGCAATGCCATCACTCAGTCGCAGTTGGGAGAGGGGTGGGAAATGCTTCGGCATGATTTTAATCAGCACAGTGCTTTGAGGGAACGAGGTGGAGGGACCAGTGGGCTCACACCTGTGGCAACCCGGCATTCCCTGTGCCTTCTCTGACTTTCTCACCTCATTTCAGCATCAGCCAGGGGTGCCGAGGCTGAGAATTTACACCCTTGTATTTACCTGAAACCTCACTACCTTCCTCAAAACCTGTGAAAAATAGAGGGGGTGGTGAAGAAGCCTGCAGCAGGGATGATGTGATGCGTAAGGCCAACATCTCCTGATCCTTCCTGAATATTCCCTCCTGACCCCCAGCACCCAGCCCAGATATCCCCACCTTCTCACCCAGCCCAGAGCCCTGAGTGCCACCTCCAGCCCTTCCTTGGACACCTCCAGGGGTGGGGACTCCAAAACCTCCCCGGGCAGCCCCTGCCAAAGCCTGATCCCCCTTTCCACGGAGAAATTCCTGCTGATGTCCAACCTAACACGACGCGGAGAGGCGCCCCCCGCCAGCCGGTCCCGTCAGTCCCTTCCTGAGGGACAGATCCTCCGGGGGGGGGGGGGGGGCTGCTGCCCGCTGCCCGGGACAGGCCGTTCCCACAGCCAGGGAGGCTCCTGCCTACCCAGCGCAGCCTCGGCTTCCGGGGCCCGACCCGGGACACGGCTCAGCCCGGCCGGGACACGGCTCAGCCCGGCGCGGGACACAGCCGGACGACGGCAGCACCGCCGCCACCTCACGGGGCACGGGCGGGGCCAAGGGGCGGGACCGGGGCCAGGGGGCGGGACCGGGGCCAGAGGGCGGGGCCAAGTCCGGGGCGGGGCCAAGGCTGTGGTGACTGGATGGGCCGGGCCAAAGGGTGGGGCCAAGGGCGGAGACGGTGCTGATTGGGTAGAGCGCGGCAGAGGCGGGGCCAAGGGCAGGAGCAGGCCGAAGGACGGTGCTGATTGGGTAGAACGCGGCAGAGGCGGGGCCAAGGGCAGGAGCAGGGCGAAGGACGGTGCTGATTGGGTGTGGCGGGGCCGGGGGCGGTGCGGCTGGGGCCGGGCGGAGCGTGCGCAGTGCGGAGCGGTGAGTCGGGGTGGGGGCGTTGAGGTGGGAGGTGCTGCTCGCGCCCCGTGAGAGCCGGGCCGCAGCTCCGGGTCGGGGACCCGGGGTCCGGGACGCAGCCCGGGGCTCGGCCCCGTGGGCACCGGCCGCTGCCTCCCCTGCGCTGCCCTCGCTCGAGCGGAGCCGGCGGTGAGGCCTTGCCGGCGTGGGGGCTGCCCGCCGCCCCGCTTCGCTTCAGAGCGGCCGTGCCCGGGCCGTGAGAAACGGCGCCTGCCCGGCCCTGGGGGTCGGGCAGGGCTGGCGGGACAGGCCGCTGCTCGGGCTGGAGTGCTGCAGCAGTGAGGGAAATCGCGACCCCTGTGACGCCCGCTTACGCACACTATGGGGGCAGGACAGGGATCCTTTACACTGGGGGTTTTTAAACATGAATATTTACACGTAAGTTTCCCCCAACGGGCACAGTTTGGATCCTGCCTGGAGCACGAGGCGGGGCTGGGTGACCTCTGGCCTGCTGTGTGCCCAGGCAGCTGTGGAATAAAAATGTGCTGGAACCACTGGAGTAGCTGTGGGATATTAAAATGGATTTTTCTTCAGGATGTGCGCTCCGTAACACGAGGCCGGAATTTTAAAACTGTTTTAATTATTTTGGTGCAAGCCTGCATATGGCTCTCTGGCTGGAGAACCGGTAAAACGACACGCTGCACAAGGCCAGGAAGGGAACGCTGAGCAAATGGGATTTTGTATATAAACACTCTTGGGAATGTTGCCTTAAAATGTTTAAGTTCAGTGGTTGACTAAGACTCGCATTAGGGGTGATCTTTGACAGCTCTGGTGCTGCCCGCCTTCCGGAGGGTCCGGGTTTACACCAACAAGTTCTGTAGACACGGTTTCTGAGGGCCAAGTTATTTATTCTGCAGTGTTTTTCTGCTAGAACTAACCGAGTCCGAGTGTGGCGCAGAGGCAGAGCTGCCTGCGCCGGCACAGTTCAGTTTGCCTGCCAAAGGAGGGTGATCTGCAGAGGCATTTTTGTGGTGGAGCTGTCTGTGGAAGAGGCTGCTCCGCGCACAGCCCCGGCAGGAACCTTTTAAGTGCAGATAAGTCTCCAGAGGACGTTAGAAGACGATGACACACCCTGTCATTTACCGAACGTGCTGCCGCAGTGTTCCTGCTCCCTGTGATCTTTTGAATTCATTTATTATCTGGGAGTAGCATTGTTAAGGGATGGACCTTTATTTTTCTCTCTTTTCTTTCCCCCAACCCTGCCTTAAAATGACCCAGCCTCGTCCACGTTGTTTTTCAGCAGCCTCTAGGGCATTTTTATGGTGGAAGCATCCAAATATTCTCCCAGAAACTTTAGTGTAGGAGTCCAGCTACCAGAGGTGAGAGCAGTGTTGCGAGTTCCTGGAGGCCGCTGTCTGTGTGACCACGTATTTACTGAATTTGAAGGGATATAAATATGATTCTTTGGAAGAAATCAGGTGGAAACAATTCCTGATGAATTGTCAGAACAGCCTTTGAACCCACAGCGTTGTCCCTGTGTCCTGAAGCAGCACAAGAGCAGTGCTGGTAGCACCTGCCACCACCTTCTCCCTTTTTACAGTGGAGAATTTCTTTAGCCTGAGCCATAAAACACCTGGCAAACTCCAGCACCCTCAAACCTGTCTCTGTCTGCTCCTGCTTGGGTTGGGCAGGTGTGGTTGAAAGAACGGCAGCCATACCTTGGGAGTTTGCGAGGCAGTGGATTATTGGGATAAATTTAGGGATAACAGTCAGCCTTTCTATGTGCTAATCCTCTGTCCTACTGACTCCCTCCTTGGCTTTTATAACCCACCTCAGCTCTTAGCACTGAGCGTTCTCCTCTGAGAAATAACGTTCAGCTCGTGCTCGTGAGGGAGGTGAATCAGCTTTAATTAAGATTTGTCGAGCGCTTTGTTGATAATAGTTCTCAATAGCTAGTTGCTATTTTTTTATGAACACGCAGATATTCTTAGCACCTGAAGTGAGAAGTGACACAACACTGGGGATCTCTGGGAAGCAGCCCTGCGAAGGGAGACGGCGCCTGCTCACCAAGGCTTTGTCAAATCCATTCTGGCTGCGGTTCATGAGGCAGCTCAGCAAAACCCCAAATCCCTCTGAGTCTTTGGGAAATCGGAAATGTTCCTGAGAGTTAAGCCCTGCTTTTGCATGAGATTTGTAGCTCTTGCCCCCTTGCTGGGTTTCTCCCAAGCTGCTGGTTGGGTTTGGTGCAGCTGTGTACTGGTGGCATCAGCTGCTGTCGCCTGCTTTGTAACACCTTGTGGCAATGACTTCAATTGCCTTCAACAACTGTCCCCTCAAATTAAGGTGTCTGGGGTAGGGGGGGCCGGGTGATGGCCCTTATGGGCTTCAGGCAGTCCCAGAGGTCGGTGGGGCTGTGTGGGGTGAGAGGGGAGGAGGGAAGCTGGGGAGCCATGCCGTTCCCCAGGGGAGCATCCCATTCCCTGCTGGTGTCTCTGCTGCAGCAGCGAGGTGGCAAATGAAGCTTGAAGAGCTTCGTTTGTGAAAGATAACGAAGGCGTGAATGGGAACGGTTACGGTGGTGCTCGGTCTGTGTTGTGTGTGGGTGCCCCTCAGCAGGATGAGGAGCTCTATTGTATTTTGGGGAAGAGAAGGCTGTTCATTTGGCTTTGTCACTGCTGTAGGAGTAGCCAGATGGAGGATGCTAAAATGAAATACAGGGCTGGAACAGCCTCCTTGTCCATGGCCCTGTCCTGAGCCAGGTGAGAGAAACCTGGCTCCAGGCTGGACAGGGGTGGATGGTAGTGCAGATCTGCACAGGGCCCAGTTCCCTCTGGGCCTTGATGGAATCCCAGTCTCAGAGAGCCTGACAGCTCATCTAACTTGCCCTTGCAGCAAACTGAGCAGCCAGTTTGTCTCTTTCCTTCACAGAATGGGGAGCCCCATATGGCTGGTTGTCCTTGTCAGTAAACCCCGTTACAATCTGAGAGCTGGCACCAGCCCTGGAGGGAGCAGGGATAGAGAAACCCACACAGCTGGTATGGGGCAGTGTGTTTTATGCTGCTGACTGCTCTGCTGGTTGCCCAGACCCTCTGGTTTGTCTGTGGCTCGGAGGTGATACCCAGCACAGAGCCCAGAACTGGGTATTTTATGTTCCTAGATCACAGAGCGATGTTTAGCTCTTTGGAGCTCTGGTGTCACAGCGCTGGCGCATTTAGTCTGGTCCCCAGTTTTCCCCAGTGTTCCCTCTGTCTGAAGAGCTTTCCCCTGGTGTCTATTTGTGTGCTTGATCTCTCTTTGTGCAGTTTCCAAGTGCGATTCTTTGCATTGTTTTCCTTGCTTTTCTTTCTATTGATTTGTGGGTGTTTTGGGAACTTTTCTTCAGTTTATCAATTCCGATCATGACCTCCAGAGTGCTTCCAGCTCTTAACTCCTGGGCATCCTTTCAGGTTTTATAAAAGTGCTTTCTCTTTCGTTGTTCAGGCCATTAATGGAAAGGATGAACAGAAGCAGACCTGGGCTGAGCTCCCAGGGCCCATACCCAAGGATTTCTCCTGTGGTGACAGGGAATTGCTGATAGCTGCCCCTCAAGTGCCTGGGGTTGAGTTGCTTTGGTTGGTCTTTTTTTTCCTTAGTTAGTAATGAGCACTGGGCCTCATTAAGGTGAGCTCGCCCAGACCCAGCTCCTCTGGCTTTTGAAAGCATCAGATGGATAGAGTGAAAAGCCTGCTTTGTGCTGGTCAGAGGTGTGATGGGCAGGTCTCTGTAGCGAGGGATTTGTGCTCTCTTTCTGAAGGCTTAGGTGATTTTTAAGGACTTTCGTGAACTTCATTTACCTGGGGCTTCTTGCCGACGCTTGCTGGGACTGGCACAGCACCTCAGCAATCCTCAGCCCTGCTTTCCACTCAGAGCTGCCTGAGCAGTGGGGTGTGCATGGGGGAAGTTGTGTCCAGCATCTCCTGCTCCCCTTTGTTTCTCCGTAGGTCTCTCCTCAGTGAGAGATGGCCTTGTCTCTATGTGACTGAGGGAGCAAAAATACATTTTTCTCCTCAAGCAATTCCAGCTTCCTTGTGTGGTTACTCTTCTCTGGAAAAAATAAAATTACTTGCTCTGGAGAAATTAATGACACTCATTTTTATTCCTAAATAGTGTGTCACTGTGGGAGTGGTTGCAGGATACCTCACTGCACCAGGGCTCTGCTGTCACCTCAGTGCCAGCTGCTTAAGGAAGAGGAGTTGCTTGAGCTGAAATAGATTTCACTGGAGCAGACGTCACTGCACAAGCAGGACCAGCTCTACCCTCCCCGAGTTCTGTGAGTACTGAGCAGCTGGGCTCAGCTGTCTGAAGTTTAAGAATTGGTTCTTTGCTGAAGTGCTCTTCCACCCGCTATTCCATCTTTCTTTGCACATTGGTGTCACTGTGCGGTGAAATTTGGGCCCCACTGAATCTAAGGACAACACAGGACTCCTCTGGGGTGTTCATCTCTTCCTCCTCTCCAGGCTGGTAAGTTGTGGTGCCCAGCTGTTCCCTCCAGCTGTGCTTCAGGGACACCATCAACAGGATGGAGACACGGTGTCCTCTGTGTTCTCCTGTATTGGTCCATGGCTGATGGTAGAGTCGCAGAATCATGGAATAGTCTCAGTTGGAAGGCACCCACAAGCATCACTGAGTCCAACTCAGCTGACCAAATTTCAGTTCCGGGGCAGAAAATTAAGTCTCCCTAAAACATTCCTGTGGCTTCTGTTGGATTCTTCCTCACTTTTCTCCAGGGGGCTGTGTGCTGTAGTTAAATATGGAGAGAAAGGTTGTGTTCCACTCTGGATTACAGCTGAATCTCAGTGGTGGATAAATTGCATCCCAAGTCTAGTTTGCAAAGCCCTTTGGGCTTCATGGGCTGCAAGAAGCTGTATTTTATTCTAGATGTGTGTTTGCTGGTAATTCTATAGGATTTGCAGACAGCAGGTTGTAAGAGCCCTGATTATACTGGTTCTCTGTGCAGTCAGACTCTGCCCAAATAATTCAAGTGCCTGCTGCAGAGAGAGCGAAAGGAAGATGGAAGGATGATTTAGAAATCTCTGGAGTAGATGGGAAGAAGATGCCTATGTTGATCTGAAGGAGGTACCAAGCCACGTATATGCCTTTAAACATCTAAATAAAAGTCAGGATTTTTTTTAATGATTGGCTACTTTAAACCCAAATAATTCCTTTAACGAGAGGTTTTAAAGGTTTAACTTAATTTTAGAATTTTTATTTGAAGGGTACTTCCATAAAATTAACTTTTTGAATGCAGAATGCTTTAATGTGTTCCGTGTTGGTGCTCATTTGCAAGAAATCTCTGCACAGTTTTTTCTTATGTACCAGTTAAATCTATCAGCCAACAGATGTCAAGTGTAGCAAAAATGCTATAATAATATTATGGTCTAATAATAGTTATAATGATTCTAATTACCTGGTGCAGCTTTAGAGAGAGGCAGATTCAGAAATTAGTGCAAAGGAGGTGTTTAGCCTTGAACTGCAGAAGCAGGGCACTTCCAGAGGTGCCTGTGCTGTGCCCCCTCCTCCCTATCGGACATCCCACTCCCTTTATTTCCTCCAGCAAACTGGGAGCAGCAGTCTGGTCTGTTTTAAATGTTCAGACCTCATTCTGGCTGTGTTCAGAAGAGGAGAGGAGTGCTGGCGAGCTGAGGATGAGCACGTTTCCTGGAGTACCTGGGAGTGTGAAGCCTGCTCATTTTTAACCTCTGTCTGCCCTGCTCTTGGCACGCTTCCGCTGCCTGATGATTGTGGCACTCGCGGATCGCTCCCACCCCGGCAAGGCTGCGGAGCCTCAGCAATCTCCATCCTTTATGCAAGCTGGTTGTGCTGCTTTTAAGTGTCAGGGGAGGCTTTGCCACAGCCTGGGAAGCACAAATCCAGAATCTCCTGATGGGAGAGCGTTTGGGGGTGGGCAGGTGAGTGGCTGTGAGTTGTTGATCCCTGTGGAGGCTTTGGTGTGGGGGTGAGGAGAGCACTGGGCTGGTGCACAAACGTTGTGCTTGCCTTGCCTTCGACAGTCTGGCCCCACAGAGCCTTGTCAGAGTCTCCTTCCCCAGCTGCTCCATGTGCCAGCTCTGTTACACCACTCCCAGTGCCCCTTTACCACCATATTTTTCCTTCAGGAAGGATCCTGGGCTGCATTTTCTGTATTCCTGTGCTTTCTGCCTGATGTTGCTGTGTGCTGTTAGTGCCTCCGGGTCCCAGTGCTCGTTGTTGCTGCAAGACCGATAAGGCAACGTGTAATGGATCCCCTCTTGCCACAGCTGCTCGTTTTGATCCTGTGACATGCAGGCGTGAGGAGTCCCTGGTTCACAGAGCAGGAGCCTTTCCACAGAGGAAGCTCTGCGTAGGCTGGAAGTTGACAGCTTTCAGTGATTATACGCTGAACCTTCTTCCTATAAATAATAGATACACAGGCTGATGAGAACTACAGGAACTTGCCTCTCAGTTGCTGGTCCCTGGCATGGGCAGCAGCTGGGAATCTTCTACTGTTTTCCTATAAAATGGATCCAGAGGTGCCCTGGCAAGGTTTTCTTAATTTCCAGCCTGCTTCTAGGCTGACATGCTCTGCTTCTCTGGAAAGCCCTGCCTGCCAGCACCCGCAGCACACCTTGTCCCCGGGCTCCTGCTGATGAGGGCTCTGCCACCTTCAGCCTCTCCTTTGGGGAGGTTCAGCCTCTCCTTTGGGAGGTTTGCCTTCTTGCTGGAGTCAGTGTGTGTGTTGGTGCATCACCATGGAGATGAGGCCACAGGAGCTGCAGGGCACAGCCTTTCCCAGGCTCACGTGAAGCAGGATGCGGTAACGGGCTCCGCTTATTTAGGGAAAATGATTTCTTGGAGTAAATAAATCGTCAAAGAACACTTGGCATCACCCCAGGTGCTATTAAGGAAAAGATCTCTTGAAGCCGGAGCTGTGAGGCTCATGCAATATTCACTTGCTTTGAACACGCTGCTTTGCAGTGTTCCACATCAGGCGTTGCCGCTGTGCCCAGCGCTGACTCACTGACCCACTTGTGCTCTTACTCACCCTGAGATAACAAAGCTCCTGTTGCTTTTCTCCTCCCTGTGTGTGTATTTCTCATCCTGCCACAACAGCACCTTCCTGCGTCCCTTTCCTTGGCCGCTGAGTGTCCAGGCTTTCACTGCTTCCAGTGGTTACAGGGTTTCACTTGCCACGACTGCTGCTGCTTTGGCTGGGTTTCCAGAGGACCTGGAGGGCGTGTGGCTGCACTGAGCTCTCCTCCATGCAGAAACACCTCTCTGCATTGTGCCAACACTCCCCAAAACCCTCTCTGCTCATGCTGACATTCTTGAGGGGTTGGGGACACTGCACCTTCCACACGCCTGGCCCTGGCAATCTCTTTCCTTGTCTAGTTTCTGGTACACAGAACCCTCCCAGCAAGGTGTGGAAGAGCCCTGTGCCACCTCTCTGCCTCATTGCCTCCACGTCTCATTCCAGACTTCATCTGTAAACACCTCTTTGCCCTTGCTAAAAACTCCATCTCTTAATTTCTCTCTGCAGGAGTATTATTTAATTTGTAGCAGTTTTAGGACGTTATTTGAAAAATCCGATATGAAGCTGTATTTCATTTACTGTAATGATCCACTAATGCAGGCATATTTCAAAGGCAGGCGATGCAGTACTGTGGGGTTTAATTAAATTTTGTTTTTCAAGTAAGCATCAATAGACAGACAATAACAAATGGTGGACAATATGCATACAGAACAAAGTCTCTTCATTTTCCTTTTGAAGACTGTGGAAGTGAAAATGTATAGCCCTTAAAATGGACTTGGCCTGCTCACAACTGCTGCTTTAGTGTAGTTAACTCACTTTAGGGGGAGTTTTTTCTTCTTACTCTGCCTTAATTAATTTTCTTGCTCTGTTCCTGCCCACAAAATAAACTGTTACACTGTGGAAAATTTCCAGCAGGAGCCATGGGTGATCTAAGTGCTTCTGCAAGTTCTGGATTTAGTTTCGAATACCATGTTGTTACCTCGTATGTGATGGCTCCTCCAGATGGGCCCTCCTCAGGGTGACAGAACAGAAGGGCTGGGTGTGAGGTTCCCGTCTCTGGGAACTGGACGTGGCATGTGCCAGCCTTGGAAAGGGAGGGAAAAATGGTGTTGCTGCATGCAGCATGGTTGTACCCAAATGGAATCAGCAAGTGGCTGGGGAGTGCATTTTGTTCCTTTTCTCCCAGCGAGCGAGGGGTAATCAAGTACACAGTGTGTGTGGGGAAGCTCAGGAAGTGTGTTCCACATCAGCAGGAGGCTTCTGGGAATCATCCCAGTACTCACAGCGTGGCACCTGGGCACGTGTTCTTGGGGTAAAGGAGTTGGTCAGTGGTGCTGTAAATGGGCTCCTTTGGTCAGGTGTGAGGAGCAGGGTGAGATGGGATGGCTGAGGCGGATTTGGTTTTCTCCACGTGTCTGGAGAATTTCCCATTGTTCAGGAACAGAACCAGAATTTGCTGAGGAGCTCGGTGCAGGTGCTTTGGACTCCCACAGCACTCCAACCCTTTGATTCTCTCTGAAATCTCTCAAAGTCAGAGAGCTGAAAAAAGCATGAATTTTTCAGGGGAAGAGTCTCTATTCAGAGATGTGAGTTCAAGCCATGTTCTGGGTTGATGCCTGAAGCTTTGCCTGCTTAACCTGCCTTCAAAGGCTGGGGGCAAGGGCTGTGCCTGGGGCTGGCACTGCTCTCCATCGCTGAGCTGGGCTGGGTCACAGTCCAGAGAGCTGTTGGCTGGAAACTGGAGTATGTCAGGGCTGGGAATCTGTGGGAACCTGACTCCTGATGTCTGCGCAGCTGTAAGTGCCTGAAAAGCATTGCTGTAAATGACAGACTTGTGTCTGTAACCTCCTCCTCCTCCCCGGGATCTCGGTGTAACACTTCCCGCGTTCCAGGAACAGCCTGTGTTTTGCTCCTTGCTGGAAGCGGCGCCGCGAGTCCTTTACAGCTCTCCTGGTGCCTGGGCCAGCTCAGTGTTGTGTTCTGGGAGGCTCCTGGGAACGATGATCCTGGCCAAGGCTGCCAGGATGGGGTCCTGTGCTCCATGCCAGTCCTTGTGGCTGGAGAGGAGTCCTGGTACAGATAAAAGGGTGTCTAAATATAACTCGTCATCAGGCATCGGATGTTCTTTAAATAAACTGGGAAAACCCCTACACAGCTGAGGTTTGTTCTGGCCCTGCAGATGCCAGGGGAATGCCCCGTGCCTGATTCCTTGTCCTTCCCTTGTTCCTTGCTTTAGGCTGCCAGATTTCCCATTTTCTCACTTCTTTTTGTTGATAGGCAGTGTCGAGGTTGTGTTGCTGGGGTTTGGGGCAGGAGGTTCAGGAGGTTGCTTTCTGGTGACTTGAAGCAACATCTCCAGCTCCTCCTGTCCTTCCTTTGGATCTACTGCCTTTCTCTCTGTGGCTGCTCTCACTTTGCCATAAACTTTCCAGCCAGGAACCTCAGGCCTCTTGCAGACTCACTTTTATGGGGCCATTATCCATCTTCTGTAGAAGGAATGGCTTTCCTGGCTATGGCAGGCCTCAGGTGGCTGCTCCCAGATGGAGCCCACTGGAACATTTGGAGCCAGCGGCTGAGCCCTGGGCTGAGGGATGGCCCCTCTGTGCAGACCAGGGAGCGCTTGAGCCTGGTCTTTGCAGGAGCAGGTGAGTGATTTGAGATCCTCACAGTACTGCTGGCATAATTTATTCTTGCAGATGTGCCCAGAGCAGTTTTAGGGGTTTGTTCTGCCCAGCAGGATCACAGAGAAGGACATGCCTGAGTCCTGTGCTTTAGTGGTTCTTGCAGGACCATGCAGCAAACGAGACCTGAGAGGGGCCTCAACACAAGGGCATAAGCCCAAAGCATGGGAACTGCAATGGTGCTTGGGAATGAACAAAAAAAAATATTCTAGGACTACTAAAAACGAAAAATGAGTAATCTGTAATTCAGTTTTGAGGGAATTCTTGTAGCAAGAAAGCATGTGCTGGCTGGGAGGGAAGAAGCGCTTGCTCAGACAAGTGATAATCCATTGCAGCACATTCCAGACACTTGACAGATATTAGCCTTCCTCAGGCCTCCCTGGGATGAGCGAGGTGCTGCGCCACTGGATGACGAATGTGGAGCTTCTGGACTATGCTGAGTGATAATTTAAACACCAAATCCTTGTTCAGCATGGGTACTGCTGGTGGCTGCCTGGCGTGGGGGTGCTGCACGGGAGCTGATGTTTCACAGTGAGAAGTGTGCTGGGCTCCGCAAGCACTCGGGGCTGACACCGGCCGGCTCGCTTTCTTGGATTTCTCCTTTGGAGTTTGGCAGCCGTCTGCTTCAGGGAGCACAGCGGCCTCATAAGAGTTTATTTGATCTGACACATGACAAATTGTTTCTGCTGGCGGCTACTTGAGGCGCAGTCTGTTCGCTGGCAGCCGTGGCTCTGCGGGCACTGGGAAGTGGAGGAAGGCAGGCCTGCCTCCTCCTCTTAGGACACATCAGCACAGGGAGCGTTGCTGTAACCCCCCTGCCATCCAGCCTCCCTTTTGCTGGTTGATAATTGTGCTGTTGGCATGGATTATTAATGATGTTTGTGTGCTGGGCGTGTCTGCAGGTGCTGGTTGTGGCTCCCGTGGTGTGTTGGCTGCGGGGCAGAGGAGAGCCTGTGTTCTGGAACCAGACCCAGTTGCCGTTAAAAACGCTTTGTTAAGTTGCTTTTTTTAGGACACCCTTTTAGCTCTGCAATGAGGAGCAGAATATTACATTCCTCAGCAGAATAAAAAGTACATGTCCCCTGTGAGATAGTGTAAATACATTTTATCTGTTCTATTACCTGCAGTTTTCAGAATATGTCCCCTAAGCATTTTAATCTTGTTTTCCAGAGTTGTCTCAGAGTGAGGAATCGCTCCTATTTGCAACTTTGGGAATGATTACTTGTTCATTAATTTCTTCCCTTTCCTGCTGTCCATCTATTATTGCTTCCAAGAGAAAAAAACCTCTCCGTAAATCTCGCCCGCAACAGGGCTGAGTGTCTGATTAGACAGAGAGTTATGTGTGCTGGGAACGTGTTCCTTAGAGCTCATCCTGGAGCCGTGGATGGAGCTCTGGGCGTGCTCTGGCTCCTCCGTCCCCATCCAACGCCCTTGGGCAGGCAGAGCCCGCCGGGTGCCCGGGCTGGCTCCCCGCTCCTGGCCCTGGGATGGACAAGCCCGGCAGGCAGCACGCGCCGGGGCAGCCGGGCACAGCTGGAGCACAGCTGGGGCACACCTGGAGCACACCTGGAGCACACCTGGAGCACGGTGCCGAGGCAGGAGGCTGGAGGTCAGGGCAGCTCCAGCACCCGAGCGGGGCTTCGCTCCTGACGTGCTTTGCCCGCAGTGCCGGGGCTGTTACGAAACAGGAACGAGACGGGACAATGCGGAGCAGTTCCTGCTGCCACGCTTTTGTCCAGCAGCTAAAAGCCAGTTCAGAGGGTTTTGTGGAAGCGTTGTTTGCTTTGGTCTTTTTTTGCTCTTTCTTTAAGTACAGACTTAAAAGAGCCGGAGACTGGAGGCCACTGTAATTATTATTTCTTCCTGAATAGCACAATAAATGTGCCGTTTGTTCCATAAATGACAGGGTCCTTGCCTCGGAAAACATATGCGGCCTGTTCCCACTGCTGTTCCCTTTGACATGTGAGTAACTGCCCCTGCCTGCCTCTGGGTGCGTGGAGATTTCTCACTCCCTCATTGGGGTCGGTGCCAAAACTTGTCTTGACACGTGACGCGTGTGGTCACTGCAAGTCACTGTGGAGGCTGTCACTGAAACAGCCTGGATTCCCAGAGCAGCTTCATTTAGATGGCAGCTGGTGGAAAAAACTCTGCAGAATAGTTGGGGATAAAATCCGTGTGCAGGAGGGGACAGCTGAGGTCTGTGGTCATCGTGGGAGAAGCTCAGACATGTACAGACGGGGTCTGGCACACGTGTGGTGGATGTGCCGTGTCCCCACCTGCCGCGGCACCACCAGGATGCAGAGGCAGCTGCTCAGGATGTTCTGGCCTCTCACAGCAGAGAGGAAGGTGCTGCAGGTGCATCTTTGATCAGAGCTGAGGGAGTGCGTGGTAACAGCCTGCTGCTCACTCTGACAGCAGACTTCGAGCTCTTGGCTTTGCCGATCACCTTACAGCAAACACCAAGATGTGGAGAGTCGAAGTCCCCGAGTCCTTTGGCTGCTGCTTGGGTGTTTGCAGAGCCAGCAGATGCAGTGACAGCCAGGACTGCCAAAGGAAGAACCCTTTGTGGACCAGTGCTGCTCAACTATTGAGATATGCCAGTCCATGAAATGGCTCTTTATAGGGTATCTCACCAAAAGGATTTTCCTTTTGAGTGTCTGGATCTCCTGCTGTTGGTCTGAGTTCCAGATGAGAAGCAGTGCACTGACTGGAAGGTACCGAGGTTACAAACAGAGTAATTGTCCCTTGGAAGAGAAAATTGTGGAGGAAACCCACTCAGTTCTGGTCACATCTGTGTTTTCCTCCTTCCCCAGTGCAGGTTTTGGAGTGCTGTGGCTGAGGGGCAACAGGATAGAGCTAAAGTACTGCTCCTGAGCGAACCCCACAGCTCTGAGGAGCAAGGAGCCTGGTCATGGAGCCTCCCTCAGGAGGGACCTGTGGACTGTGAGCTTTACAACCTCCTTAGTTCTCTCTCCATAACCTGTCAGTTCAAATATCCACGGGGCAGCAGAGCCTTCCCTGCGGAGAGGAGCCCGGCGCGGTGGCTGCTGCCAGGCCAGCGGCACGCGCGGGGTCCCGTGGCGGCGCAGGCGTTCACAGGAATGCTGTTTCATAACCTCTGCTGGGATTCATGAGACGTTCAGAGACAGGTTCTCCACTTAGTCAACGTTTTATAAGGATTTAAGGCTGAGGAGCTCTTTGAAGCACCGATGCAGCTTGTTCTGCCATGACAAGGTGGAGATGAACGCTGGCGTGACTTCCATTCCCCAAGGAAAATGCTCTTTTGCACGGATCACAAGCTGTGGCTCTGCTGCTGTTTGAAGAGACCAGAGGAATTTCAGAGCCGGGCGCTCTGTGCCACATCAAAGCCTTCCCGTGTGAAGCTGAGGTGCTGGGGGGCTCCAGCTCCATGTCCTTCGTGTTTGGGCCTCAGAAGGAAAGAAGGTCCCTGAACCAGGAGTCACTTGGGGCATCAAAACTCTGCTAAGCAGAGGCTGACAAGGCAAAAAGGCAGGATGGCAGCAGGAAGAACACAAACCCTGCGGAAGATCCGGGCCATCTGATAACAGACCTCCAGAGGGGCCTGTGAGACCTTCTGCTCTGCTGGAGGAGTGGGGCCAGCATCTCCCCCCGAGGAGGCAGACCTGCAGTGTCCTGGGCTTGACTGGAGCCATTCCGTTGTGCCTGAGGGATTGTTTAATTAAAAAGAATGCTGCACCATCACATTTCAACTGTTTTCTCCGTACATTGCTGCAAGTAACATCTAAAATAGCTCTAAAAGGCAACAAACCATTCCCCAAAGTAGGGGTGGCAGATGAAGAACAGGAGAGGGAAGGAATTATGTTCTCTCTCAGCTTTCTGTGTCTGTGCATTTGCTTCTGCATTTGCAGCCCTTGGGGCTCTTTTTATTTTAAATTTCCTTAGGAAAAGCCCTGCTGAAGGAATGCTGCCTGCAGTGGCTGGCTGTTCTGCTTCGGCTTTGGCCTGGGGAAGCTTCGATGGTTGGGGAGCAAGACTTGCTTTTCAGTCTTGGTGGGAAATGCCTGGCTAGAGGAATGGCAACCACCACGAGAGTCACTTCTAGATGATGGGACTGGCAGTCTCTCAGCTCTGCCTTCGTGCTCATTCCTGTCCCAGGGCTTATTTAATTGCTTAACAAAGGCATCCTCTGAGACCACTGTGAAAGGACCAGTGCAGGGAATAAAAAAAGCAAACTTGCATAAAGCCTTTCATCCAAGCACAGGAGGATATTGCTGCTGACCTCAGCGGAAGGAGCCTCGGCTGTAACCGTGGTGTCTGTGTGAGGAAAGGAGCAGCTGAGCCCCAGTGTGGGGATTGACTTGTCTGGATTGATGCAGGGGTTCGGGACAAAGCCAGGAGCGCTCCCGAGGGAACCTGCGTGGCAGGAGGTTGTGTTCATCCCCAGAGAGCTCCTTATTCCCCTTCAGGGGAGGGTTTGAGACTGGCTTGCTAGGGCTTTAATTCCAGGTTTTGGTGCCAGTCTGGCAGCTCCTGAGTGGGTTTGACCCACGAGGTGGATCCCAGTGGCCTCCATCTTTTCAACTGGGAGCTTGCCACAAAACTGGAAGCATGTGGGAGCCCAGCCAGGGCTGGACATCCACCCAGGCATCCCATGCAATCAATCCACAGGCTGCTATGCCATGTTATCCCTGGCCACACATCCAGAGCACGCAGCAGGCTTGTCCCACGTTTGCTGCCCGTGTGCCATCCTGCTCCCTGCTGCTCCCTGTCCCCCGGGCTGTCACGGGGAGTCAGAGCTGTCACCGCCGCCTGGCGCTCTGTGGAGAGGTGAGAAAATGCATTTTTCATAAACCTCACAGCTCACCGTTCCTGGCGGATCGATAGGGCAGCTGGAGGAGTCCTTGGCGTGCCCGCTGTCTGCAGGGAGTGGCAGGGGGGTCCTTGGCTTGGCAATCCCGATGGGAAACCTCCCGGCTGTGCTGGGACTGGCCGGGAGGGTCCTGGCTGGGACAGGCTGAGATACAGCCATGGGGATGGATGATTGTACTGGGCAGGAGGTGTGGTGCGGGTGCTGCTGTGGGAGTCGTGTGCTGGATCCACCACCGCTGGATTTCCGTAACACTGAGCAGGAATTTTGCATGGTTTCTTAACCTCTTAATTGAGCCTCTTTATAGGGAAGCCGGCATCTGACAGGGGAAGGAGGTTGCTATTCCCTGTGAGAGCTACGGGTGAACAGCAGGAACTTGGAAAATACAAAAAGCTGTTTCCACAGAGGCTGGGAATAAGCCAGTTAAATCTTTGGCAGTTCATGGGCCCAGCTGCAGTGGGACATCAGGGTTCTCTGGGACCTGGTTGCTGCAGCGTGTGTGTTCTTTCCTGTTAGATTCTCCAAGCTTGGGGAAGCAGAGGGAGTAAAAAACCACGCTGAATACTGGCAGACTCCTGGGGTAGTGCAAGCCAAGGTGTCACCTTGCAAATAGAAACTGATGAAAAAGGTAGATCTTGAGTGGGGGGAGAAAACATCACTTATTGTATGTGCTGTGCATGGGAAATTGCAGCAAGGAGTGGGAGAAGGGAATAGGTACGGGCAGGAGGAGAGGTGTTCTCGGCTGGGGTTTGGGGTGGTGGGGAGGTGAGGAGGAAGGGGGAAGCTGTTTCGGGTGGTCGAGGTCAGGCAGTGTGACAGCTTTCAGAAGGATGTTTGTCCTGAAGGTCCCTGCACATCTCTCATCTCCAGGCAAGTCCCAGAGTCCTAAATTGGTGCAAATCAGCACCAGCGCTCTGGCGCAGACTCGAAGGTCCGTGCCAGCCCCAGAGCTCTGCGGAGCGAGAGTGTCGTGGAGTGCAGGCAGTCACAGAGCCCTGCGAGAGCAGCTGCCAGAAATTCAGATAGATGCACCGCTTATAAATAATAAAGGATAAATTCAGCCTCTGATCTCCGAGGCACGCTCTGCTTCTGTACGCTCCATCCTGGCAGAGAAGATCCCCCGTCCTGGGCTCAGCGCTCTCTCTCTGGCGTGGAGGGTCTGAGGGCTGCTGGGGATGCACGGGGCCGCAGCTCCTGGATTTGGGGTCGTGCTGAGCGTGGCCCCTTCTGCCACCAGCACTAATGAGCGTGGCCCCTCGTTGCTAACGAGGGTGGGGAGGGCGAGGGCAGCCTTGCTCAGGCTTCAAACCACCGAACTACAAAGCTGTGCTCCTGCCCTCTGGAGAGCAGCGTTTTGTGTGCATGCTGCTCGCTGAACGAATTAATTGAGTCAATTTAAATGACAGACTAAACGATGCTTAGTGTTAAACTGCGCGAGTTGTGTAAACAGCGGGGTCAGGGCTGCTGCGGCCGGGTAGAAGGGGCGATTCTGCCTTTATCCGAGTGATGCACAAGCAGCCCCTCCTCTGCTCTTGGGGGAGCTGTGGCAGTGCTGCTGAAGCTGCCGGTGCCGAGAGGTGCCCCCGCCGTGCCCGGGCGCTGCTGTGCTGTCTCGGGCTGCTGGGCACATCCCTGTCCTGCTCCCGCACCCGGCGGTGCTGCGGGAGCTGCGCTGGGCGTGTCACGGCCCCGCTGCTGCCCGAGGGGCTGGTGTGAGCTGATGGCCGCACAGGTAGCCTGGAGGGGTTATCAATATTTATTGTTATTATTTGTTAGCAGCAGTTGCGTGGTTGCACGACTGCTCGGTAGACGCCGAGCTCTGTAAACGCGTGTTTGTGCCATGGTTTATCCTGCTCCTCCCAGCCTGTGACCCGTGCCGCAATTCCCTCCTGTGTGCTGGTTCCAGTTTGGAGCGGGGCTTCTGCTGCAGGTGGGAGCAGGACCTGCCTGTGCTCAGGCTGGGCCCAGCCAGCAGAGTTTATCCCTGTAAACCTCGAAGCATGGCTTCCTTGCTGCGTGGGTCCTCTGGAGGCAGCAAGAAGGTGTTCCCACAACTTTTCCCTTTGTGTAGGAGTGTTTTTAACACACCAGAGCAGAGTCCTAGTAGGAGTAAATGATGAGAAGCAAGCAAGTAGAATAAATTTTTTTTAAAGCAGTTTCATAAGCGACATGAATGGAATGGTCTGCATGGCAGCTACACCGTCTCCACTGAGATCCTGGGGGTGTGAGGGTGCTTGCAAACAAGTGCTGCTCCCTGGGCTGTCTGGGGCTTCATGCCCAGGTGGGACCCTCTGGCAGGGCTTGGGGCTCTCACTGTAGTGGGCTCCTGTGGGGCTGGGGACACTCGCTGGAGGCACGGGGGTGCTTTCCTGAGGGCAGGATGCCCGGAGGAGCAGAGCTGCTGAGATCATCCCGGGCATGCCAGCGTAGCTGTGCAGTCATCGAGCAGGAGGGACAGCTGGCCCCAGGGTGCTCCAAGGTGTCTGTAGCATACCAGCAAACATGAATGCTCCTCACAGACCTGGGGACCCTCTTGCTCAGAGGAGGAAAATTTCAGGTCAGGTCAGCTAAATTTTCTTCTCTTTGTCCGTGGCACTGCACATCACTTAGCCTGTCACGCTGGGCTCGGCCGTGGATGCCACCCATTAAAAGGACACTGTGTGAAGGGGATCTCGGCTCGCTGTGATTGCACTCTGTGTCCTGAGAGCCCTCTCCAATCCCACAGCCCCTGGGCACGGCTGGCTGGAGAACGTTCCCTGAGCTGCTGTTGCCCAGGAAACTTTCCCTTCAGCCGCAGAGGCTGTGAGTGCCGGCAGGTCTTTGTGCCATGGTTCAGCTGGAGGTGCTTGGGCCGTGTTCCTCGAGGTTTTCCATCCTTGGCTCTGCCCTGCACTCAGCGAGGGAGCTCCGTCAGTGGTTTGTGCTGGGAGACACACGATGTGCTGGTGGTGCTCCCATCACCACCGGCCATCTCGGCGAGGGGTGGCTGGATGGAAACCTGGCCTGAACTAGTTAACCTGCAGGCAGTTTTGCAAGACTGTGGTACCCATCCTGCTCCCTCGGTTCATCCCTAGATGAGGGCAAGGATTAGCTTATTGTTATTGTTTATTCTTAGAGATAATTGGTATTTTTGTATCAGCACTGGGGTGGCAGCAGGACCAGGGCAGTGCCCGTCCCCTGTGCTGGCATTGCTGAGGCACATCCAGTCTGGTGTCCAGTTCTGAGCTCTCATGGCAAGAAACGCATGGAGGGGCTGGAGAGTGTCCAGGGAGGGGAACGGAGCTGGGGAAGGGGCTGGAGAGTCAGTGCTGGGAGGAGCAGCTGGGAAAGGGGCTCAGCCTGGAGAAAAGGAGGCTCAGGGGGGACCTTCTCCAGGAGGAGGCAGCCAGGTTGGAGTCGGGCTCTGCTCCCAGGGGACAAGGGACAAGAGAAGAGGAACGGCCTCAGGCTGGGCCAGGGGAGGCTCAGGCTGGACATCAGCAGGAATTTTCCCATGGAAAAGGGGGATCAGGCACTGGAACTGCCCAGGGAGGTTTGGAGTGCCCATCCCTGGAGGTGTCCAAGGAAGGGCTGGAGGTGGCACTCAGGGCTCTGGGCCGGGGACAAGGTGGGGACTGGTCACAGGTTGGACTAGATGTTCTTAGAAGTCTCTTCCAACCTAAATGATTCAGTCATTCTGCTTCCAGTTGGCTGCAAAGCCAGAGGCTGATGATGGGGCTGAGGAGCTCCGGGATGTGTGTGTGCTCTCCTGGAGCAGCAGATCAGAATTCAGATGAGGCTTCAGGCGGATTTGCTGGAGTGGCACAGGACAGGCAGCGTGGGCTCTGCGCCGGGACATGAAAGCGCGGAGCGCTGCCAGCAGCAGGAGGCATTAATGAAATATTCTCCTCTCGCTGGCTTCCTTTGAGCTGTCACCTGTGACTACGGGAGCTGCGTTCCCGGGGCTGTGCAGGCTCCCTGGTGCACAGCGCGGGCAGTCGGTGGAAATGTCCCTGCTAACGGGGAGCAGAACTCCGGGCTGTTGTTTCTGCCGCCGCTGGAGCAGACGGGGATTTCTGGAGCTGTGGAGCAGAACCTCCCAGCCAGCAACATCTCCTCCTCTGACAGGAGGATTACTGCCAGGAATGGAGACTTCTCGGAGTCTGACCCTTTGCTCTTTCCCTAGTACCTGGTTTGCTTTGGCAAAAGAGAATTATTAGGGAAAAAATCAGCCCTCCCACTCTGCACAAGGGGAATTTGTGGCCTTCCTGATGCGGTTTTGGTGCTGCCCAGCTGCTGTGCATGAGTGCTGCTGGATCCCCGAGGATGCCCTCAAATCCGAGCAAACATTCCCTGTGCAGGTGGGGTCACCATGACCACGCTTTCTGCTTTGCAGGCTGCAAGGGTTGTTCCTCAAAATGCACTGTGTGCACAGAACATTCCGTGTGGAAATCCTCTCGTGCCCTCTGTGTGTGTCTGTCTGTAACGAGATGTCAGCCTGTGCAGGCTTCTCTCCAGGAGCTTCAGAGCCCCGTGGTGCACATGTTGGCTCCTCCTGCCTACCTGGGACCGAAGCAAACTGCTAATTGTTGTGCAGATGTCATCTGCCAGGCAGGCAGGAGGCTGGAGGCTTGAAAGAGGCTGTGCTGTCATTTGCTACCAGCCTCCTCGGTACACGTGAGCTCTATTTTTATTGGGAGTGTGCGTTTGCTTTCAGCCACTGCTTTGTTGAATTTCTTTTTCTTTTTTTCTTTTTATTTCCAGGCTTGCAGATAAAGTTTGAGGGATACATCTATTTTTCATTATTCCAGTTTTGCTGCCTGTTTTATAACTGAAAAAAACCCAACCAAACCTAGAAACCTGTTTAATGTGGAAAAAGCAGCAGTTTGTTCTGAGATGAGAGGGAACCGTGTGTTGTGGTCACCCTGAGACTGAGGTCATGACTGTGGCACTGTCCAGAAGGGCATAAAGATCAAGATCTTCTGGGAGAGATGGAGTTTGAGCCTGTGCATTGTGCTCTGGGTGATCCAGCTCGGGAGCCTGGGTGTTGGTTGTAGCCTGGTTTTTCTTGGCCATGTCCCAGGAGAGAGATGGAGGCTCTGGCCACAGGTTGTCTCTGCCTGTCTTAGGAAAAGAGGGAGCTTTTCTTCTACTCCAGCTGCAGTTTAATAAGGGTTTGTGGGTCCTTGAGGTGGTTCTTTGACCCTTCAGAAAAGAGGAGACACTGAAGGAGGAAATGGGAGGTGATGCTTTCCTGCACTGTGTGAGTTAAGCAGGGGAACTCATCGCTCAGGGCTGCTGTGGGTGTCAGAAATCCAGATCTGCTCCAAAACCAATTAATGGGGAAAATCCAGTTGATGTGGTAGAGGTGGCTCAGGGGTAGAGGCTGCTGTTGAGGAAGACCCTGGCTCAGGAGTTTTTGGAAGATGCAGAAGTACATCAGATGTGCTGTTACCTCTGCTCCCTGCTCTGCCCCTCTCCTGTCCACCACTGACCAGTGCGATGTGGTGGGTTGTCTTTTCTTTTTCTGGCAAAAACCAAGCAGGAGGAGGAAGAAGTAACATAATGGAGTGGAGAGCCAAGGTACCAGTGAAGGGGTGGAAGGAGAGGAGCCTTCCCTCCGTGTCCCTGAAGGTTCTGGGGGCAGAGGCTCTTGGGTGGCAGGAGCTGGTGTTGGGTGCTCCTGTGAGCAGGTTTTCTGCTTTGTGGGACAGAAAGTGGTTGCTTCGAGGAGGGAGAACTCTGCGATGTGCTGTGCCATCCTGATGGACAGCAGAGAGAAAGCAAGATATTTCGGACTGCGTGTATGGGAGGAAATTCTTTAAAACCTGGATAGGAGTAGGAGCAGACTTGATGGAGGGATGAGTAATGAAGGAGTGTTTGAACGGAACTAATCAGTCCCATCTTCTTTCAAAAGACCTCATTTAGTTTAATTTAGCAGCGTGTAAATTTAGAGCCAATCAAAGGAAATACTTGTGCAGCCTGTGTGCTGGCAGGCTGCTCCACTCCCTATCCCAGCAGTGAGTTGAAGGCTGTAGGTGGATCCAGAGCCTCGTGTGGCGAGGCAGCGGGGGCACACGTGTGCGTGGTTACACACGTAGGGTGGGCACACGAGCTCCGTGCCTGGGGACTGGCACCCACAACAGCAGAACCCTTCATTTTTTCCCCTTCTCTTGTTCAGCAGGAGCTCTGTGGTCGATCAGGGTGGCTCTGTGCCATGGCACTGCTCCCTCGTCCCCTTGAGCGTGGTCAGAGCCAGCTCCTGTCCCCACGGCTCGGGCGAGCCGCTGCTCTGAGCAGCAGGGAAAGCCTTGTGCTGTAGGAACCACCAAGTAAACCTTGTTGACCTCTGCAAAATGTTGTTTTCCTCAAGAAAAACCTACATATGGATTAGAAAAACCCCTGATCCTTGGACAGCTGGTCGTTTTGTTTAATTTGAATTAACGCAGCTACTTCTGTGCTTAAAAAGAGGCACAGGCATAAAAAGCCTTCACGGGATTGCACTGCTTTTTATTTTTCCCTGTAGTTGTCATCCATGGCACTAACACAGTGATTTTAAACAAGTCTTGCAGGTCTCCTCATATTTTCCAGGAGAGATATTATCCCCTGCGGGGTCGGTATAAGGTACTTTGCATTACCTGTCACAAACCCCATTAGCAGTGAGACCGGCTGCTCCCCACGAGCCCCGTGTGCTCACACCTCGAGGTGTTGTGCTTCCTGTGGTGTCACACCCCTGATCCCATGCTGTGTTGCAAAGTGTTGTGTAAAGAGTCCTGAAACCTGTGAAAATGGAAAAAAAACACTGTTGGGTTTGTTTTCCTTTGCGTTCCAGGCTGGCGGCGATGTCTCGCTGGGCCGGTGTCCTCTCCCCCGCTGCCAGAGTCAGCCTGCTGGCGTTGCTGGTGTCTGTGCTCTTCTCCTGGTCCAGCCTGAGCGACAGAGTTCCCGTAAGTTTTGGCTGCTCCTGCTCACAAAGGGCTCTCCAGCCACCGGGGTCCCCGCTGGGGTGACAGCCTTTCCTCAGCCCCCTCCAGAGCCAAGGAGGGTGTTGGTGAGACCTCTTCTCACCAGCAGGACTTCAACAACAGCATTTCAGAAGGGCTTCTTAGGACTGTCTGCCTCACCCCAGGAAATCCAGAATATGCTCAATCCAGAGGGTTTCCAGCAGGAACAGTGACACTGGGGCAGCTCTCTTGTTCGCGTAGATGTTTTATTTGGAGTTGTAACACGTGCTCCCCTGGCAAGAGGCAGAGCTAATGATGTGGTCTAGTGGCAAGCAGAGGGGAAGGGGTGGCCTCAGTAGGTTCCTGGCTGTGCATCTGTTGAGCCACCACAGGTGAGTCAGGCTTAGGGGAGCATCCTCTCAGGTCCTTGGCTCCCACCTGCATGGATTTTGCTGCTTGCAGTGTTTTTTGGCAGCTGCAGTTGAGGCGAGTGGGGTCTGTCTGCCCCTCAGCACAGGTACAGGTGTGCAGAACTCCCCGGGATGGATCCTGCTGCTGAGCCCTCGGTGCCAGGCTGTGCTGGTTTGGCCAAAATCTAGTAATACAGCCCCTGAGAGAAAACCGGGTTACAACCACCCTTCCCCCCACAGGGTTCGGGAAAAAAGGAAATTTTTCCTTGAAGGAAAGTGAAAGAGATAAAAACTATTTATTTTAACAAACACACAGGAAAAGGAGAATGATGCTAAATAATGAATTAAAACCCCCGCTATAGAGAGAAACCTGGGAAGATTTCAGAGTCCTTCTGTAGGTGTGGTCTCTCTCCTCCTCAGAGCTGGTCGGTGAGGGCGTGGGCCCACCCCCGGGCCTCGGGGAGAAAATTCTCCTGATGGATTCTAATGTTGTTGAAACAGTTCAGAAGAGAAGAAGGGAAAAAAAAACCCCAAAGTCCCAGGAAACAAAATTCAGCTCTCCGTCTCACGCCAAGAGGGAAAAAAAACCAGCTGGCTGAAGGAAAGCAAGCAGGGTGCTCCCTTCGTGCCTTCCACAGTCAGACAACAACTGAGGAGTGTAATCTCTGTGTCCTTGAGAAGCTGCTTTGGAAAGTTTGTCTGTTTTTTTTTCAAGCTCAGTTTAAAGGCACAGAAAAGGCACAATACTACTTTTTGGGCATAGAGCATGATAGGGGATACACATGATAGAGTCACCCCAAGACACAGACCCACGGAAAACTTCCTTAGGAAGCCTGAGCAGTAGAGAATGGTGGCTTTTTGTCTAATAAAGGGATCCCAGCTACATTGGCACAGGGGACCACAAGACTCCATGAGCCCGGACCCTCCTGCCTTTGCACTGCAGCTTGCTGGGCTGCTGGTGTGGGATGCAGCTGTGACCCAGAGCAAATCCAAGGGACAGATCACGGTATAAGCACTGTAAGGTCAATGCATTGGGCCCACCTAGGGTCATGTAATGACTTTTGTATCAGCCCTGGGGTGGCAGCAGGACCAGGGCAGTGCCTGTCCCCTGTGCTGGCCCTGCTGAGGGACCTCGAGGGCTGTGTCCAGTTCTGGCCCCTCACGGCCAGAGAGCCCTGGAGGGGCTGGAGCGTGTCCAGGGCAGGGAACGGAGCTGGGAAGGGGCTGGAGCCCCAGGAGCGGCTGAGGGAGCTGGGAAAGGGGCTCAGCCTGGAGAAAAGGAGGCTCAGGGGGGACCTTGTGGCTCTGCACAAGTCCCTGACAGGAGGGGGCAGCCGGGGGGGTCGGGCTCTGCTCGCAGGGAACAGGGACAGGAGGAGAGGGAACGGCCTCAGGCTGGGCCAGGGGAGGCTCAGGCTGGACATCAGCAGGAATTTCCCCATGGAAAGGGGGGTCAGGCCTTGGCAGGGGCTGCCCAGGGAGGTTTGAAGTGCCCATCCCTGGAGGTGTCCAAGGAAGGGCTGGAGGTGGCACTCAGGGCTCTGGGCTGGGGACAAGGTGGGGATGGGGCACAGCTCGGACTCGATGGGCTGAGAGGGCTTTTCCAATCTCTGATTCTGTGAATGATGAGATAATGCATCTTTATTTCAGGGAGGGAGGGGAGGAAGGAGGCTGGAGGTAGAGCCCAGTCATCCGAGCTGGAGACTGAGCACTGGGACAGCCACCCAGTCCCAGGTGTGGGAATGGGCAGCAGCCTGAGGTTCAGGCAGGATTAATGGGGTTACTTTCCCATCACCTTTTCCTGCACTCCCCTCCAAAGGCTCCACAACAGTCACATCCCTCCTGTAGGACAAGCAGGCTGCAGAGTGTCCCAGACCCTCCCTGCTCAGGCTTTTCACCTTCCTGCCCTTGATTTCAGGCTGATAAAACAAGGACGCTTTTTGCCTTTGAGGAAATGCCCGTTGTTCTTTAGGAAACCGCCTTCTCCTGCTTGAATTATGAAAACAAACCAAAAAGAATTCTACTGATTTCTGTGTCAATGAAAAATCGCGTGTGTGGTGCTGCCCACTTTTGCTAGAAATGCTAATGAAAATGGGGTATTGCAAAGCAACTGTGGCCAGGCAGCGACAGTAACACTTAAATGAACCAAGTCACATCCTTTTATCCTTACTGAGCATTTAAACCCCAGCACTTTTCCTAAGCAGAGCCGGTAAACATCAGCTGTCTCCATTATGTGTTTGAACAGATCCAGCACTGGGAGGCCTGGTGGTAAATTTACAATAGCCCGTATCACTAACTCCCTCTTGGATAATCACAGAGCCATGGAAATAAGCTAAGTAATAACTGCTCCACTCACTCCTTTTTAGTCCTGTTGAGTCTTGGCTCGGAAAATGTTAACATTGATTTTCATCTGCAGAACCTGGGCTTTTATGGCTGTGATTGTTCCTGAGCTTTAACCATTTGTTATAATTTGAACAATTCCAAGCCCCTGATGCACTCAGCAAAAGCAGGAGTTAAGATCTGGTTTCTCATGCATTTCTGAAATTGCAGTCCCTTTTGACAGCTAAAATAAAAACATTCCATAGGTTTGTCAGCCGTCTTTGTGTGTTACCACAATCGTGGAGTCGTGGAATTGTTTAGGTTGGGAGAGACCTTTATGATCATCGAGCACAACCCTTAACCCAGCACTGCCAAGGCCACCCCCAAGTGCCACATCCACACTGTCACTGCTACTGTACGTGTTTGGCTCACATTGACATTTCCATTGCTCAGAAAGACTCTTCTAAGCTGGAAACAGATATTTATATGCAGAGCATCTAAATTCTGACAGAAAATGTGCATGCATTTTTTCCCAAAGAGTAGAAAAACTGAAGGCAGAACGCATCCCAGAACTTCCAGTTAACCTCTGAATTTACTTACGTTTTTCCCTGTGAAAACATCCTAAGGATTAATATCCAAACACTTCATGAAGTGAGCTGTAACTCTATTCTAATTGCCAACAATTAGGACTAATCATTCTCTGTAGGGTGGTTATCTCAAATTCTTCAGTGGTGGCTGAATTGGTGATCTCAGAAGCTGAAAATACTCCCTCCAGCAGACACTGAGCTGTCGGGATGATGAGCCTGGACCAGTTCATCTGTTCCTGTTCGAACCGGAACAGCACAGACCCAGGAGTCAGTGCCTGGTGTGAGAGTACAGGTCATTACTAGGCACTCTCCTGAGTTTTACGTGACTCCCACCCTCTCCCTGGGGAGGCTTTCCATTGAACAGCAAGGTTTCCCTCACAGCAAGGATTTTTTTCCCTGCTGTTCTTCCCTGTTCTTCCCTTGGCGTAACGTCGAACCACTCGTGCTGGCTGCTCTCCCACACCTCTGCCATCCTCGTGCTGCACTTGCCACGGAGGTGGTGATTAAATCCCTGCCTCATTGTTTTAAAAGACTTGGAGAACACTGGGAGCGGGTGGAGGAGAGGATCCTCACATTTGTATCATGTGGGCAACTCGGTGTGTTTTTTCCCGTGTCCTATTTTGGAAATAGCTGAACTATTTTAGCTGAAATCTTCTCCAAGCCTGAAATAAGTGCATTAAAAAAAAAAAAAAAAAAAACAAAAAAACCCCAACCAACAAGCCTTGAGGCGTTCCACTCGTGTGGAAAATTTCAGCTGAAAAAGTTAAAAGTTTGACATATTTTTAGGCAAGGGAAAATGGGGTCTTACAACGTTACACAACCCTAATAATAGCCAGGGCTCCTGCCTCTGACTGAAATATAGGTGAGGCTCTGTGAAAGCTAGTTTGAAACCTGCAACCTGCTCTGGAATAGGAAATAAGCTGCATTGCTTTGTTCAGCACAAATGTCATGCTAGTTATGCATGTTTAACCTTTAATATACTTTAAATCTAAATTTAACCATGTGGAAAGAATCTCGGATGTCAAAAAAAAAAAAAATCTGCTGGCGAGGGAAAAAATTTTGTATTCTCAGCCAGCACTAAATTACCCAGATGCAATTGCTAATGAGCTGAATCTCTTCTCTCCAAAAGGAGTTTGCCCTTACAAAAATAGAAGAGAGCGACATAAAAGATGACAGTGGGAACGAGCCGGTGACAGAGGATGACGCTGATCCTGAAGACCTGGAAGTGTTTTACCCCACGGATCAGTGGCAAACCCTGCGTCCAGGTAACTGGTGCTGGCTAATTATAGCATCCCTCTGGAACCCCACCTGTCAGCACTGACAGCAGCCTTGCAGACTCTCCAATACCTGTTTGTTCCCATGACAATGTGTGCTTTTGCTGATGTTCAGATAAAGAGAGAAGGGCTCGGTGACCCCGTGCGGGGACTGGAGGCCGAGGGCAAAGCGTCCCACAAGGGGAGCGGTTGCTCAAGTGCTTTCAGGTCACTGGAGCAGGAGGAGTGGGCTGCCAGCCCTGTTGTGGGTGGGGGGCTGTCTCCGTCACTGGCTCCACAGCCCTTTCTCTCTTCATTTGTCAAGGGACAGGTTTTATAACGTTTGCTGGCACGTGGATTGCCAGGTCTGCTGTGCTCCGGTGTGGAGCTTCTCCGTGGCAAGCTGATTAGGAGCTGTCACTGGAGCACTGCACAGCTTTTTAACAATGGGTTTTCTGTTCCTTGGCTGTTTGAAAGCCAGCTTTTATTCCTATCCGTGCGAACCACCAAAAAATCTCTTCCCTTTCTTTGGGTTGGTGTCTTTCATTAGACGTGCCTGGGACTCTGTGGTGAGAGGAGCCCAGCGGAGCAGCTTGGCCTCTGTGTGCTGGGAAGGCTCTGGAGGTGCCAAACCCATTCAAACACACACAGATGCATGTGTGCATACATATTTCAACAATTAGCCTGTCTCTGGGGTCCTGGACGAGCTGTTTAATCCACTTGTGCCTTGGTGTCCTCATGTATATGCAGGTGTAATACCTGCCCACCTCACAAGGGTGAACTAAGTAGTAATTAATTTTTATAAAGTGCTCTGAATTTAAGAGCTTTATCCTGTGCTCGGTATTATCATTGAATGAATAAGTATGGGTTCCATTTGTCTTGAAATTTCTGCCAGATATAGCAGAATGACTTTTCCAAATGTAAATCTTTGTATAACAGAAACGGCTACAAAAGCCCCTACGTTCCACAAAGCAGTATATACTTATACTCCATTTCTGAACCATTGTGTATGGAAGGCGTGTGCTGTCCCTGCTCATTATTCAGCCTGGCAGATCCCCGCCAGCTTCGTTGGAGCAGAACATGTACATACTTGCAATCATTAGAAACCTCATTGCAGGGTTTGTTCGCAGGCACCTTCTCCGCTGCTCGCGTGCCTTATTCCGCTTCATTTCGGTAGTTATTCCATGTTGGGCACATGCAGTGAAGGGCTTGTGGAAGTGGGGAGCTTGTCAGTATTCACAGAGGAGAGTAATTTTGGTTACTCTTGTAAAGACTCGAATGGTGTCCTGCCTCATGCTCTAACTGCTACAGATCCCAGCACTGGGGACACGGCACAAAGAGGAGCCTGCCTTGGTCTCCCGCTGCCGGCCTGGGTTTCTGTCTCCTGGGGCTTCCTCTGAAGTGAAATCTCTGTGGACTGGCACTCCCACTTTCAGCACGCGTGTTGGCCGAGGCTGGGGACCCTGCTGCCAGCACGAGCCCGTCCCTGCAGCCTCTGGCCTCGAGGCTTTCCCAGTGTGAGCACAGCTCTGCGCTGGGCAGGGAGATGACCCTGGCACGAGGGAAGCTGCTGATGTGGTTGCACAAGGATGCACCTTTTGGTCCTTCAGCAGAGCCACGCACCTTGGCAGCGTGTCTAATCCCCTGGTTCTGCATCTTCCCGTGTTTTCCGATGTGGTTCCACTCACTGGCAGCTGAGCAGAGCCTGGCTGGGCTGTGCTCAGGAGTTTGCCTTCTGCTGCCCGTCTCTCCAGGGCACCCCCACTCCCTCTCCCGTTGTATCCCTGCGGCAAACTGGGCCAGTCTCTCTGGGGGAAGCAAATGTTTTAATTTAAAATTCGGGTTTCAGTTCTGAGCAAGGGGAGGGAGCTTGGAGTTGCATTTTCCCCATCTCACTCCTGTTTCAACTTGTTCCTGTTCTGAGCTCATGCGGGATTTTTGTGCTGCTCCACAATGGTGCAGCAGCTCATCTTTTATAGATGTATTCCCAGTTTTCCTGTGCTGAGTTTCTAGTTCCCTGTTGCTAATTGCATCAATCCACATTTCCACCGAGACTGCAGCAGTGCCATCAACCTGTAACCTGTCAAATCCCCCGCCAAATTTGATTGTTATTGTATCTGTAACGCTTTGGGCGCTTGTTCCTCGCTGTCTACAGTGTGAGCTGGATTTTGATCAAGTGCTTTCTTGCACTTTGAGCACACTTCAAGCTGCTGGAGGTAGCTGGATGCAAACACAGAGAGACAGTTGCCCTAAGAGCTGTGCTGCCTGTAATCTGGAAGCAAGATCAGTTGTCTCTTCTGCCAGGCAGCCGGAGCTGACGGCTCTGGAAAGGTTGGTGAAACTTCACAAAGTCCTTTAACACTTTGTTAGGCACTGCTTCTTTCTCACTTGGCACTAAATAATGCACCAGGTGCAGCGGGCTCGGGCTGAAGGGAGACGTGTGCCTCAGAAAGGCTTCCAGCACCTCTGCTATTGTGCTGTTTTGGCATCATCTGTGGGGCCTTTCCTTCTGTCTGTGGCTGGAGTCCACAGGAACCTGCAGGGTTTTTGGGGTTCAGTGAGTGGGACTGCAGTGTCCTCTGAATGAAGCTTCACACCCCTGCGCAGACTCCTCATGGGCAGAGGAACCGCTCCACCCCAGACACAGAATTTGTTTGAAGTTGTGCTTCCTCTGCTGTATTTTTCCTTTCAGAATCCACTTTCTCCAGGTGATAGTACCCTTGGGAGCTAGAACCTCTCTGGGGAAACCTGGGAGAGGTGACTTGCTTTTGTTGCTGTGTGCATTAAGCTCTACCAGGCTGGAGGTGAGTCTGTCAGCACTTTCAAGGTGATCCTGCCTGATGGTTGTGGCAACTAGAGGCTGATCCTCAGTCCTTGGGATGGCACAGATGAATGGAAGTGTTCAAAAAATGTGCAGATGTGGTGCTTAGGGACACGGTTTAGTGGTGGCCGTGGCAGTGCTGGGTTAATGGTTGGACCTGATCTGAGAGGTCTTTTCTAACCTTCCATGGTTCTGTGATGGTTTTTTTCCATCAATTTGACAGCTTTCTTGGAGTGTCAAGAAATATATAAATATATATATATATGCTGTGTATAAAAGCATTTCCTTCACATTTCTGGTGTCCTCAGACCTGCCACGCAGCATCCCAGAGCACATGAATGTTTGTTTTCTGGGAATTACCTACTTTTGTTACTTGGACAAGAAATTTCCCAATATTTTGTTTAGCGTTCCTGGTGATGATTGAAGGTTGGATTGCTCTGGCCATCCAGTCCTATCACTGAGCAGCAGATTTTCCACCCAGCATTAGGGCAGGAAGTTTTCTACCCAGCAGTGGCTCCTCTGGGAGGGCTTTGCTGTGAAGATTCACAAAAAGGATGTAAGAGGCAGGGGTTTAATTGGGAAAGGAAAAGGGGGTTAATCACTCGCCCAGCAGTGATGAGTGGAGAGCTGGGGCTGCACAGGGTCTCTGCTCTGCCCACCCCCGTGGCAGCAGCACTTTCCTGCTCCCTGATGTGGCAGAAACCCTCTGGCAGGTTTTCCAGCTGACAGTTGGGAGTTAATGAGTCCAGTTTCCAATCCAGATGGACAAGTGAGAACCTCCGCTGCCCAAAATATCAAAATATTTACAGTCTGCTCTGCAGACAGCCAGCAGAGGGGCCGAGAGGCTGCCTTTGCTCCAGAGCAGCTCCCTGCAGACTGCAGGGATGGAGCAAAGCCTGGCACTGGTGACTGGCATGGTGCAGCATGGATCTCTCTGGGGTTTGGATGGGATGTCTCAGGGCAGAGCAGGGAGCTTGGCTGGCCTGCACCTTCAGCCTTGGTTAAAGCTCGGCCTTGCAGAGCCGAACCTGCAGCGACTCCCCAGCGTCTGTGCTGCCCAGAGTCATTTTCTGAAGTGCTGGATTATGTCACATTAAAAACTGAGGAGCCAAAGCTGCTGCTGTTGATCAGGCTGCCAGAGTGAAGCTGATGTGAACGTGCTGTTGGTGCTGCTTCTGCAAAGATGAAACCATCTCCTGTTCAGCGGGGAGCCAGTGATACATTGCTTGGCTTTTAAATATCCATGGCTGCAGCTTCCAAGGATCCTCAGGCTATCTTTGCTGTTCCTACTTGTCACAGGTCTTCTCCCGTCTCATTTGCTGCACAAACGAGGTTTTACACCTGTGGAAACACGCTTCTCAAGGCAGCCACGTTGGGGAGGTATTTTCAGAGGCTGCTTTGAAGGACTTGCTGTGGTTTTGGAAAGAACAGGACTCCGGATGGGGAATAACTCGGTCCAGTTTCATTGCCAGTCTCTGTCTTTCAGGAGATTTCGGTGGCCAAATGAGCCAGCGCTGCTTTAAGCTGAGAAGAGGTTTGTAAAGCTGGGAGAGGAAGGAGGCAGGAGGGATGCCTTTGGCTCGGGAGTCCTGTGCCTGCCCCGTCCCACAGCCCGTGGCGGTGACGTGGTGGCTGCTGAGGGTCCCCTCACACCTTGTCTGTGGGCACCTTGCTCCTGCTGCTCACTGGGATGTCCTGAGCTGCAGCAGCTCTTGCTAATTGCTTTGCTGAATTAATGACTGTCCAAACCATTGGCTTCTCGCTGACCCGGACCTAACTCAGACAGTGGTAGGCAGGTCTCTGAAATATTTATGGCAGCACGGTCAAGAGAGGGCTGTGAAATACAGAGTGAAACCACCAGGGTACGCTCGTTTTTGCAAAGTTTGACGTGTCTAATCCAGGAAATAGGAGCCTCATCAGATCAGCACAGATTTGCATATAGAGGGAAGGCAAATGGAATTTTAAAAACCTCATCTATACTAGATGAAATGCTTCTTCTCTGGGTTTCTTTAAAAAAATTACTTGTTACTGATGAGCAGAGGGGAGAAATCTTGACTCTGGGGTTGTTATAATCTTGTCTGGCCAGCGACAGGAGAGCTGGAGGATGATTCTAGCAGGTAGGAAAGGCCAGGCTGACTTGAGAGCAAGTGTTCAGTGCTTGGAAGCTGAGTTATGGTCCCTGGTAGCTCTTCCTCTGCTTGTCTTCAATCTGACCTCTTGCACAGGGGCTTTTCATCTCCTAAATGTATCTTGTGCCTGTCCTGTTTATTGCCAGCTGCCTTCATGGGCTCCTCTCTCAGCTTCCTCACCCTCGTGGGCTTTCCTTTGCCTCTCACCTCCACATCACAGGAAGCACAGTGTTCCTTACACTGGCTTGTGCCTAATTCCAAGTCCTCGGCAGAAGTGCCAGGGCCAAAGCTCCAGGTGCTGCTCCTGCCTCGGGCGTGGGGCGGTGCCAGGCAGATGTGTCACACCAAGCCCGTCCTCCATGCCTTGGTCCTGGGCTGGGGGAGAGGGATAGGGCTGTTTCCCTGCCTGCTGTTGGTAAAAGGACAGGACTGGGGCTCGGGAGATGGACAGTGAGCAGGCAGGTGGTTCCCAGCCCCTCTGCTCAAGCAGGGAGTGTTTGAAGGATGCCAGCTCTGGACAGGGAGACACTGCACGAGTGTCCTTCCCTGTGGCTCAAATGAGGGCAGTGCTGGTCCCCAGGGCAGCACCCTCACAGGAGCGGGAGGGACACCAAGGTGCCACTCGCTGGGACACCTTGAGTGTGGCCAGGTACGGTCCCACACCCTCTGGTGTTCCCTGTGGTGTTCCAGGCTTGTTCCCTGTGTTTTCTCTCTGCTTTTCCTTCACCTGGGAGGTTTTGCAGTCAGTGTTTTCCCAGCACATCCATGAGGGTATTGGTTTCAGCATTTCTGTAATGAATTGGTTTTTGCCTCCTAAATGCAGGTAAAACTTCTCTTCTGTCATTTCAGAAGCTCCAGTATCCTGGCAGCACTGGTGTGGCGAGAAAAAGCCCTGCATGTACTGCTTGGATTGCTCGGGTTTAGGAGCAAAGCGGGGTTGGGGTGGGTTTTTGGGGTGAGTTTTTGGCATGTCAGGTCATCCTGTCACTTACTGGCCGTGATGTTACTGGTTTCATTAAACAAACTGGTTACAAAAGTCTTTTGCAGTGATGTTCATTCTGCCAAAAGCTAATTGTGCTTCTGAGCAGCCAGAATAAAAGTCTGCAGCCTCTCTCACTTGCAGCCACGGGCTAGGCTGTGGGGCATTGCCAAAACAAGCGTGCAGTGCTGTGCTTTCATGAGCCAAGCCAAGACTCCTGCTAATGGCTTGTGGAGTTCTGAGCTCTGCAGGGTATTCCAGGTGATCTGGAGTGGTCATAAGCCAGGGGATGAGGTGCTGAGAGTCAAGCAGTGGTTTTAGTGCAACAGGAGGAGGTTAAGCTGCAGCTTTCAGAATAATTTCAAACTTAGCTTTAATGATGCTCAGGCTGGTGGTGGTATAATAGCAGTAGACATCAGCAGTGGGAATCATTCCCGTGGTTGAATTTACATTGTTTGGTGGGAGAAAAGTGCTTTGAAAGAAGAGAGACTGTTTCCCAGAGAAGACATCTCTCATTCCTCTCTTTTATCTCCTCCCTGCCAAGCCGGGGATGCTGTGAGCGCGTGAGCTGCTGAGAGGTGCTTAAATGTGTGCTGGGTGATGAGGAATATCTTGCTCTGGTTTTTATGTGCAAGCAGGCTGTATTTTCTGCAATAACTCTAATAACCTTCGCGTGGCTGTTTAGAAGGATGAACCTCATTAAAGAAGAGGTATTTAATAACAGGCCTATTTTTATCTCTGTCTTTATCTAACAGTCTGCACATTTATTTCAAGCTTGTAACAGTGCTTTGGAAGAAAAATGTTTTCCCTCCTCTAGAATGTTTTGGCAGTGCCTCCAGCCTTGGTTATCTTGAATTTCCAATTTGGCTATCATCCCTCCTCCTCCCAAAGCCAGCAAGCCACACCAGGCCCACGGCTCCAACATTTTCCTTGGGTGTTTCCTTGGGAATGTGGTTCCAAAACGTGGGACTTGGGTGCCAGGGTCACTGAAACGGTTCTGAAGGTTTGATCAAATTATAATCACAGCAACTCCCTCAGGCTTCAAATGTGTGATCTGGTGTGGGACAAGCATCCCAGGCATTGCAGTGTTTGCTGCAGGATGTGATTGACCACACGCTCTGGGAGAGGTTGGCAGCTCTGGGGGTCAGGCATTCCTGCAGAGGTTATTTGTTTTTTCCTAAACTTGCAACTTTATTCTGTAATTTCATAAATTACTGACCTATAAGTATCTTGCAGACATTGTGTTTTCAGCCCACTCTCCTGTTTTGCTGTCATTTGCTGGTGGTGATGGAGCTGCCCCAGCCCTGAGGGGATGCACCATCTTTCCAGCTCCTTCCACATCCATCCCTTTGGCATTGCTGGCTCTGTATTCAGACTCCCTGCCCTGACTGAAGGTTTCCTGGAGCAGAAGTGTGTGGCAGCCCGTGGCCAGGGTGACCATTTCTGCTCCCTTTTCCCGGGACGCTTGTGGCCATATGCTCCAGGAGCTGCTGGATTTGGGCCCTGGGATGTGGGTGGCAGCTGTTAAAAAAGAACTTGGCTCTGGAAGCTAATCCCTGTTTTTTCCTTCCTGTTCAGTCCAGATCATGTACATTCCTAACCCACAGTTTTGCAGCATTATCTTTTTCCATAATTAGGGAATATTTTCCATGGTCTTGCTTAGGCCCTTCCTCCCTGCAGTTTCCTCCATGGGTTAAGGCCTGACTTACTGAAACTTCCACAAAACTGATTCTGGGTGGGCAAGGACAAGGTCAGAGGGTTTTCAGGCAGTCAGCACAGTCAGATGGCTCCTGTGAGGAATATTTCACCTGGTCCTTCACACTTCATGCCTGCAAATTGTGCTCTTGCTCAGATGGGGCTCCAGCTTTTTTTTCCCTAAGTTATTCAATTTTCCATACATTTATTTATAGGGTCACACAAGCAACAGGTCTGCTTTTTCCACAGATCTTTCCGGAGCCATGTGCTGTGCCTGCTCCATTCTGGTGTAAAAGCACCTTGCTCCTCTGAGGAAAACTCAGAATATCCATGCAGCTGTCTTGACTGAGCGAGACATCTTCTCTGAACCCTGCCCTCTGTTCATTTTAGAATCTGCAGGGAATTTGGGACATAAATTAAAAAGCTATTTGATGTTCCTTGAGGTCTAGAAGCTGGTTTTGCATTTGTTCTTACTTGAACGCACACTGAGACAAATGGCTCTGCTTTACTGAAGCTGCTTCCTTTAGCATCCCGAGGAAGCTTCCGAGTTAAAAAATAAATATGGCTCTGTTCTTCCAGCCCTGCTTTACCAGCAAAAGCTTGGGAAAGAAATGTAATCTCCTTGGGTCTCTCCTGATGTTTTGTAGAACTAATTCCCATTTAATTGGACAAACTCTTCCACACTAGATTCGTGTTTAATTTTTTATTATGTGTTTACATTTTGGAAGGAGTAAGGGTGGTGGTGTTGGAAATTCTAATGAGGGATAACATTTCTGATTCAAAAGATTTTTCTTCAGTCCAGAGATTCTTTTTCCTCTCTCCTGATTTTTCTGCCTGCTCCTTAAGACTGCAGGAAGTTTTGCTTGGGTCATTCACTTGCAACAGGATGTTATCTGAATACAGAATTAATGTATGCAGCCTGTCACTTGGAATTGCTGCTGTTCTGCTGCTGGAGAGCTCCCAGGGCTGCAAAGTCCTTGCAAGTGGCAATAACAGGAATGTGCCTGTGATCCTGCAAAGTGAGGGAAGGAACATGGAGCTGCAAGTCTCTCCCATCACTGCGGGGTGTGAATAAATAGATCTAATCAACAATTTACATGTTAGCCCCAGACCAGGTTTTATTTTTAGGATGTGTCATTCAGCCCAAGCAAAACCTCTGCATCTCAGGCTGGTGGTGTTTCTAAAAGCACCTCTAAGTGATCACCGAGGCTGTATTTTAAGCTGCATTTACATTTTGATAGAATCTGCTGCTTTTCTTATCTGAAACAAATCCCACCTGATCTTCATTAATTACACTATCATTCCACCTGCTAACCAGGGTGCTACTAATTACAGTTATCTCCCTGTTCTCCACCAGATAATACACAAAAAATTGTTATCCCAGGCTGTATCTGGATTATCTGGAGCTGTAAGGAGGTGGCACATGGTGATGGGTTTTGCAGGTGTAGTGAAGGTATTTATAGACTGTCTGAGGTAAAGCTGGAGGAGTGACTGCTGTCCTGTTGGCTGTGCTGCCCTTCCAAGACACCTCCACGGCAAAACATAGAGAAAACACTGTTTAAACATAGAAAAATCTGGTTACTGCAGGGTCACTGGAGCAGGTCAACACCATGTGAGTCCTGGTGGAGTCCTGGGAGTCTTGGGAGATTCCAGACCCTCCTGAACACAGGCCTAGGGCTGGAGGTGACACTGCTTGAGCAGGGGTTGATCCCAGAGGTGTTTCCAGCCTCAGCTATCAGGGACTCTCCGGCGGTGCCTTTTTAAAGACAGAAGATCTCATGGTGGCTTCACAGAGAGCTGCAAGCCCTGGTGGTGGTGCTGCTGACTGCTCCCCCACTAGTATCAGCTGCAGTCGGAGTGGGGCAAACACAGAAGGGTCTTCTTTGAAAAGAGGCAGCAGAAAGTGATGTCTGAGCTGCTGGGGAGTTGTGGGTCCAGAGGGCTGGAGCCAGGAGCCAGAGGCTGCCGGGAAGGCGCCCTGTGGGAGCAGAGCCTGTGCTGGAAGAGAAGTCAAGAGGCTTCTCACTTGACTCCTGTTTCATCATCTTTGCACGCACTGGTCTCTTCAGATGCTCTCTAAACCTTTGGATTACTTTCTGAAGGGGAAAGGACTTGTCCTGGAGGAGGAGCAGAGCAAGGCTGCTGAGGAGAGCTTGTATCTGTCACAGGCAAGAGAGGAGGAGACCCGAGGCTCCTCCAGAGCAGGCTGTGCTCAGAGGTGTGAACACTGGATGAGGAGGAGATGTACACACCCTCCTCCATCCACTGCCAGTGTCCTCAGGTCAGACACCTGCACCGCCCGTTTGTACTGTTTGCTGTGCTTGATACGCTTACAGATGTGAGTTTGGGGTTTTTTGTTGTCTTTTTTTTATTCTGAAGAGGACTAGAGATGGTTTACATGACTTCTTTTGTGTCCTCTGCAGTGCAGGTGATGCAGACGGGGGTGGGACAATAGCACCTTTACACTTGTCAACTTCCCACCCACACCCAAGGCGCTGCCTGAAGCTCAAACGTGATTTTCTTGCAGGCTTAGGACTAGTACACCAACAGGGAGAACAAGAAGCTCGGTGGAGACCATGCTCCAGAAAGATTGTATCCGTGGTCTAACAGCTAAATATGGAGCCGTGGAAGCGCACACTGCAGCGGTAGCGGAGCTGGGAATGCTGAATGTTCCTCCTGCAGCTCTGGCACGAGGAACCAGGGGTCCTCTGGTTCTCCATGGTTCTCCCTGGGGACCTCTGGTTCTCCATGAGGGCCTCTGGTTCTCCCCGAGGACCTCTGGTTCTCCGTGTTTCTCCACGAGGATGCCCTGATGCCTGGCACAGAGCTTGCCGTGACAGCAGGCAGGAGTTTGCTGCTGGGGCTGCTCTGCTGGCAGGGCCGTGGTGTTCCCAGCAGGGCAGGGCAGGGATGCTCGGCCCTGCTCGCCGTGCTCCTGTCCCATGAGGTCACTGTGTGTGAAGGTACCATCCTACAACAGCTGCTCCTCCTCGGCACCACTTCCAGGGACGCAACTCCCGTCCTGCTGCGTGGCAGGGAGCCCTGCGGAGCCAGCACAGAGGGGACAGGCTGGGCAGCGCCTGGGCAGCACTGGTTTAATCATTTATCCCTGCTCCTGCCACCGAAGCGGTGTGCTGGGTGGAGATGTGTGTGTTTGGGGGAGGGCTGGCCCGACCATTAGCTTGTCAGGGTTTGCAACGCTGGCAGCCGGGGAGAAAACTGTTATTAAGTGTAACGTGGCACCGTGGATACGGAAGCATGGGGAGACAATAAATACAGCCTTCCATAATGCCATTTTATTGTGTCACTCTTCAGAATTTATTAAGACTTAGCTGCAGCCATGCCTGCAGCTTGCTGTGCTTGAATCAGGGAATTGTGTTCATTATCTCCAGCACTCTCTTTGACCTGCTGTTTCACAAGGCAGGAGATACTGGAGGCGCGGGGACACGCCGGTTGCTTTCTTTGGCAGCCATTTCCTTGGTGCAAATCCAGCTTTTCTGGGGTTTGCTGCGACACCCCAGGCAGTGCTCGGCTGCGTGGATGGACCCCAAGTGTGACGTGGTGGTTGATGAGAACACTGAGGGACTCGGGCATCGAGGACCTGCCAAAAATCACCACAGTTCCACAGGAAACAGGGAAGGAGCTGGGCAAGGAGGGATGCCGTGGGCACCCTGGAGCATATTGGCACATTTGTCACCCCACTGGGGGATCACTCCAGCATCGGGGCAGTCCTGGATGTGCTGAGGATGCTGGAGGTGGCAAAGGCTTCATAAGACCTTCCTGAGCTGCAGGCAGGGTGTTGCTACACCCCGGGGCTGTCCCCGTGGGTTGGCTGTTGGGAGCTCACTCCTCAGAGTGAATGAAACTGTTCTCCTTTCTCCTGTTTTTTGTCAGGACAAATCCCAGCAGCAGCATGTTTGTATACCTTTACCCCCATCCTCAGCATTTAGGTCCAGGATGGAGGAAAACAAGTTCAAGCCCAACCTTCTGATAATTTATTATGTTCCTTGTGCTTAAGGGCAAAATTTAAGTTGCCAAAAGCAGATGTTTGCGTGCTCTTTTTTTAGCTCTCAAAGTACTTTCTGTGTGCTTGATTGATGGACGTCCCTGTTACATTAATAGCTGGGCTTTGCAGAAAGCTGTTATTACCAGGAGAATCTGGTGTGGGTTTCAGTTTTTCTTCTTGCATTGAAAATCCATTATTAATGTCTTTTTGAGGAAAAAAAAAAAAGCTTCAATTCAGGCATTTTGCTTTGCTTTCTCAGGCTTCTTCTCAACTGTCTTCACCGAGGTGCTTTTAAAATCAATATTACAAGTGTTCTTTATATTTTACTGGGTGGTTGAGGGTTTCTGCGTCTTGCTATTGATTTCTGATTGTACTGCAGGACGTTTAGGTGCACACAGGTTGCTCTGTGATGGATAACTTCATATGTGTCTTCCTAATCATCACTGAGTTGGCCTTCTGCATGTTCCCTCTTGCTGGATGCTGCTGCTGAGCCTGGAATGCACCAGGAGAGCTCTGAGGGCAATCCTGAGACACCAAACTTGTGACCATTCATTTAATTTGGGTTTGGTTTTCAATCAGACACAGGGGTCACGTGAGGCTTGTGAGGTCTCCTCTTTTGTGTTGTCTTTGCCGAGTTCTTCTGCCCTGGCTTCTCAGGCAGCTTCGTGTTCTGCATCGTAGGAGCGTAGCAAGTTGTCCTGGCTTTGTGTGGGGTGGTCGTAATGCACCTTCAGCTTCAAGCACTGACCTCGTCCCTTGGGTCAGCTCTGCTGGCAGATCTCAGCATTTCAGAGGTGCAGAGTCATTGGATCCCAGAATGGTTTGGGTTGGAAGGGGCCTTAAAGCTCATCCAGTTCCAACCCCCTGCCATGGGCAAGGACACCTCCCACTGTCCCAGGCTGCTCCAAGCCCCGTCCAGCCTGGCCTTGGACACTGCCAGGGATCCAGGGGCAGCCACAGCTGCTCTGGGCACCCTGTGCCAGGGCCTCACCACCCTCACAGGGAAGAATTCCTTCCCAATATCCCATCTAAGCCTGCCCTCTGGCAGCGGGAAGCCATTCCCTGTGTCCTGGCACTCCAGACCCTTGTAAGTCCAAGTCTCAATGAAGTAATAGAGAAGCACAGGCCGCATTTGTAGCTGCTGTAAAGTTGGATTTACAGCCAGAGGCTCTTGGAGCACATCAGCACTGATGGCACAATCTGTGTGAGAGCTTGTTGGCACCAGAGGATCCTGTGAGGAGCGACGTGACTGTGGCCAGCACGGGTGTTCCAAAATGCTTCCGTGGCTCCAGGTGGGCTGTAGCAAGGGGAGGGCTCTGTGTGTGTCTGTGTGTGCACACTCCTTCCCAGCCCTCCGTGTCTGCCAGGGGCTTTGGCTGTACCAGCAGGCAGTCTGGAGTGGTCTGGGTGCACACCAATCTCTGCCGGCTGCACTGGGCTGTTTTCTCGTCAGGCTTATCCTGAACAGGGTCCTAGATCTTCAAACGTGGAGGCTACACTTGGCTTCCGAGGAACTGGTTGTTGCAGTTTGTCCGTCCGTGCCGGGGACCAGGGCAGAGAGCCGGCAGAGCAGCGGGGCTGTGTCCTGGGAGCAGCGGGGCTCGGGCGGTGGGAGCAGCCGGCGGAGGACACGGCAGCCCCGGCCCGCCCTGGCCCGGCAGNGGCAGAGAGCCGGCAGAGCAGCGGGGCCGTGTCCTGGGAGCAGCGGGGCTCGGTGTGTCCGTCCGTGCCGGGGACCAGGGCAGAGAGCCGGCAGAGCAGCGGGGCCGTGTCCTGGGAGCAGCGGGGCTCGGGCGGTGGGAGCAGCCGGCGGAGGACACGGCAGCCCCGGCCCGCCCTGGCCCGGCAGTGCCGCTGCTTGCCGAGCCGAGAAGGGACAGGGCTGGCGTGCATAACAATGGGCAGGCTCTGACCTTGCCGCTGGAACTCACTTAGCAATTCTGTTGGTGTTCTGGAAACGAAAATATAATTCAGGCCACCTTCTCCTCCAAGCTGACCCTGAGAATCTGGGAGAAGAGCTACTGAATAATTAGGGGCCTTTTTTTTTTGTTGTTTCTTTTTATTAGAGTTACTGCTCAGTGTTGAACTGTGCTCTGAAGTGTCATTCGTTCCCTTGAACTTAGTGGTCCGAGTGTACTTGCATTAATATAATTACGTAAATTGCAGTGTCATTTATCTCCGGGGGCTGCGGCGCATCCCTATCGAGCTGTTTTGAGGGTGGCTTGGCTGATGGGAACCCCCTGGCCAGGGGTGGAGGCTGTGGCTGGAGCGCTCCCCCTCTGCTCCCGTGCCTGGTTTAGTTGTGCTTTGTGTGTGTCTCACCCTGTAGGACCTGGAGCGTTTGCCAGCACTGCCATGATTTCAGGGAGCAGCCTGGCTGCTGCAGAGGAGAAAAGGGAAAGGTGGGTTTGTCCCAAGGGAGTTTCGCTGGACCACATCCCTGCTGCTGTCACTCTGATGTGGGTCTGTGGGGTCCCAGAGTGCGGAGCCCAGACTCGTGGCTTTGCAGTGAACACCCAGAGCCCGAGCTCTTGCGCAGGGTCTGCTGCAGGGCTGTTTGATGATGCTGTGGCTCTGTCTCCGTGGCAGAGCTCTCAGCCTTCCTGGCAATGTAAATTCTCCTGGCTGCATGCT
This sequence comes from Rhagologus leucostigma, assembly GCA_013397725.1. Lineage (NCBI taxonomy): Eukaryota > Metazoa > Chordata > Aves > Passeriformes > Rhagologus > Rhagologus leucostigma. The sequence continues at coordinate 426,332 of VZTD01000674.1, forward strand.
AAAATTACACTGAGTTATTGATTTATCTTTGAGAGGATTTCCTTCCCGAGGGACATTTCTGGCTGTTGTAGTGATTTAGTTCTTCTGCAAGTGCAGAATCCGTAGCGGAGCAGAGCCACCCTCCTGCCCTCGAGTCTGCAGCTCAGGGTCGCGCTCCCTCAGGCTTCCTCTGCAAGCTGATTTCTGTTCCAAGGCTGGGACAAGGTTACATGGCTATTATTTCCCTGTAACAACTGCAAATAAAAGGGCATTTTCAGCTTTTCACTGCAGAAGCTGCAAGTCTGGGACAAGCCTTTGTGCCATGGCACTGCATTATCTTGGGCATGTCTCAAACCCAGCTCCGAGGCTGGCACGTGAGATGTGTGAAGCCGTGCCAGCTTTAATACACTCGGGCTCCTGGGAACGTTTTAGTTTCTCGAAGTGGGGTATGATGAGAACAGGATCATGCTAACACTTCTTTCCTAAAGCTGCAGGGTACAGCCTCTCTTTTCTTTGCTTTCGACTGTCTCACCATGGAGCGTCTCTAAAAACCAGGCCAGGCAAGTTCCTGCTCGTGGTCCTGAGGAGGCAAAGCCAGTCCTCTTCTTCTACCACCAGTTTTCTCCCCGTGGCCCTGAAATCACACCCCACTAGTTGTGGCTCAGCTGGTGAGCACCATCAGTAGAAGGACCTGACCCTTCAGGACATGGCCAAATGTTTCACCTACTGTGTGGCTGGAAAATGCCCAGCTCTGTGTCCTTGGGGGCCATTTGAAGCACGTCCCTGTGGGTTCCTGTATCTAACCCCACAGTGGATTTGGCACCGATCTCAGCTGCACACTGACAAAATGTGAGGCTGCTCATGCATGTGGTGTTATAAAACAGCATCCACCAATTAGGCCCAGGGAGAACGTCAATTTATTTCCCTGTGAACCAAGTGTGGCACAGCTCCTTCCTTTCTCAGTGATCTATCTGTGAGATAAAACACGTCCTTAGTGTCTGTCTTAAATACTGCAGTGTTGACAAGTTCTCTTGACAGAAATTAGGCTAATGTCCCTTACGGCTGCGTTAGCTGTAGAAACAAGGCTTTAAATTGAAGCTTCGCAAAGCACTATTCCAGCGCGCTCTCCAAGGCATCTTCTTATTCCAGCTTTTATTATCCAAATTTGTTCTCACTCTCGCTTGGCAGCGGGGCTGGCAGGCGGCTCTTTCCGATCCATCCCGCTCGTCTCGCAGCCAGGCGGGTCGGATCAGGCACCTTCCAGTGCTGAACTGGGGAATGTTGGCCAAGTGTCTGCGGACCCGGGTGCCCTTGGCGCTGGGGGATGCTCCGGGCTCGGGGAGATGCCGGTGCCGGGATGTGGCTGCGGCCGTGGGTGAGAGGAGCCAGCTGACACACATCGAGCAGAGACGGGATCCAAGGCAATGAACTGCACGCCCTGCCAGCAGCACAGCGTGTCCTGAAACGCTCCCGGTGGGAGCTGGAGCTGGGAGAAGGGAGTTTGTGTTGTACGTGTCTTATCTTTTCAGTTTCAGCACTGACTCAGTTAGACTCAGAAGCTGAGGACAGGAACAGAAGATGCTGAGGCCTGATCATGAACACCCCTACCTGAGCTTCCCAGCCTTCCCCTGGAAAGCAGTTTCCTTTTTTGCTCCTTTACCCTCCTCTACTGGCACAGTCCTAGCCTTCAACTTGTTTCCAACCACAGATTAACCATGGCCAGCTTAGACCTCTTGATTCTCACACTGGTGTTGGTCCTGATGGATTATCCCTCCCTAGAGAGCCATTGTGTCCTTTCTGTGCCTCCACATTTCCAGGTTCTTTGGTGGGCATCTCATGAGTCCCTGAGAGAGGAGCAGAGGCTCTCTGAGAGTGACAGATATGGGAGACATGATGGTTGATGATGTTCTGGAGGTGCTAATCTCCATCACAGTACAGAAGCCAGGGGTGCTTCTCTCAAAAAGGTATTAGATGCCTAAAATTCCACAAAATTAATATCATCCTCAGTTCCTTTGGTCAGGTTCTCAATTCTCCTGGTCACCTGCCTGTGTCCTGCACTGATCTTCTCTGAATGTAGCAAAGCCTTCAGCATCCCAGATGGGCTTTCTGGAGTAACAAATAGACCTGAGGGATGGCAGTTATTTAATGGATTGTAGCACTGGCTTGGGGATAAATAATGTAGTGAGTTGGAGAGGGATTAAAACTGGCTTTTGTAAATAAGATTCTCATGGATGTTGACTTGGGGACATGGTGAGACAAAGGTCGCTGCAGTGTCTCTGCAGCCTGGTGCGCCATTTGAGAGATGAAATATCAGAGTGTGGCTGGATACCTTTGGTCTCTCTGTTTCTTCTGCTCGGACCTTTGTGGGATTAAACTCTCTAAACTGCTGCACTTCACAGACTTCAAGCCCAGTATCAGAAGAAAAAAATAAATCAAGCGCCTCGTATTGAATCCTGAGCACATGGCTCCTGCTGCACCCGGGGCTGTGGTAACGCACTGCAATGCCTGCCTTGAAGCTGGGGGGAAGGGTTTGCTGAGAAGGTGAAAACACGTGCCCACTTTACAAAAGGACAGCCCTTCTTCTTCCTTCCCTGCGGTAACTTTTTTTCCCGGTGCGTTTCCTGCGGTTGCACTGCGAGGGAGAGCAGCCCGCTCCTGAGGGAGGCGGGAGCGCGGAGCACTTGTTGTGAGGGGCTCTTTGCCACGGGAAGCGTTTCCCTGTTGGAGCAGCAGCAGCAGATACATCGACACATGCCGCAGCAGTGCCTCCGGCACAGGCACTGTATTTCCCTCCTGAGCCCTCCCGTCACCCCTTCCTTCCCTGAGATCCCTCCTCCCCAGGCACCTCGCTGGCCTCCGCCTTCTCTTCCATCGCTTCGAGGCGTCGCAGGAGGCCCCAGGCAGCCAGGCTGTGCCCCGTGTGTGACAGCCGCCCCTGCCGCCCTCCTGGTTCCCGTGCCACGAGAGGGGCGAGGTTTCTCAGCAGGCAGCTGGCCCGGCTCTGGGCCCGAGGCTGGGCTGCGTGCGCCACATCGCCAGCGCCCTGGCTGCCGGCGGGGCCGGCGGGAGGCACACGG
>VZTD01000675.1:0-101056 GCA_013397725.1 Rhagologus leucostigma
CCGGGCTCAACAGCGACAGCATAGACTTTTTTCTCTGGCATCGCCATTAGATTTGGTTTTCATGTAAGATTCAGAGAGGGAGAAAAGGGAACCTTAGAGAGATGCTGGCTTTGCCAAGGTTCCATGAGAGCTGCAGTTACGTTCTCTGCACAGCCTTGGGGATATTGTCATGGGAAGTTTGACCCCCTCAGAAATTCAGACACTGCTGACAGTCTCTGACTCTCATGTCACCTGCAGCAGGTGCTCTGTCACACTCCTGAGCCTGTGGGACAGACCAGTTCCTGCAGCAGCACAGCGCTGGGTGACAGCTGGGACTTCCCATGGCCCTCAGGCTGGTGAGCTCTGCCCAGTGCCAGTGTGCCAGAGCTGCTGGTATGCCAGCCTGTCCTGGGATTTGCTGAGGAAAATGCAGCCTACAATCTACTTCTTTTATTGATGTTTATGGGATTTTTGTGAAATGTCACCTGTTTGGGGTTTTTTTAGTGTTCATATTGATGATTTTTTTTTTCTGGTTTGACAGTTTTTCTTGTTAATCTCTTTTTAATTAAAAACAAAACAAAGCAAAATGTTTTTCTGTACATGCCTTCACGCATGGAATTGAGTGTCATATGTCTCTGCACCTGTCAGGGCTATACAATAGGTGACAAAGATCCAAAATGTGCCACAATCATTACTGAGGTTGGGAATGTAAAAGGAATGGGATCTGTTCCCCTGTTTGATAGCTCTTTGTGACATATAGGCATCTTAATGATGTTTTATTTTGGATTGAGAACATTTTCAGTATGAATTTTTGTTGACACTGGCACGAAGCACTGGCACGAAGCACTGAGATTTTGAAGATAAATGATGTGTCTTGAGTTAAACCATTCATAACATATTGTTAATAGATAAGCATAGGAAGAAAATACTGGAATTTACAATTCTGGGGAAAGAAACAGCAAGCATATTATTAAAAAACACTACCTGTTTTTTCACTGTTCCGAAATGTGGAGAGGGCTAAGCTCTGCTTTTGTATTAATTCATGGCAAATCATTTGCCCAGTTCGGGCACTAACAAGAGCCTATTTCATATTTGCAGGCCCCCAAACCTCCCTGGTAGCTGAGAGCACTTCAGCACGATGGCTGATCAGGCCTGCACTCTGACACATCCTGCACTGATCATTTATCACAATCAGAGATGATTTATTTACTTCCGACCCTTCCTGAGTCAGCAGCCTGCCTTCAGGATAATGTGGCTACTGAGTTTAGTTGTGTTGTAAATTAATAGCTTCATTTCACTTTGTGCTCACAGATTGTGCTTGCTTGGGTTTCATTTTAATTAAAAATATGGTGGGAATTACTACTGAACCTCAGAATGCTGATTTTGAGCAAATTACCTTTGGGTGTAACTCTGACTCTGGAAGAATTTGGATTTCTGCACCGCTGGAGAATTTGGTGCTCCCTTTGCTGTTGTTTTCCTCCTCTGTTTTATGGAACCATTGCAACTGTTTGCCTTATTATAGTACAGAAGAAATTTTGTCCCACATGTCCTTTTGTGCAAGTCAATCTGGTGGCATTTGGGACCAAAATGTTCAGAGGAGCTGAAGGCAATTTTTTTTTGTACCCCTCTAAAGTGGAGATAGCTTTACCAACCCAATAATATTCCCATGGTAAATTCCAGGATAAGGGTGCATGTTGGAAGCAGGGGATGCAGAGCCTGTTCCACGGCACATGTTATTCCTCCTGGGCTTCTGTGCTCTGAGGCTCCAAACTGCAGGTGAGAACTTAATGGTGTTTTCCCAGCTATTCTATGATTCTATATCAATGCTGGGCTTTTTAAAATTTTTCCTACCGTGGAAGACTACTGGCAAAGCATGGTCCAGCTGTATGTCTAATTTTGTTGTTAAAAATTTTAGATATATATCAGTTAATTCTGGGGAGATATTTTTTCTTTATCTGCTTCTTTAACATACAAGAATATGTTAGCATTTAAACCTGATCAGAATTTGAAGGGACCGTGAGGCTGCTTTGCTTTAGCTCACACTCTATATGTGGGTATATTCCTGTAGGCATCTGTCATAAAATCCTTATAGGGTTATAAAGATTTCCATTCTGCTGAGACTTCAGGCAAAGCATCACAGGAAGGAGCTTCATTGGAACCCATTCCCGTGAAGTAAGAACTCTGTCAGTCCAGCATTAACATAACAGTATCAAAATAGATGACAAGTCTCTGGATCTTTGGCACACAGACTATGCTTTATCTGTAATAGGGATGAGTCTAGCTCGTCTTTCCTAGAACGAGTGCAGCAGTAACACAGATCAGTAAATGTTGCAGTCAGTGCTACAAGTGGGAGAATTATAGATCATCTGTATGTATGTGTTGTAACCTTTCAGAGTGAAAAAGCAAATTTATTTATGTATCTTTCATAATTCTCTCTGTTTGCCCGATCACTGCCCTTGCTGTGCTGTGTTATAGCTTCTTATTAGCCTTCCCCTTTGTAATGGAATATTTTATGTTGGATACTCAAATATCTATAAAGACACTAGTAAAAAGTCTGCATTTACAACGTAATGCTAAGAGGGCTGCTGGGATGTCTGTAATGCCCCTGTATTGGTATTGGTCATAGGTTTAGTAGCAGAGAGATGCAACCAAGATGTTCCAGCAAAAAGATTTATTCCAGCTGGAGATCAGAATGTTCAGGCCAGGCTGTAGGCAGCCTTCCCCAATTACTTCCATGCCAGATTTGTTAAGGCCAGGGAGCTCTGCAAATAAATGGGGTGAAAATTTCAAATGTAGAGGAAGGTAGGCTCATTAAATATTTATTTGGCTTTCAGCATTTTTTCTTTTCTTTCTGTAGAGCTGTCTTGTCTTTCATGACAGCAGAATGAGGTTTGTCTGTTTTGGGTATCAGACTCTTGGACACGGCTCTTGCAACAATCCATTCATTTGCTCGTGGCAGCTCATGAGCCCTTCCATAACTCGCTGCTTTGGGGTATTTTTTCCCCCATATCCCTGCCTGAAATATTGTGCTGAGCTTCAATCTCTTGTTTGATTAAGCATAGTTCAAATTTACCTGCAGGCTCGTGTGGTTTTGTATGACTTTTTCAAGTTCAAAATATGTGATCCTGTCTTGCTCCTACAGCTAGAAGACACCATGGGCATGAAAACCAATGCACTGTTTTTTCTAAGCATTGACATAAAGTTCATGATCCACTGCCTGTATGATTATCTTCAGTAACATTAATTTGGGTTAATTATGCATCCTTATGTGAACTGATATGTGTATCTTCATCAGCTGTCCCTCATCATCTTTCTCTGGAGTTTTGGTCAAGAGCATAATAACTAAAGATTGGATTAAAGAACCTCAATAAGTAGTCTGAAGTGAAAAAGCTTATCATGGAGTAGCTTTTGACTATTCGCTTTGTTAGTATTAATTGCTGTTGAAAATCCTGCTGTTTATTTAGTAGCCAAAGTTTCTAGATCATATTCTTGAATTGTGGTATCCATCTTTCTTTTTAAGATCAGCAATTCCATTCACCCTTTTAGCTAACTCCTTGTTGTCCTAAAACACATCTGAGTTATTCAGAGCCCTTCTTGACCAAAAATATCATAGTGTCATAATTGTACTTTATTGGTTCAGTGTTGGAAAAGCCAAGTGAAGTTGAATGCTACAGATTCATTTCTTGAAAACTAAAATATTAAGCCTCTGACACTATATAAAAATGTTGCATTTGGAAAGAGATGCTCTGATTTAACTCTAAGCAATTACAGAAAATCACTTGGGTAAGTTTAAAATGCTGAGAACTTACTAGAAAATGTGTTCCCATTAAACCATTTACCTATATCAGTATTTATTGTGAAATTATTTTTTTTTACAAGGAATAAAAAGGAGGATGAAAAAACCCCTACAAAATAACTGCTAACACACCTCAGAAAAGCAAGTTTTAAGAGTTAGTATAGCCCCACAGAGACTGAGCCATGGGTATGTTAAATTTTGGGCCTCTCAGTGTGTTAGTGGAGAGAGTTTGGAAGCCACAGCAATAAAGGCGGTGTGGAAAAGTCTGTGAAATAGTTGGCACCCTGAAACTTTAACATTCCAGAGCTCTGCTAAAGCACCCAGCTGATCAAAGTGGGTCCCAAATGGCAAAGGGTTCCCAGGGTGGTTCAGGGTCCTGGTTTGTGTCTCCACTGAGCAGAAGGGTGACTCCTGCAGTCCCAGTGGCACTCAGGTACTTGGCTCAGGTCTCTGCCTTAATCGTGATCTTTTTTAGTCAGCCATTAGTTCTGCAGTAATCAAGATCTGTAGAATTGGTAATTATTTATCATTTGAGGCTTTTTCCCCTCTAGGCTCTGTCTGTTTGATTTATGTACCTGGCACCTCCTTGAACAGCTGCCACCCCTGGTATGTATTTATTTATCACTAAGGAGGGAAGAAAGTGTACTAAGTTCAAAGCCTTTAAGCAATTGAGCATTTCCTCCTAGAAGAACATTACATAGCAATAAAGTGTGGAAATGTAGCAAGGCAAGGTTGGGAAAGTGAGAAATGAAGAAGATCAGACCTTTCTGACCAGGAAAAATAATGTTCCCATTACTGAGCCTAATTTTGAAATAGGAAGATAGTTCTTATTTAGTGAACAGGTTTAAACTAGACAAGCTTGATGTTGAAGTTTTTAAGGAAAGATTCATGTAGGTAATTTTGAATTGTGAATCATTTGAAATGGGATAGTGGTCATCAACAATAAGCTCTCACACCTGGACAGTATCTAGCAAATTCATCCTTCATCATCTTATACCATTATATATTTAAGGATGAGTTAAAATCTGTTTGTGACGGCCCTTTTAACCATACAGTAGAGATAAAGTTATGTTTTAAGTGTTTCGAGAAGCCTCTTGGGTTCATAATACTAAAAGGCTTCTAAGCTGAAATACTGAGGGGTGGTCCATGTCATAAATGGGATTGATTTTACTGAGATAACAGTTGGATGCTGTCCCCTGCACTCTGTCATGAGGCAAAATAGATTCCTTTCTAGAGGTGTGATGGTTCCTCCTCAAAAAAACCTTTTGGAACTCATGACATCCAGACAAAATCCTTTTCCTTAGTGTTGCCCCTGGGTACTTCATCCCCTCCATGGTCAGGGGCAGTTTGGATGGATTTTTCTCTCAGTCCCATTCCTCCTTTGCTGTGCTGGGTGTTTGTTGTCTCAGCCCTTCCAGGATGCAGCATCACTTGTCAGCTGCTTTGGGGAGTAGGACTGATGTGCAAAGGGGGCCCTTCATCTTTAAATCAAACTCCATTTCTTGTCTGCTTAAAAAATTTGGTTGAATATCATACATATTTATTCTGAGGTGTTTCTGAGGATGACCTATATTTTTTAATCTTTTATTATTTTTAATAATTTTATGTACATTATTAGGATGGGAGACGTTGATAGACCATAATTTTGAAAGCTTACTGTACTCTGTACTCCTTCCTTTCCTGTTTAATGGTTCCTATTCTGTAAAATGTTTAAATACGCCTTTAACCTGCATAAGTCCGTTCCTGTTTGGAAATTCATTTAACAAGCACGTTGGGTAAAATTTTGACCCTGCTGAAGCCTGATGGTCCTGCCTTTGATGGCTGAACTTCCTAACTCCTTTTACTTTAATGGGATGTGAATTTATATGTAGGTGAAAGAGAGAAAAATAAGAAAAGATTTAAAAATAAATACTACATGGAAGTGGTGTGGCAGCAGTGATCCTCTGTGGTTACAGTGAGGAAGGAGATATAACTGCAGTTTGGTTCAAAATTATGTCTATGATCTTTATGAAATTTAGAGAAATGTGGGAATACCTGCATAAACCAGAAAAGAAAAAAATGAAATTTGTTGAGGGTTTTTAATAATTTGAAATTTTGTTAGAACTTAGCCTGGCATTTAATACTCATAGCAAATCAGTTGGTAGAACAATGAAGAAGCCTATCCAAATGAAAAATTTCACTAACTTTTACTTAATGGCAAAGCTATTGTCAAACTTCTCTCTCACATAGAAGCTTTCTCCTGAAAATGTTTTGAGAGCTCAGCATTTATTTATATCGTCAGAGACCTCAAGTCAAAATCTTGTCTTTTTTTAATCAATACGATGAAGCAAAGACAACTGGAATGTTAAAGATGGTTTTCTTCTATCTATTAAATGAGGTTTATAAGCTTTGCTTTCTCTCTTTCTACCATGCTAGTCTTTAACTCTTTTACCACATTAATGCCAGTGGCTCAGTATTTTGAATTCTGTGTCCCACAGCTCAAGCTACTTAACTAAATTAACAGAATGCACTTCCCTAATGCTGTTTGGGCCAGAGTTACCAATGAGTTGAGCAACCCTGTTTGGACATCCTTAATATTCTTCAGAGTCTGAAACTGTGCTTCACTCTCAGTTCTGCCTGTGGGAAATATTATTATGTGCAATTCATGAAAGGAGAAGTTTTTGCCATCCCATCCCTCATTAAAAAAAAGGGAAAAAATACCAGGCAGATTAAAAGAATTATGGACAGGATTAACACATGTCTTAGGTATAAAAGAGAACAGTTTTGGTTGCTTGGATGGGCTTTTTTTTATGTGTGTTGATGTGGGACAAATGTAATTGAGTTATGGCCTGATCTCCGAAGCTTGATTTGGATTTGGAGCCCAGGTTCAACAACCTGGAGATCTGAAGGATATCTCCTCCTGTGCCAGTAATATTCCTCTGTCATCCTCCTTACTTGTGTTTTGTAGGAAGGTTTTAAGAAGCATTTCAGAGGAATTAATTTGTTCAGTTAAGATATTACTACAGTGGCAAAAATACAAAGAGGCACTGCTGCATGGACTGTCCTTCCTCCACAGTGCTAAGAGCAGTAGGTTAGAATTTAAAAAAAAAATCTGCAAGTCAGAGTGTTGTTAAAATTTTGTTTACTTTTGTTCATCTGGTATTGTTGCTAAGATTGTTATTTCCAGTGATCAAAAAGACTGAATGTTTCAATCTCTGAATTGGTCTAGGAATACAGTTTCTTATAATTAAAAAAAAAAAAAAAAAAAAAAAAAAACCTGTGTTTCTGCCTCAAGATAAAATTTCTCTGTCCCTACGAGGTTATATTATTAAATAGATTATATAGATTTTTTGTTGTTGTTGCGGTGAAGCTTTTAGTCACTTACAGTGGTCAGTCTTTAATAATATGTATTCACATAGAAGTGTTCTGCAGAACTTACCTGATGATTATAAGGAACCCCTGGCTACGTAAGGAGTTTTATTGTTTGTGTGAACACAGTGCTGCAAAATTGATAGACAAATATACAGGTTAATCTGTGTTGAAAGCAGCTGATATAAGTATTACCTTTATTTGCAGGAAGAAAAGAAATAGAGAAATTAACTGATCTCAGAATACACTTAAAGCTTGGGCACGTTCATGTTTTTAGTCTGTGATGAATTCTCTGGATGATGCAGCAGTACTTTCTCATAATAAATTCTTACTAAACTGTCAGAATATTAAATCATTCAGTCTTCCTCTCCTGATTTTGTGAGTCACGTTGCAATAGCATATCTGAAGAAAGGCAAACATTTCTCATGTTAATTAAGAGACTAGGAATTCTTTATTATTTACTGCTTCCACCATCAAAGGTGGTTGCAGTTTTCAAAGAACTGGTGTGTTTGCTCATGTTGTGATTTCTGCAGAGAAACTCACCAAATGTATTCTATCAGTTCAGCTTCCTGTGGACCAGACAAAAAAGGAACAAGCTTTTATTCTCACTTACGGCACTAACCTGGAACAGACATAGAGATGAACACTGTTTCCTCCTTTCACTAAACAAAACATGGTGAAATGAACTTTACTGGTACAAAGCAGGGTTCAGTGACCACAGGACTGAGAGCTCCTGATGTGCTGCAGGGAAGAGCATGGGGAATGAAGTCAAGGAGCAGAGAGCTGTTCTCTGACTGAGGGAGCTGTGTGGGCAGGTTGTCTGTGCTGACCCCTCCCGAGACAGGGCTTGGAGAAGTTTGCTCTGTTCCTGCTCCCTCTCCTGGCAAAGTAGCCGGTACTGCTGAGCTTCAGAAACTGAGAAATCATTAGTTGAATTCCACAGCATTTAAAAAAATGATCTTTGTTTGCCTCTCTGCTCTTTAACACGCACTTCCTTATGTCCCTTCTTTCCCCATTTGTTTTCCAAAATACCACCAGAAGCTGATTGAGATTTTCCTGCTCATAACTGATGACCAGCTTGCAGATCCCTCAGTTCAGAACCCCAAAGAACCCATGTTGCTTTAGTCAGTACCTTGTCAGTATATACGCCTAGATATTTCTTTTTTTTGTGTTACTTTTCCTTCCAGTCAGCTGAATATGTAGCAGGAATTTGGCAAGTTTGTCTTTAGAAGTTGAGAACATGAGTTAAGGACAAAGCTTATTGAGAATGTCATCGTGTAAGTTTGGAATTAAATGTGCTTCAGCTAGAACTACTGCACAACTGTGTACCAAGCCAACCTTGCAAGGTAGTAAATCATTGCTTAGGAGCTTTTACAAACTCATATTTATGTTACAGCCAAGAAGTTTGCCTTGGGAACACTATATTTAAACTGTTCTCTGAAAAATTGCTATAATGGATTTTCACATGGTAAAACGTATATTTCACAGATAGCATCTTGTTTGTGTCAGATAGTGCTGTGTGAATAATTGTAGGCAACATTTTTAAGGTAGAACATAAATACCTGATAGTGAAGAAGTTAGTAATAATTTGTGTGTTTTGATCAAGAGATTTGACACAGCTGTTTTGAGGCAGAAAATACTACATGGCGATTAAGACAGAAGATCTTGTTTAAGATTAAGAGTTGGGCAAACTCTTAAAATAATGTTCAGAGCTCTCAGAAAAGGTATTTTGATATCTGAGTAGCAAGGACATTTGGAACAGTTTGGGATTATTTTAGAGATTTCAAATAAAGTTTGTAGAGTGGTGTTGGCACCAGCTGTGTCAGTGCTAATGTGGCAGTTCTGTGTCTACAGGCTTTGCTTCCTGACCGTATGGGAACACTGGGACTGCTCTTGCTCCAAGGTGTATTACCCATAGTAACAGCAGAGTCACTGCGTAAGAACTCAGACATGATCAGCCAGGAAGTCTGCTGTGAATTAAATTGCCCAGAATTAAACTGTGATAAGTCCTCACTAATCAGAATTATGGACAGCAGTGAATTTATGAGATGCACTGAGCTGGCCCTAGTCTGTAAATGTTCCCTTATTTCTTTTACCCTTTTGTGCAGCAGAAGCAGCTAAAAGTGCTACAAACACACCAGAAGAACAGAAGAGAATTAAGACATGATACTTCCTATTTTCTGGTCATTAAAGTATCCTGGTGGGACTATTTCATCAAGACCACAAAGGTTAATCCTTTAATTACTTCCGTGCTAACTCATGGAAGAATTGTGCTCTGGGAGGTCTTCGGGTCTTCTCATGTGTTTTGTGGTGCACCATGTGAGGGTTGTGTTGGTCTTAAGTTACTAAAGCTTCTGTAAAGCCCTGCAAGAGTTTTCTATCAGAGGCAATAAAGTTAGATCAACTTACTCTTTAACCTCCAGGATTTCTTTCTTAGCTCAGTTCTATATCTCTGAAAAAGACAGAGCTGTGCAGCAGTCATGGATTCAGACTGAAATCAGAAATGAAGCTACAGGCCAGAATTTTGCTAACTTGGTCTTTCCAATCTGAGAAAGTTTGTGTTTGGGAGTTATATTTAAAGTTTACAATATGTCTCATACTTCCATGCAAGGTTGTCAGCAGATCCTTGTGATCAGTCTTGTGATCTCATCATTATGTAGAATCATTGCTGTATAGCAAGGTGACACCATGTAAAACTCTAGTAGGGAAAAAAAATTGGGAAAATAAAGGGAACAAAAAAATTGGATAGAGTGCCAAAACTTGGCACTCTATCCAAGCCAAAACTTGTGATTTGGCTTTAAGCTTCTTGAGGGTTATTAAGTATAACCAGAATAATAACAGGAACCAAAGTTTGGCAGTGTAACCCATCTTTTAATCAATTATGTGCTTTTAGTGTTTTTGGACCTGGTAATTTATTCTATAGTAATTAAAAAATCTGCCTTTGGTTCTATTTTTCTGTAAAATTTGTGGTTTGAAAGAGTGGTGGTTAGAGTGACACAAAGTCTTGGCCATGCATATTGTGTTTCTTTATGTAAAGAAATTGTATCTTGATTTTTAGGTTGGGTTTCTACCTTCATTGTATAGAAACACTGTAGTAAATGTCTTCAAGCTGAGGCTTTCAGTGTCTCAGAAAAGTTGAAATTGTTTCAAATGGCAATTTTAGTAGATTTTTGGTGGCCTACCCTAACTGTAATTTTAGCTGTGGAACAACATGCTCCCTAAAGACAGGAAACTTTTTCAAGCTTCTCTGTCAACAACAGATGATCTCCTTTCATAAATTCTGAGCAAACTGCCAAATAGAACTGTTATTACAATGATTCCTTCCCTTCCTTTGCAGAATTATGTGTGGGGAAAATACAAAGTTGAAACAAGATGCAGGAAGCCATTGTCTTTCAAGACTATGACCCTTGGACCTTCTGTTCTCCCTCTATGGGATGAAACACAAAGTACTCAAGTACTGTTAAATTCCTCTGTATTCATGTGGGATCTAATTGTGTGTATGTCCATGTAGGATCCAACCCCAAGACACTGTTGGAAATGTATCCTGTGGAATCAATCTTTTATCCAGCGGCTTGTTCAGCTCACCAGACTTTGGAGTTTCTTACACTTTTCACAGCCAGTTGTGTTTGTTTCAAACATCCAGTTTTACAGAAGCAGCTACAATTTGTAGCTTTGGACGTAAAAAAAACCAAACAAAACCGATCTGTCCCAAAATCCTCAAATGAGAAAGCTGTAGGGATGTCAGATGATTTTCTCTTTGGGTCAATTTTTCTCTCTTAGTACAATTTACACCTTAATTCTTTCACTCATAGATGTTGGCTATTCTGAAATCAAGATCTTATTGACTTTAAGTCTCTCTACATGAAAAATGAAATGTGGCGGAGCTATTTTAAGAAGCTGCCATTTTGACTTCACAAGTTTGACTGTTTATAGACTTCATTAGACATAAGGAGACGAAATTCAGCATTTGTATGTTTTTTTTTTAAATTACTTTTTCTGTCTTAAAGTAAGAGTATTTACTATATCAGTTCTCTTTGTAATGGTTTCTTCCTTTTCTTACTTAATGAAACCTCCATGAAAAGGAAGCTTAGGTACCATGTAGAATGTTTGCATTTACAACAGGACTGACTGACCTTTATATAAGGTTCAGCAGATGCTCTGGATTGATAGTTCACATTCCTCACTCTGAAATAAGTATAGCTATTTCCAAAGAATACCAATTCATAGTTGCACAATGATCTCAATCCATCTGAAATTGCTGTATTTTAATACTTAGAGGGTTTCTATAATGGGAGAGAGGGAAGCAGAAGTCCTTGTTTAGAGTTCAAGGATAGAAAAGGTATGTCTGAAAGCTCTCTCAGTATATCACATTTATTGTGTTCTTATGCTTTGTTGCAAATGTCACAGCTCTACAGTTGCATGGAAAGTGAATTTTAGCTAATAAAAGACTTCACCTTTCTTTCTTTCTCTATGCAGTAGTTTGTAACAAATATCCAATACAACAGCATTTGTTATTTCCGAGCATATCTGATACACAGAGATGGGGTTTCCTCATAGGGGAAAGTCTGTGTTCTGTACAATGCTGTTCAGCATTTGGAATGAACTTTCACAGCTATTTTTCTTATGTTAATGTGCCTTTCTTGCGGTTTTGATAATTTAAATTTTGCTGAGATTTTTTTTTTTCTTTAACTAATTCATTTAACATTTGCTATAACTTAGGGTTGATCAAGAGGAAGTCGTGTAACCGGTTTCACAAGGTACTATCTAATGATTTGGAAAGCTTAAATATAATTAATTTGGTCACTGAAATGGATTGTTGGATGAATTCATGCAGTATATCTGTGTATGAATTGCTGCTATAAGTTGCATCCCATGACATGAAATTCTTTTAAAGGAGTAAAGTGTCTTTCCCATCAGTTCCCTGAACATGGAGAATATAGTACAAAACTGAAGAGCAGAATAAAAAATGAGCACTATTCCCCTTTATTCAAGTATTTTTTTTTGTCTGAAAACGAGCCTGTGTATCTCTGTGAAGTCAAAAAACCTAAAAATTCTGAACCATGCAAGATAAAGATACATAAATAAGGCATAAAATTATATGAAATTCTGTATCCTCCATGTCAGGATCATGGGACAGTGAACAAACAGTGTAGAGTCTTTGAGATGGCTTTGTACCAAGGAATTGTTTAAATGGGAAATTACAAAAAAGTGCTGACTTCCCTGATGAGCTGTCAATAGGAGATTTAGGGCTCCCCATGTGCCATCAGCATGCTTTAATTGATTAGTGTTACTATCCCAGAGTGTGCTAAAATAAAGGTTAGAGAAATCCTGAGGATACCAACCACCTTTATCAAACTGCACAATTAAGGGTACAGTACATAATCTGGGAACAGAAACCATCATTCAGAAATAAGTGATCTGCTTCACTTGGAATGAGGAGGTTTTTTTCTAAAAGTCATGAAATAGTCTGAAAATGGCTGCTCAGAGGAGGGGACTTAAACTGGATCATTATCTGTTTCAAAAGCACAAGACTGTAGATTACACCCTGAATTGAACACAGAACTCTGAGAAAGGTGCTTGATTTGGAATCCACACAGTCCCGGGTGTAAAGTGTCTCCGTTAAAGTAGTTCTCTATTTCTGTGAGCAATTTTAAAGTCAATCTACTTTTAATATCTCCCCAGAGGTTCAGAGAGACACCTTCTGTCACCCAATGGTGAGGCTGGTCAGTTATTTTTATGCTTTGGAATACAAATGGTTTGGTAGTTGACCTATACTTGATTCTGGCAGCCCTGAACTTCTATCTGCAAGGCGCAGTCCAGGAGCATGAGGAAACAGAGGAGGGAGATGATTGAATTATTTCTGTGGTTGTGTCTCAGGTGTGCAGGAGCAACAGCAGACAGAACTTGGTGAGGTTTAGGGACAGTGTGCCAGGAGATGGGCAGCACAGGGAGTGCCCTTGGTCAGCTCTTGGTCACTGTGAGACACCTTTACCCCACACTGTTGCCTGTCAGTCAGTTTTCAATTATTCAGTTGAGTCATTGAATCATTTAGGTTGAAAAAACCCTCTGAAGACCATCGAGCCCAACCATTAACTCAGCAGTGCACTAAACCAAATGCCTCTTCTACACTTTTAAATCTCTTCAGGAACGGAGACTCCACCACATCCCTGGGTGGCCTGTGCCACTGCTGGATGGCCCTTTGGGTGAAAATTTTTTTCTGAATATCCAATCTAGACCTTCCTTGATGCAATTTGAGGCTGTTTTCTCCTGTCCTCTCATCCCATCAATTACTTACTGAATTTCTTCAAAGAAGCCCTCAGCAGCTAAATAGTGGGAAAGATACTACTTCATCCACATGCGAAATTATCCTAATATTCCTTAGTGGGCATAGATTACATTTAAAATCTCACTGCTATTTTAAACTTTGGGGTTTGTTCAGCTACATTAGCCCAATAAAGATATTAAGGCAAAAAAAGTCTAACAATTTGCTCAAGGAAAACATCATGATATCATAACACCTCCACAAATCAATTTATTAATTTAGATAAATATCAGCTTGATATAGTATTGAAGTACTTAACATTTTCAGAATTGATTACATTCTTTAAAAATGTTACCACATATTCAAATGCAACACTCCAAACAAGTAAAAATTTATTAAAACTATTTTTCTAGGAATTTAAAAATACTGGCTTTCATCTATGAACAAATAAAACCAAAATTATGAAATGTTCTGGTAAAAAAAAAAATCAATTTATCAGCTCTAAATGCTCCTTGTTGAAAAATGTTTCAAGATACTGAGAATGACAGAGTATTGTGGCTTTCATGAACAGCTGCAAGCAGAATTATGGTGTAATGCATTTATAGCTATAGTAAATTTAAATTGTTGCAGACTCACTGTTCTTTTCCAGCCAATGATTAACATTTTTTTAATGCTTAAGCATTGCACTTTATTATTATCATATATTTGTACAGATATATCAAAAGGAAAATTAAAGGAGCTAAGAAGACAATGTATAAAAGAGCATTTCAGAGTTTTGAATACAGAAAATCAAGTTACCACTGTCTTTGTGGCTTTTTCAAAAAATATAAACAAAATGGAATCCCGTGTTGTACATGGCTAAAAGCACTTTGGATCCAAACATACGGTAGCAATCATTAAATATATCATGTGCAGTGACACTGGAGAAGGCACTGCTCTCCATTCTGCTCAATGGACCATGCTGCAACACTTGTTTCATATCTTGAAACCATTTATGATTGCTGTTAAAGAAGTCAGTGCTTTACAGTGCCCATGAATCAAGTAAAGTCATCTCATTCATCTGTCTGTTAAAAAGCAAAATGTTGGAGAGAAGAGACAAACACAGAATCTAACCATGCAAAAAGTTTCATTGAAATTGTTCCTTTATCTGTGTGTCAGTAGGATCAGAAAGGAAGCAGTCTGTATTTTGTTCAGGATTTAGGTTTTTGTCTCCACCTCAGTCCTTACTGTTAAAGTAATTTTAATGAAACTAGAAGTTTCTAAAGGGTAAGATGCTTGTCTTTTCAACTGTCCACCTGAAAACTTTGCTTTTTGCAAACCAAAGTCAGGTGGGATTTTTGTTAGTTGTTTCACTTATTTATTCTTTAATGTGACCTTGTCTTCCTCCTTTATAACATAGAAAGGACAAAAGGAGAGGAAGGACACAGAAAGGAAAAAAATTCTTTAATCCTGATTCCTGTGGACAATGTTAGTTCAAGGTGAAGCCCTTTGAGTGAATAGACTTGAGCAAACTTGTCTGAGCCTTTTTTCCATGCAGGCAGGTCATTGTGCATTCAGCCCTCACAGACAGAAAATAACAAATTCTAGCCAAGAAGGACAGGGTATTTTGCTTTGCTTGTGAGGAGAAGAGGTTTGCCTGGAGGATTCTCTCATTAATGCGAGGAAGAGAAGACCACCAGGCAAGCTAAGCCTGCCCACAGCTCCAACCTGGAACGAGTGGATCACTTCTTACTGTTAAGCAGAACCACATATCCAAATGGGTCTCAAACAAGCAAGCAGCTGCTTTTTCCCAGTGCTCACATGGGGAGTCTTGGAGTGTTGGAAATACTGGGAAAATGAACGGCAGGGAATGACATGAGTGATCTGAAGTCATCAGGATTGAATCTAGATTCAGGAAACTTTTGAAGTGGTGGGAGTAATGGGTGTAACTGAGAGCGAGTGCGGAGCAGGAATTTCATGTTTCTCAGATACACTGTTAGCTGATGGGACCTTCCATTTAGAAAGGAAGGATGCCCCAGAAGTCAGGGTAAATCTGATTTTTTAAATTCCAGATTTACAGACAAACGCAAAAAGTTGTTGTGAGTTTAGCCATGTCTTTTCAGCTGTGCCTCTTATGCTAATGTTTGGTGGAGATGTAAATTTTCTTGAGGTACTTACCATGTGTTCATTATTATCTATTCCCACTGAAGCTACACTTCAGAGCAGCTTTTGATCAAGACTTGGTTATTTATGCTTCATTACATTCCCATGTTTGGACCGTGAGGTTTTAGGGAGTAAGGACTATGTGAGGGGTTTTTTTACGTGCTTGCATGGTAGTACTGTAATTAGATTTTTATTTCAGGCTAGAGTTAAAAAAAATTAACGATGGCTCTGAGCAGTGATATCGATGTTCACATTGAATGCAAATAGAAGAATAACAACAAGGGCTTTTTTACTTCTTGCTAATGAATAACACATATTGCTAAGGCAGGCTAGAGGTGTGCTCCTCAGAAAGTCAGTAAGAAAAGCCAGTCAGTAAGAAAAGTCAGTCAGTAAGAAAAGGAGCTGCATAAAAACCTTGTACGGATGTATTGATTGTTTCCTATTGTATGATGAGATGTTGGACTAGGCAAAGAAGGGAGACCCCAGACTGGAATTACAGGGGTTTTTTTCAGGATCACAGCCTGGGACAGGACCTGCTAATTGAAAAGGGCAAAAGGAGTGGAGCACTTACCACACTAACCCAGAGCCTAAACAAATATTCTTCTCCTTATTCCTTGATGTTTATATTTGTGATTCCATTTCATTCTCAATACCTTCCAGTGGCTGCTATAAGCAAAGTTTTTTTGCTCTTCATCTACTCCCCGAGACAACACTGAAATTATCATTTTACCGATTTGTCAAATATTGCATCTCCTATAGGTACTGTCACATTGCTTGTTAGAAATCCCAGATCATGGGAGTCCCAGATAAGGTGTTTGTGTAAAGTAGGTAATAAGTGACCATAGTGGGAACTCCCCAGTGCTCTCTCTTGATTTCAGCTGGCATTATAAAGATACTTGTTATTGAGATTGCAGATAAAATTGAAACCTTACAAGTGTGCCAAAAATGTGTTTTGGAAATTTTAATGTTGTGTCTATATTTCCTTAGAATTACAGGATTAAGTTTTGAAATGGCTGAAATCAAGAAATATAAATTAAGACTGGCTCAGCACTTATCTACTGCTCTCAGATTTTTAAAAGACTGTAATTTTAGACCTTAATTCATTGTTGGTTCTAATTCTTTTGAAACAAGGAGCTCTTCTGCAGTAAGATTGTATTTACTAAGTATTTATGTGTGCACATGTGTATACACACAAATTGATTACTGAATATTATATATTATATGTCTATTAGAACACATACCTGCCTGTAACAAATTTGAATATAAAGTTCATTCCTGTTTTGGATAGAACTGTCTTATTCTATTGTTCATGATTTTGATGTCACTGGAGACTTAGGAGAAACTATTTTTAAAGCAGGCGTCAAAAAAGTAATATGACTTGTGTTTTATATGGGCAAAACCTATATCTGATCATGTCAATTGGATGCCTCCAATTACTTTCACAGACTTTGGATCAGGACCTGAGCAGCAGGCAAGGTCTTATACTCAAAAACCCCAAAGAATGACTGCTGCAGGAATAAATACAGCTAATGGGAACCAGTTCATTTCTACAGCCACATCTCTTTAATTTGTGTCTGAATTTAGGGATCTGTTCAGCTTTCATTGATTCACAAACCTCCAAAATGTAGGTTTGTATCTGACCAAAAAGTATAACACCAGAAAAACCAAAGAAACTCCTCATAGGTGACTGTCGTAAGAAAACCTTGAGGTTCACCAGGTGGTGTCAAAGATCTTTATGGCACAATTGACCCAAATCCACTGGGAACAGACTGAAACCATCAATTGTTGCTTAGAGGACAGTGCCACCTTCTACAATCAATTTTCAATATGCCAGTAAATCATTGGGTTTTACAGTGGATCCTTGGATGTAATAAATTATTTATACCAACCACTGCATATGAAAAATTAAAGGGACTGCCTTAAAAATAATGCAAATATTACCTATGAATGATTCTAGGTTTTAACTTAGACCTGTGTATGAAATATTAACACAATTCCATTATGGACCTTAGTACCAGCCGGAAGAGGGCAAAAATATCTGAAATTGCTGGGTTTCAACCATCTGTTTACTGAGTATCTGTAGCAGTAGGACTGCTAACTCATTGATTGCAGGCTCATGTTGTATTTTCAGCTTCCAAGGAAAATGTCTGAGTTCGAGGACTTGTATGCAGACTGACTGCAGGACTGCACCTCACCAGGTAAAACCTTGTTTACCAGGGAGCCCTGGGTTATTGCTTTGCTTAAAGGCTGATTTTGTGTCAGAATTCAGTCCTTGGCCCTTCCTTAGGCTTCTTGGCTCAAAGGTGGGTTTCTGTAGGTTGTGGCTCACCTGGAGCTCTGGCCAGGCAGCAGGACATGGGGCAGGTGTGACGTGCTAGTGTAAGGGACTGACTCATACCTACCAGTGTGACAATAGGTTTTGTCCAGTGGCAGTGAGTTTGCTCACTTGTGTGAATGATGTTACCGCCCAGCATGGCAAAATTTCTCTGAAGAGCTTTTTCATTCAATCATTCACGTGGTGAAATACAAGGCAGGGCTGTGTACTATTAACTGGAGAAAGGACGGAAAGGAAAGGAAGGGCAGAGGGTGTTGCACTTGGCTGCTGGGTGAGCTCCTGCTGTGTGCTCCAAGCTCTGCTGCCACTTGCATGGGCAACACGAGTTTCTGAGGCCATGCTGTGCCTTCCTGCTTCCCTTCTCCCACAGAGTCTGTAGGCTTCACAACTGTGTCCTATTTATGCAGTTTAGGATAAATGCATCAATTCCCCCTTCAACTTCTTTTGCCAGCTACTGAAAAAGTTTTGAATTAATTAAACAACCTCCTCCACAGACAGACAAAGATTTCTGAGAAGCCAATGTGCCTTTTGTTTCAGTTAGGGATAAAAGATTTAGCCAGAGATGGTTGGCTACTTATGTAAAATATTAAAGCTTTCTCAGCTATCATATTATACTAGGCTGAAGTCTCCTTGTTTTATGCTGTTAAACAACCCATCTTTTGTCATACAGGGGAATGATACCTGATTTAAGATAATATATTTTCTTTGCTGGGTCTGTTTATGCTTGGAAATGATCTTGCTATATCCCTGTATTGAAAATTTATGAAAGGTACTAAAATATTTCTTGCTATATATTTCTTGTGAGCACACTTTTGCAACTTTAGCATGGTTTGAAAACTACTTCTTGCCCACAGCTAGCAAGAAACAATGATTTCATATTTCCCAAAGTGGAAGCCAGTCAACAGCATTCCTCTTTATTGCAGAGAGGGGATACAATAATAAAAAGGCATCTGCTGGTGGAATATTGCCAATAAAGTACAATAATATGTTAAAACAGATACTTAAAGTTGAAATTTATGAGTTTGTTTTCCTGTGCCAGTCAACATATTTTCATATGTTAACATCAAAATGTACACTCTCAGCAAAACCTTTAATAATAAAAACAGCAGTCGTCAAAAGCAAGAGAAGAATTTTAGCTTGGGGTATGAAGAGTTTATCCTGTAATTTTAGGGGTGAACTTTTTTTCTGATTCAATTTCATTTTCCTTTTTCTTTTTTTCATAATAAAATATTTATCAGTTTGTTCCTTCATATATTCTTCAGTGGAGCTCTCAGACCAATAATGCTTCTGCTCTGCCCCTTGTCTTTGCAGAAGATTAATTTGGAAAATGAATGTTTCATTTAGAGAATAACAAAACTAATCAGACCTGGGGATAGGACTCTTGCTAATGAAGGTAAACACTTCTGTGTGCCATGTGTACACAGTGCTAAGACCAAAGCTAGCTCTGCACATCTTCCAAGTCAAGTTATCTCATATAATCTTACCTTTTTTATGAGATCTTTTGGTATTTAATAGACCATTTTTGAACTGAATTATTCTAGAGTTACTTGCCTAATCCCAAACAGGCAGTGCAATAATTCCATGGAGTTCCTTATTCATTTACCCTGTTGTTACCGAAATCTGGATCTAACCCATGGAGTTTGCCAGACTCCATGGGCATGTGTGTGTGTGCACAGGCAACAGAGTATTTGGAAATGAAGGGTGGCTGTTGCTTCAGGACCAGCAAAGTCAGGTATGTTCAGGTTGTTAAACTACTAAAGTAAATGCCAAACAACACTGTGTACAGCCAAAGACCCTATATTGTCTCTAGCATCCTTAGTAGAAGGTAAATTTATCTTCATCAGTGTATAATGTCATCTGGAGCCCTGGCAGAGGTATGATAAGGTCCCAGAAAAATTTGTTTCAGATATCAAACTGGCAGAGTCTCATGACCAAAAGGGTAATGATTGTTTTTCAGCCCTTAACCTCTGATTATTGATGTCCACATATCTAAACCAGATCTTCTGTTGGCTTTCCTTTGAGCTCTGAGCAGAGTCTGGAGACAGCAGCAGCCTAAGGTTCATCAAGGAGAGACCAGGCAACTACAGTATGTTCATAATGCACCTTCCAGTGGGCACTGCCTGGAGAGGGCATGAGGGCAGATAAACACAGTAAACTTAGGCTACAGTTTCATATTTTTAAGAATTTCATTTGATTTGAAGGCACAAGAGAATGCCTTCTACTGAAAAATTAATTAGTGACTTAGACTCTTTATTCATTTTTTTTTTTAAGTGAATATTGGTCAAAGGCTTGCATTCAGTCATCACCTGTGAGCTTTCCAGGGATGAGGGAGAGTAGCATGGCAAAGTTTCAGTGCTTTTTTCACCTCAGTACACATGAACGCATTGCAGCTTGGTGGGGGTGTCTTAGCAGGACCCAAGCCTTGGGTACTTGGTGTGACTGTTAAGGTTTCAGATTTAGTTAATAGGTAAAGGAGGCCACAAGCTGCAGGTCCACAGGAGTGGTTCTGAGGGACTGCGAGAGCATTGAAGAGCTGACAGAAGTACTGTAGAGCCAGAGGAAGCAGAGGCAAAACATTTGGTGGGCTTTTGGATCGTGTAAGAACAAGCAGGAGAAGACACTGTTGCTTTTTGAAACAAGAACTGGTACTTCAGTTAATACATAACTGCGGGGGTAAATGAATGTGGATTCAAGTTGTTACCTGGCTAGAGTATCCTGTGCTGCAAAAGTCAGTGTTTTTAGTGTTTTTAGCTTTGTTCACAGCACCCCTTGAACTGACTCAGGACTAGGTAAGACTGAAAAAATGGTGTGTCACTGCAGTTGCTGTTACAGAGGTTCTGTTATTTTCCTTTGCACAGTTAGGTGTGATATTAGGGACAGATTCACATGTGTTTATGAGCAATAGTAAGGCTACACTTATGTGCAATAAAAATGTGAGGCCAAAAATACAGTGAATCATAACTTCAGGCCACTTAAGGTTATACTTCTGGTTTTTTCTCTACTTCTGAAACTGTCCAAATGTACATCATAGCAAATAAATTAGTAAGAACCAAAATAATTAAATAACTTAACTTTAAAACAGCAATTAATGCAAAATAGGTGTTTTATTAAATGTCTCCATAGCAGCTACTGTCTGAATCTGGCTGTGGTTTTCAGCCAACAGTTTCATTTTAAGGGCTTTTTCCCCCCTTGTATCCCTTGTCTTTGATAAATGGAATTAGAGGAAATGTTACAGTTCTGCAGGAGGTTGGCTATTGCTCTCCTCTTGGCTGGGAAGCAACTATTGTGTGGGGTTTTAGTGTCTATCATCCACCTGTCATTTTTGCCACCCACTTTTTCAGATAGCCATGCTTTTCATAAAAATGGTTTGAGATTTCCTTCTGTCCAGTTGTGTGTGATACAGTCAAAAGTTTTCTGTCTCTGTGTTGGATATCTAATGAACAAAAGAATGGCTCTTGTCTGGCACAAACACCATGTAGAACAGACTCCCAGTCCTGAGCAGGAACTTCCCTTTGAAAAGGAATTTCAGCAAGAAAGTAGAACCTTCCTGTGCTCTCAGTCTCCTGGTTCTTTCTCTGTGCAAGGTTATGCGTTGCACATATTTCTGAGCCTCGAACCTCTAAATTGCAAATGTGTCTAACATGATGTTTATCATGTTATCCAGTTGCTGCTGATGTTAATGACCAGGAATTATTGTATAAAGCAAAGCTGTACCCTTGCTATTATTTTACATTTAGCACTGTCGGTTTTATGTCATTCTCAATTGTCCCTCCTCTACCCTGCTCCAGCTGGGTTCCACATAGGACATCTTTGAAAAATTATTGCATTACTTGCACATTTCTGGGGTTATTTCTGTTTTGCACTTTGAAGCTTTGAATAAACCCAGGCAAGAAACCAAAATTGTTAAATACCGTGGGGTGAAGGAACAGTAAGAAAACATAATAATTTGCCTGGGGAATGGTGAGAAGTCAAGATCAAGGTTATTTCTCAGTAAATGCTTCCAAGTAGGAGGCAAATGAATTGCAGAAGCCAGAGGTGGTATCAGAATGTCATAAGGGGCAGAAGGGAATTTACCTGGGTCACTGTCAAGCTTGCCAGCTCTTTGAACCAAATTGATACTGGTTTATTTTTGAGCTGCTATTTTGGTGCTCTTAGTTCTGAGTTAGATGGAACTTGCAAACATATGAGGTGCGCTGAGAGTGTTAGCGTAGAAACACATAACCACGGACGGGTTACATGCAAGGTGCTTTTATTGAGGCGCCGGGGGAGAGGGGTACAAACCCAAATCAATCCCCGACAAGGATTTCAGGTGCTTACATTATATACCCTTCTCGTTATATAATCACATGTTAATCATTTACCCGATGCATTAATCTCAAAGCCCCCCAAACAATCATCTATTATGTGGTTTTGCTCAAGCATGATTTTCAGCCCCCCTTGTTCCCAGGTGCAGCTACACAATTAACTCATCTATCTTAGTTTCTTACCCGCTAAATGAATATTCAGGTTCAGGCTGACCTGAACAGAATGTCCATCTTGCTCTCAGGGCCTACTTTGGTTACTACAATTTAGAAACATTTTAACCCTACGCTATCAAGAGTGGCTGCACATCACAGGGGAAACATGAGCAGCGTTTAATACCTGAAGATAATGTATCCATGTAACCCTATAAGGTCTGACATTGCCGACTGGAGAGCTGTATTTGGCTTCAAACCGCATATTTGACACATCTGAGTGTGGAGAACAGGTTCAGGAAAGCTGTTACAACCTTCTCGGTGGTGCCAGTCTCCCTACCTAGAGCACAAGTCTTGCTTTGATTCCCACAGTTCTAGGGAGATGCTGAGAAACTGCAGAGGGTCCTGAGGAGGATTATCCAGATGTCTAGGGGCCTAGGGTACATGAGTATTGTATGCAGGATGAGGGACATGAGCAGGTTTAGTACAGCAAAAATGAGAGGAACTCTCATAACCTTTAACTAAAGGCCAACAAACATGGCAGAGCCAAACTCAGTACAACCAGTGGCCGCAGCCAGGCAATGGTCAGGTATTACGGCATGGTGTGGGGTTTATCACTTGGTTATTTTGCAGGGATTAATCCATGCCCTTTGTGCTTGAAGGCTGTCATAAACAGAAATTAAGAGTTGGTCTTTGCATACTAATTGTTTAATTTTGACGAGTTAGTTAATTAAATGTTAATGTTATTATAAGTTGGGTTAATGTTAAATTAATGTTAAAATCAAAAGCCACTCCAGTCGAGCTGAGCTGACCCCGAGCATCCCCATGGAGTGGCTTCTCTCCCTGATCACTCCAAAACTGGCCAGCTGACCCCGAGCATTCCCTTGGAGTGGTCATTTATCCCATTTCATAAGGATTTTAATGGTTCCACACGTTTTCTAAGTTTGTAAGTTTAAAGAAAGTGTTGTAAAGAGTTCTGCACTATTAATATGATGTTTGTACTTGATGTAGTTTATTTATTAATTGCAGAAAGACACTCTTTTCTTTATATAATTTATGTTTTATTCAATTATAAGTTTCAGGGCCAGGCTAACTTAGCAGGGCTTCCTAACTGACAGTTTCTAAAAATAACACCAACCTGCCATCCCTGCAACTGGGCTCCATGGAAACCAGGAATACTAATGAGGCACTTTCCCGCNTACAGCTCCCCGTCTTTGACTACCGTCCGGTAGTCAAGGCATCTAATTCTCTGCGTTCCCGGTCTTTTTTTAACAACTTTTATTTTGTGGATCCCGCTTTTATTTTTCGCTTTTGTTGTCTAATAAACATCATTATTTTGGACAGCAAGAGCGAGTTGTCTGGTTTTTATGACAAAGGCCCTCATTTGTGCTTAGTCGTCTATGAGATCTTCCCAAGTGCTAGAGGATGGCAAAGACTATAGATCAAAGTTTCTAAATTTACAAGAACTGCCTTGAAAACTGAGAGCCCCTGCAGCAGGACCTGTGGAACGTAACCATCTGCTCTGCTACAGATGTCACCAGCCTCTTGATTAGCAGTCATATCCCAGGATTGCTGTCTGGTGACTTTCTGGAATGCAAATCTGGTGTTAGAGTTTTGTCATAGTCAGCCTAATAACAGACACTGCACTGAGAGAGCTGCAGTGGAGACAAAGAAATGCCACGTTGGGTACCAGGTGTAAGTATCTCATGTAGAAGTATATTTAAGATGCCCAAACAAATCTGCCAAAATTCGAGAAATAGGTTTTGGGTAGAGTGACTCTTCTGGAGATTTTCCTTCAGTGGTTGTTGGCTCATCAGCCCAAGATTAGGAAACAGTTTTGGTGGTTCCTATTCTCAGTTTAGAGCAGAGTAAACCAAGATTTTTAGCACCAATACCAGTTCTCCATGCTGGTCATCAAACAGCCTCAGTTTCCTCATGTCATTCCATAGAGCCACGTTGGCCAGCCCTTCTAAATCAGTTTTTATACTGAAAGTGAAAACCGTGTTCAGCCAGGTTGAGTACATCCCAGAACAGATCCTGAACCTTACCGTGGTCTGCATAAGCAAATGGCAGCCTTAGAGAACCACAGATTTCTGGAATACTGCAGTGAAAATTAATGCTGGGAAGCAGTGGGAAAGTAAAAACTCTTTACCAAGTAAACAAGCTCCAAGGATTGGATTGTTTTGGTTTTGGTGGGGGTTCTTTGTTGTTTTTTTTCCTGTATCTGAGTAAATATCTGCATTCTTCATTTATACCAAGCACAAATCAACCAATTACAATGAGCAGTAGGTAGTAGAGAACTGATTTACTCATGCACAGAAATCACCACCATGTGATATTTTGCTGAGTAGGCTCATCTTGACCAATATGAGATTTGGACCACTAAGAACTGGAGACCTGAGTCCCATTTGGAACTCATCCCATCTTGTTTCCTTTTTGAAGCAGGGTTCCTTTATAAAATCCTTTTCACAGGAGGCTTGTCATGCATCAAAAAATTATGCCAGAGTAAATACAGATGGAATATCGAGCTGCTTCATTAAAATCCCTGTGATTTGTGTAAGGAGCTCCAATCTATTGGAACCTGACTTGTTAGTTTAAATTCCCTTACTGAGATATAGGTCAGGTTTAAATTAATAAGTGGTGACTGCAAAATCTTAATTGAAATGATACCGTTTTGTGAGTAGACAAGCACTCCTTAATTCATGTTGGGCTGGGAATATCTTTTTTCTATTGGTAAAACCTGCTTGTAAAGGTGGCAGACCAAATTAATTCCTGTGGTTAATATTAGTGACTGAAATTACCAAAAATTATAAATCTAACCCTTCAGTCACAACTACGTTCAATTATTTGGGAAAAAGCACCTTTTTTGGGGGGGTGGGGGTGTGTTTGATTTCTATTTTTTCCATTGAACAGCAAAAAGCTTAATTATAATTTAAAAGGATCCTTGATGTTGTTAAATTATATGCTTCATGTGGGACTTTATTCTACATTGCCCTGCAGTTTCTGTGGTGCAATAGCAGGAGGAATATCAAATGGCTCTGAATTACATTTTTCAAGCATGCTGTGCCTTTTCCTCCCCATTTGCCATTCACACAGTGCCAGCATAAAGTCTGAAACAGTGTGATGGCAGTGAGGGATGAGATCCTCAGGCAGTGATCCCCTCACACAAGACACCTGAGAAATCGTGCTGCAGATGTCAATGCAGAAATCCAGAGGTGCACTGGGCCTGCCTTGCACAGCTGGAATGGTCTGGCCAAACAACAGGCTGAGGGCAGGAGAGAAACAGCAGCACAGGTTTGGGGGTTTGCTTATACTCTACTAGAATTCTAGTTCACACAAGTTCTTGAGTCACCTTCAGAGGTACCGTGCTGAATATAAAAATTATTGCTAATCTCCCTACAGTCCTCCAGCAGGCAGAGACAATAAAACTTAGGTTGATATTCCCCCCCCCACCACCACCTTTTTTCCCCTCCTTTTTCTCCTTTGTCCTCTGCAGAGCTGCTTACAAGTGCATCTGGGAAATAATATAATGTCTGGTCTAAGGATATATTGTGGAATCTGCTTTTTATCCCAAGAAGACTTCTATATTTCTCTGCAATAGCTTCCACAAGTAGGCACAGTCTGGATTCAATATGGCTACATGGAGGAAGGGGATTGTATGAGCCTCTAGCATGGCTCTTGCTATTCTTTTGTCTCTTCCTCTAGCCCTAAATAAGTATAAACAACATGTAGACAAGACAAAACCTCAGCAGTGAACAAAAGCTGCCTGCATGTTATCCATCAGTATTATTTAAGTAGGACATGTTGGGCTGTTCATGATACACTCATACTGTAAGTGATAAGCTCTAACATATGGTATTCATTTACTTCTCCACTCCAACAGTAATATAGCAAAGACAATAAATTTTCCTGTTTGTTCTCTGACCCACTGTTCTTGGGTTAAGCAGCATGTTTGTCTACATTTGTCAGTTGTTACAAGCTTCTAGCTGCTGCAGACTAGGGTATTGATGAACCCTGGAAAATGGAGCCTTGAATAATGTATAAAGCATTAAACATGCAACCATTTCACTGGGAAAAAGAGGGGGAAAGTGTATTATATGTTTTCTCTGTTGTAGTTCCTTCATTTACAAAACATATTTGTCAAGTCTTTTGCTAAGAATAATGCCAGGATGCAGTTTCCCATCATTCTTGTTAATGGGACTGTCTTAGTGTTACAGTAAACAACCATAAGTCTTGTGTCTCAGCCATTGTGCAGCACACTTAGTTTCTTCTGCTTCCAATTAAGAGTATTTTAAATTTGTTGTCTACAGTCATAGGAGTGGCGGTGCAATTTCTGGTCTTGCATCAGGAGAGGGGCACTAAGGAAAAAGGTGTTTTTCAAAGGAATAGCATACTTGCAGAATTACTGCGTGACTGAAGTACATATATTGGGTCTTTTAAGAGCTCAAAACTTATTCCTACCTTTTATAGCGATTTATTACTAAAAAAGCAGCCCTGATTCATGCATTGTCCTGAACAAATTTATGTGATAAACCATCAATATACATTTACATTAGCAAATGGAACTTTCTATCATATTTCTGAGACCAGAGTCCAAGACTTCAGTGGCTGTGAATCAATGCAGCTGCATTAGCTTCAGCAGAATGGTGCTGATTTATATCACCTGAAGCTCTGGTTTGTTAAATTCTTCCTCTTTTGGAAGCATGTATCAGAGCAGTGGAAAATTGCTGGATTTGATTTAGCCCCTATTTGATATGCCCCAGAATTCACCATTGCACTGCGAAACTTTAGTGAGCCTGTGATGATTTTATTGACACAAAGTTTGAACTACCCTCTTATCCTGGCCAAGGTTGAGAGGTTTTGGTGAACTCTGTTGAGGACAGTCACGGTGCTTCCATTTGTCCTGTGTCACTTCCATAGGTAAATGAGAAATGGGATGTGTAGAGCTGACAGGCTGTTTCCACAAGGACTAAATTCATGTGAAAATACAAACACCTCATTTTTAAAAAAAAAAGGAAAACTGCTGCATGCAGATGTGAGTTTTCTAATGCTAAGCATTTCATGAGTTAACATGGTTACCTCCATAAACTAAGGATAGCATCTTATCCTGCCATGTGTTCGTTTCTGCTCATCAATCCTGTAGAGAGCGATGTGGATGCACTGAGATGGGAATGCAGCCCATCAATTTCCTCGAGCCTGACACTCCTGAAAGCCTAAAGCCCTGCACAGAGGTGAAGAGTCTGTGCGTGCACAGAGACGGAGCTGCTACGCTTCCATTAACATAAACAGCCAAATCCCTGATTATTGAAACAAGTATTTGCCCCATGCATGGTTCTCCTCAGCAAATTATTTGGGAACAGAGAAGTAGAACAGTTTATGACACAAAGAAGGGAGTGGGCATGTAATTGAAGTCAGAAATACAAAAGGTATAGGACGTGGATCCTCTGTTCTACCTTTCTTGGAGGTCTTTACTATCTTACAGATATGATAAGGAAGCAACCACTGGAGCAGAATATCTGCTTCACATTGACAGCTGGAGGGATTGGTGTACAAATTATTTTGGCAGGGTTATTCACCAGCAAAACAGAAGGGGTTAGGAACATGTTGATACAATTAATTGATATAGGTGCCATGTATCACTAGTGAGTGACTTCATTTAAACAGGATCAATACAATTACTCTTAAAGTTGAATATGACAGCTTTGGAGTGACAGTTTTTAGGGTGATTTTTAAAAAAAAACCTATTTCTAAAGATAAGACTTTTTTTTCCATTGGTTGAACACATAGCTTTGTGATGCAGGAGAATACCCCCAGTGGTGACTTCCTAAAGCTCTTTGTGGTTATTGGCATTGTTTATTAGCATTTGGAGGGAGCTGCTCTATGGCTTTTGCTGCATACAGGCTCTTCCTTTTAGAATTGGTTGACTGAGGCTTCCTTCTCCTCCATATATGCAGCAAGGGTGATTTCCCTGTTCCTAGGAGGGGAGTGCAGGTTTCTGGTACTTGAACATGTGGGTATCTACGAAAGGCTGGTGTTTAACCTCATTACTTCATTACCAGACTCCATCATAAGCAGCATCTCAGGATATTGTCAGTCTATGATTTTGAATCTCTGACATTACTTTCAGTTTTTGATTTACTGACTATGTTCTTAACATGAACCTTGCTAGTTTAATTCTCATCAGTGCTGCTGTCCGCAATTCGTCTTCTGAAGAAAATTATGGATCCGCTGAAAAGCAGGAGGAGATATATAATTCAAGAAGTTTTCAAGATTCATTTTCAGGAAGATGAAGTGCCAACCACATTATGTGCTGAGTAGGGTTCTTTGAACAGTAACAATGCCACCTGCAGCACTAAACATGTATTATGAATAAATGTTTTGCTGCAAGCAAGCCATGAAAAAAAAATGGTCTATCACTATTGCCGTGTCTTTCCCAGCAGAAAAAGGATTCCTCTTCTGCAGCTCTAATGACTTCTGTAGAAAAGTACACACCAGTATAGAACTGGGTTCCATTTCTGTGTGGTCCACATTTACAGTGAGTAGAGCAATCCATGCATTTCTGGGAGAGATAAAGAAAAAGCACCTAAATGTGATGCTGTAAAAAGAGCAGGAAGCACATTTGCAGTGCTGCAGTGTGCATGATTAAAGTGGTACATTCTCCAGAGGGAACAGATGAGGGGACCAGTAGGTGCTGCTACTGACTATCAGTAACACTGGAGTAACATGTTCTCTACTCCATTCTACCATGTAATTAAATTAACAGCGGCCCAGGTTTACATCACTGATGTTGTGCACTGAAACAGAATATGAAGGAAGAAATGCTGAGTGTTTAATTTCAGGTGAGAAGCTACGTCTGGGTGGCAATGCTGGATGGAGAAGCAAGAACAGGCTGAATTCTGGGCTGGTTTCATAGACTGGGTTATTGAAACTTTTCCCAGTGGAACCTGAATAAGAGTTTAGCGTAGGGTACAACACTTTGAAAACCTAATATTTATACTTCCTTCCTTCCACGTTATGTCTAAGTTACTCCAGTTTCAAGACACTCTATTGATGTAAAGTGGGAGTGGAAAAATAACGAGCTCCCGAACAGGGGTCCTGATCCAGCTTCTTCAATGTTCTCAGGAACATTGCCAGTTTAATCCTGGTAAGATCAAGCAGAATAAAAGCTGAAATTAGTATAGAGTGGGGCTTGTGTAAAAAGTTACCTGAAAACATTCTTTTGATCCTGAAATAAAATAAGAAGTTAAGATTTTCACAATAAAGCATCAAAAATTCTGCTGTTTTCAACAACTGCCTTCTAAAAACAAGTGACTTTCTGAGCTGCTGAATAATTTGTAACAGGTAAGATACCTCATAATCTTTTTCTCTCCCTTCACAAATTGTCTGGGAACACTTTAAGAGGCTTTCAAATGATCTCCTGGATAAGAATTATTTTACTGCTCTGCTTTTCCTGACCTGTGGCTTGTCTGCAGATTGTGTGTGAACAGTCAGTGGAATACTGAGTGGAGCTCGGAAGGGCTTTGGGAAAAGGAACAAAATGTCTGCTGTAGAGGCAAAAGAGCCACTCTTCTGAAATTCAAAAGTTTAGGCTGGGCATGCTAATCATTAAATTGATTATTAAATTATTAAACCCTTTGGAATGTTGGGGGGTTTTTTTTGGCAGATAGTTACCTCCAGGTTTCAGGAATTTTGGACATCTTAACTGAAATACAGAATCTGAGTCAGTCCAGCAAATTTGTTGTTCATTCCTCCATTGCTGTCTTCATCATTCTTACCTTTACACATATTTGCTTTCTCCCTATGACTGTATTTTTGGAGTTAATGTGACTGTATGTCCTCCAGAGAAAATTACAACTCCTTTGTTAACTTCCTTTAGGGACTGGTATTTCTTTCATTTTTTGATTTTGCTTCAGATAGAAATTTTGTGTTAAAATTTTTTATTAAGCATTTACAATGCTATTCCTTTATATTTATGTTGATGATGTGGCCAAGTGGATTGAAAAAAATGTTTTATGGTTGGTTATATTCCCTTTGATTAGGATGCTTTGTGAACATTTTTCATATAGGTAGGTTTCTCCTTCTGCAGATGATGTTGTGAAATATTTTTCAGAAACTTTGCTACATGTTTTCACAGTCTGATGGAATTATCATCTATCTGTAAAAGTAGTTGGACAGATAAATGAAAAGTGACTGAACAAAACAATAACTATAATACACAAATTATTTGTGTTTTAATGTAGATGAAAGTATTTCTTTTCATCAAGCTTCTGAAATTTCTCCAGAGTGCTTTTCCTTTCCCCTCATATTTGTAAAATTAATCAACCCAGAACAAAAAAGATGACTTTTGGAAAAACTAGCACTTGGTTTGTATATAAAAATAAATTGAGAAAACTTGGTCTCCCCACATCTTTTAAGCAAGCTGATTTTTAATATAGTCACAATTGGTTACATCATTCCCTTGAGATCAAATAAAAATATATTTATCCCTTGAATAACTCTTCCTTCATTGGGCACCTCCCTCAAAATTTCTCATTACTTCTTAGAAAACAAAATGCAATCCTTGGTCCTTTCTCATTCAAAGCTTCTAGATGAAAATGAACTTTCAGAAACAATCCAGAATCCATTTGTCAGGATAATAACAATTCTCTTTAACAATTCTTTCTGCCTCTTCTCGCTCCCCCTACCCACACTAATTATAATGCTTTAACAGAAAAGAGCTTGATTCCCTTTTTTATTAAGGTTGTTTCACTCTATTATTGATTAAGCTTATTTCCCATGATAAATAACCTTCCTGTCAAAAAATGATTTATGAAAGCCAGTGGTCTTTCTTTTTCCAGTTTGCTTTTCCTGTGGTTACATATTACATATTATCACCTGCTGGGTGGTTTGGGCAGTCTTTGAATCTACAATTACTGATCCTCATTAAGAGAACTGAATTTCAGTGCCGTAAAAGGCTTGGAGATCCATCAGGTGAATCATTAGATTTTCAGTTAGAAACAGAAATATCTTTCTAATGTGAGTATATGGTCTTGTGACACCTTTAAGTCTTGAAAATGTTAATAGAATAACCAGCATTGTGCTTACAGAGACCAGCTCCTTGGAAGTGGCAACCTTCATAACCTACTGATACTTCTGGAACATCAGTAGTCCCATTGGTATGGCAGTCTTTCTGGTCTCACCATATTAAATGGAAAACATCTTCTTAGAAGACAGCAGTTCTGGTGTATGCAGCTCTTGAGATGGACTGAGCATGCTTTTGTTCAGGTGTGATTTGTTCTGTCAAAAAACCCTTTGTCCTTGAATTTAAGATAAAACATGAGGTCTTCTGAGTTCCTTTTACTTGGTGGAAAAACTGAAAACCATCCAGGGTTCCCCCTAATGTGTTTATTGCACAGGATGTATCTAACCTGTTTATTGATGAAAACTGCTCAGAGGTTTATGTCTGAGCTGAGCACCTTGCCAGGCAGTGCTTTGTCCAAAATTCCTGTCGTGTTCTTTCATATTCCCACAATAAAGTTTTCATCTGTGGCTGGGCTTCCCCCACTGCACTGTTTTTTTTTTTTAAATTGCATCTGTGTTTTCTGTCTTCCATTCATGCAGTTTCAAATAGCCAGTCCTCTATTTGAAATATGTGTTTCAGGACAAGCAGCTCAGGTCCAGGGGGAATGTAGCCTGTCTTTGGGGTGGTGGGATGGTGGCTGTCTTTTGTTCTGTGCTTGGCACTGCAGAATTCTGATCCACAAGCAAATTTTCTCTGCAAATGAGCAGTCTTCAAAAATGTCCATACAGAAATGTCACTGCTTTTCAAAAAATCCTGAAGAAGGCTGACTGTACAACCCTAGGTTTAGTAACATTTTCACGTAATTAGCGTTGCAGTTCTGTAGATACATATTGCATTAGACAGACCTAAAAAAAGATTGTTCTTACGTACCTTTGAACAGTCTCACGAAAAGCCTAGTGCTTATAAGTGAAAAGGCATTAAGCAAAAACTAATATTATCATTGCTTTAATTCTCAGTCTTTGTTCCTTCAAGTGTGGGCTCTTAATAGAAACTAATGGGAACTCCATATTTTCTTTTCCAAGTAAGTAGCAGAATTAGAGTCCTGAAAAGACAGCAGGCTGACATTTGATGTTTTTAATACCTAAAATCAGCTTCAAAGAGAAGGAAGCAGTGTCAAAAACAGCAGAGACAAATACTTTTTCCTTGTAGTATCTCTGTCCTCAGAATTATTGTTGATAAGGATTTCACAAATGTGATACTTTTTGCTCCTGAAATCCTGCTTACCTTGGAAAAAAGAAAAAAAAAAAGGGAAAAGGTCATTTTCTTAGTCTAGTGTTGTGTGGCCATAATATATCAAGTCTCACAAATTTTGAAAGGAGCACTTTATGCTGTGACAGGTGATAAAATCAAAGGGGCCAGTAAAGGACAGTGCTTTCTTGCTTTCTTTTACAGAGTGGTTTCTCTTAACATGATATTCAGCGCTTGTGGACAGCAGGTCCCTGGATTTCTGAGATCAGAGGTTGTCTTCAGTGTCAATGATGTTTCTGTTCTCATGTTTTCCACAGTAACTGAACTCCCCAGATCTCCTCACTGTATTATCCTGCCTGAGAGATGGGGAGCTGAAGTACAGAGAGCCTTTAGAAAAGAGTGAGTAGGAGCAGAGTCTCAGGCTCTCATCCTGCTCTCTGGCACAGCTTCAGTGGTGGGATCTTGGTGGGCTGAGGTGGTGGACGTGCTGTAAGAAATCCGTGATGGATGCTGAGTTTAAAAGTGGTCTCAGGTTAAACCACGACAGCCTGCCACCTCAATAGTCATTTTCTGGGTAATTGAATTTTTTTTTTTTTGCCTATTAAAGTAAATCAATGCATGATTGTTAAAAAGCTACATTGTTATCTGTGATAATTAACTACTATTAAATCCAAATATAGAACTTTGACTCTCTGAAATGAAAATCAAGGGTTTTACTGTGCTCTGAGGTGTTGTGTGACTGTTCATTTTACAGAATACCTGGAGAAAAGACCTGGATTATAAAGATGCACTCATTGTCTATTTGTATTAGGTAACAGTGGAATGATTATTATGTAACCAAATCAAAGAGAATGAGGGATATTTCAATGCAATAGGCCAATGAAGTTTTAAAATAGTAAGTACGTGGAACACCTTTAATTTTACCTCATTGCTCAGGTTTAACTACCAAAAAAGTGATTTTGCCTGAACTCACTTATTAATTTTCAGATTTTATGGTCTAGGTTCCTTTAAATCTATTTAGAAGCTGCAAGAATGACTTGCTAAAGCAACTGTTTGTCTGGAGGGAGACATGAATTAAACACTGAATTGTGAGATGGAAAGGCCTGGCTCTGCCCTCTGCTATAAGGACTGAAAGCCCAGTGGAAGAGAAGGCTGTGTACCTTTAAACTGCCTTGTCTCACTCCTGACTGCAAAGTGCTCTGGGGACTGGGAAGGCCTCCAGCACTATCCTGGATGCTCCTGATTGGTGCCTGTTTGAGGCACCTTCACCTTCCCTGGAGACCCTGTGCTCCGAGCAGTACCTCTGGAGCTGCTATCAGCATCCAGCCTGCCCTGAAACTTGTGCATTGGTTGCTCTGATTGATTTTTGAGAAATCTTCTGGGAGCTGAGCTGAAGAATTTTAAGTTTTGCACGTTTGTCAGGGTAAGGAATATTGCATCCTTTGCCATGTACACTTTCAAAACACCAGCCTAAGGTTACACAGGGACCAAGCCATGCCTGTGACTCTGGACTTAAGACTGCTCCTACACTTCTCTCTTTCAAATTCATTGTCGCTAGCCGAGAATCTTTGTTACTCTCTCATATTTTTAGTGAATATTGGTCTTTATCGTATAAGGGAAACTGTTCTTGTTCAATCCAGATCTTCACTGGGTTTATTCATTGCCTGTGTATTATAAGTCACTTGACGCTTGACAGTAAAAGAGTTTGTGCCTCCAGGGATTCACCACTCTTGAAATAATCCACTTTGGAATCACGGGGACTGATAAGTCCCTGTTTATTTTTTAGGAGCACACACTGGGAGAGGGAAGCAGAGGGATTCAATTGCTTCTAAACTTTCAATTTGAGTCAACCCTCAAATGATGACATTTATAGTCAGAGTCTTTCTCTCACACACTAAGGCAGTCCATCTGGCGGGTTTCCCAGAATTTCAAATCTAAAGAATTTCTTGGTTTTCTGAGTTTTTTGTTTTCTTACATGCTGTCAACAGCACAGAACCAAAAATCTGTATTATGCATGGCATCTACTGTCTTAAAAAAGCAGAAATAAGAAAAGGACACTTACACTGTGTGGCTTTGTCTTGCCAAAATGGATTTTATTTTTAAATCATGTTTTTAAATCATTCTGGTTTTTGTTGTGTGTGCTATATTTCAGTGATGTCAGCCGTAAATATCTCTGTTTGTTTTAGTAGGCAGCGTAGCATCTGGGAGAGGAGCTTGGCATTTCAGAGGCAGAGAATTGTTCTGGTTTCCAGAAATAGCCACTCTAGGAGGTAATGCTCTGATTAGTTGAAGTGTCTGGCACTAGGGATTCAACCATAAAAAAGGAGCCAAGGAGGAATCAAGAGGCTCTGCAGAGACATTGGAGATGCAGGACATGTACACATTCCGCAAATTTTGCAGGGAATGTATTGAATGTTCTATTCAAAATGGATGGCTTGATCTTCTAAAAAAACCTAGGAAGATACTGCCTAGGGTACCATATGTTCTGACCCATCACCATGCAATATAAAATGTTAATTATTGTTGTGCTTAGTCACATTTGCTTTCATTTTTATTTTTGCTGTCTGGGATTGGTTTCATATTCTTCGTGCATTGTATCCAAAACCTTCTAGAACCTAGTAGTCTAAAATAAACCCTGAACTAAGACAGTCGTGTACAGATACCTTGAAAAATGGTTATCACTGAGTGGTCAGTTCACAATTAACAGTGTGTCCACTGAAGAGCTTCAGCCTTTTGAAATCTTTAGTTTTAGAACCTGCAGAAAACTGTCCTCCCTTTCCTCCCACAACTCTGGAGAATCACTGGAGGAAGTCCAGAAGGCAGCTAAGAGGTAAACTGCAACAGGCATGACTTTGTGCAAACCTGAGTTGGATGGACTGACGTGAAAATTTTGTTATACTTTAAAGGAGAAAGTTGCTTTCCTCTAAGTTTGGAAATCACTCAAAGACCTCTCTTCTATGTGGCAAATCATTAGCATTCTGGTTTTATATGCTTTTGTTGGTTTCACTTTTAAATGCTTTGCCTTAATGGTATTGAACAAAATAATAAAATAAAAAATAATAACAAAATAATTTTCAAAAGAAAATTCTTTGAGAGTAAATAAACGGCACACCTCCCTACCAGGATTATTTTTACATAAGGTAATTTCAGCACACTGAATCATCAGGCATTTAAATAGCAAATGCATGGAATAGATGAAGAGAATTTGCAGGAGAGTGGAATAACTGCTTCGGGTGCAGCTGGCAGTGTCATTGTGCAGGTATTCCGTGGTGGCCACGCAGTTTTACGTGGCAAGGAGCTTATAGATGTTATGCTCAAGGTTTGAGCATCACATTGGTCTCCTTGGCCATCCATAATAAGGGGCCTCACTCTACAAAGAGATCAGAAAGGCCTCTCCAGAGCCTCTCCTCTCATGGGGTGTGTGTGGTACCTTGTCTTCCGACACAGTTTAGGGAAGGGCAGCAGATTGTTCCCCTACAGATCAGCCTGTGAAGAGCAGAACCCTTCAGGAGCTGGAAGGCAGTGAGACAGGTAAAAGAGAGAGTCCACACAGAGAGGATGTCCCTCTCTTATGAGGGAGAAAAAAGTGTACCCAAGAGCTGGCAACAGGTCTGCTTTTATGAAAGAACTGCTGGAAAACTCCTAAGCATATGGCTCTTGGAGGGTCTCTTTCTCTTCTTCGCTGCTCAAACACAAGGAAGAGCTGGATCATGGCACTCTGAACCCATACTCCCTGCTCAAATGGGTATCTTGCATGCTGTGGTGCCAGTAATCAATTTTGCTTACATACATAGCACACTATGCAATGTATGGAAAAATATTACTTTAACTGGGGAGATGAATGAAATAAATAGTGGTAGTACACCAGCACAAACATGAATGCAGAGGCAGAAGTTCAAGGAACACAAGCTAATGATTTGTGACTTTAGTTGTTACCACTGATAGAGTTTTTGAGTGCTCCTGAATTTAGAAGTCCATTACCATCCTGGCTTATGGTCCGTAATTGCAGAAATCATGTTTACCAATGAGGGGAACAGAGAAAGAGATGCTATTTTCAAACTGTTGAGAGGTTATTATACAATCAATGGAGAGTGAAACACCTACATTAGAAACTGCATAAAAACACTTGACAATGTCCTTTTACTAAGTTTCAGTAAAATGTATTAATATGATCACTATACTACTTGTGTTCTAAAGCATGATGTCTTTTTTTAACCTATAAGTGCGAGATCCTATTGAAAAATAGCAATGAAAATGTTTTCACC
Source organism: Rhagologus leucostigma (assembly GCA_013397725.1). NCBI lineage: Eukaryota > Metazoa > Chordata > Aves > Passeriformes > Rhagologus > Rhagologus leucostigma. Next base: position 36,831 of record VZTD01000675.1, read on the forward strand.
CTCTTCTGTCAGCAATTTCTGTCATCCAGCTTCCATTCCTATTTGTGTTTAGAAAGGAAAATTACAATGTAATTTTTTTTTTCATTTTCCCAAAGCCGTAAAAAGAGGTTTGCTGACTTTCTTTTATATTTCCATTCATTCAGAGGATGTCTGTCTCTATGTGAGCCTTCTTAGCACGTATAAATGATCAAGATGAATGAGGAATTGTGCTTCATCAGTTCTGTAGGCAGGTGGCTTGCACTTTTTGGGGTGTAATTCGGTCTAGATTGAAGAGATACTCACATTATTAAGAAGACAAAGAGTAAGGCTACATCCATGTTTTAAGTAAAACTTAAATTTATACGTACTTTTCTCCTGGAGCTTAGCAGTTCCCTCCCCACTTCCACTCCAAAGAGTGAAGTTTCATTAACACCAACAATCTTGCTATGGCTAAAGTGTTTCCTTTAAAAAAAGTTTTTAGGAACTGCTCTAAAATTATCAAAAATGGAGGTCGAGCAATGGCTTTATAACACTTCATTGAGCCTTTCTGTATGCCAATATACATTTTTCATCCTTAGCTTAAGGTTGTATTAATAAAGAAGAGGTCTGCTGCACATTATGCATCTCCTGATCTCGGCTATTTCACAGGAACAGTAAGCTATGAAACTTCAGGGTGATTTTTTTCTATAATAATCTGCTTCTGTTCCTACTGATGAGGATCCAGTGCTCCTCTTTGTGACCTTCCATGTTCACCAGCCAATCAAGCCTCAACAGTTTCAGCAGTGTTAAATTTCACAGCTATTTCTGTTACTCTGAGGTCTGTCCCCATCGATTTTTAAAAAGTCAGCATGCCAGGAATTCATGTCAGATGTCAGCAAACTTCAGAGTCACCACCGATAACCTGCTGTCTCAGCACATCGTAGCAGAACAGAGCATTCATGTTGTTCTGTTCCTGATTGTCTGGTGAATTGGGAAAACATTGTGCAAAATACAGCAGCTTCACTGGTGGAAAAAATTGCTGAACAGCACCTGCATAGTAAAGAAAGACCATCTGCTTATTTTCCATACCCCCTATTTCTGTACCTTGGTATCTGTCTCGTTATTGTCAGGCAGGATCATGCAGCTGGTTCAATGAGAATATATATATGCATCTATGTAAGGGAGAAAAAGAAGAGAGAGAGAGAAATCAGGAGCAGGGCTCTGTTTTCATACAACACAGAATTTTCCTGTGGGACTGACAGCTACAAGACACCAGCAAGGACAGGAATTCACCAGTGCTCATTAAGCTGAGCTGTTTATCAAGAAACTGTATACAATTATGATTTTGTGTAGTTTTAAATCCATATACTTTAGCCAAAAAGGCTTGATGTGGTGTAAACCCTTCTTTCAGAGCATAAATCTTTTTTGCTGAGAGAGATGGGAAGAGCTACTTCCTATTATCTCTATTTATTCTTCCCATGTGTGTGGCAGGCTTTTTATTTTGTGTAGCACAGAGTAGTGATTGCTGTCACAACCCCTGCATTAGATCAGATGAGTTAATTCCAGGTTAGTAATTTATACACTCTAATACAAGTACTGTCCTTGGACAGTGAGAACACCTGCATTTTCTTTTTGTTATATGACACCTTAGAAAGTTACACTACACTAAAATTTAGCAACTTCTGCTGTTGTGGGAGCAATTGTGCTCCTCTTTACTGGAGGTTTCATAAACCTATTCACTGTAACATTCTGGTTAAACTGAAGACAGCTTGTATTGATTTTCTCTTCCTCTTCTCCTCCTACTTTTTTTTTTTCTTTTTTTTATTTCTTGTGCTTATCCATGTGGAGGACAAAGACAGTATCTAAGTATTTTTCCCTTAATCAGGCTAAGAGAAAAGAAAGGTTTCAAGGTCAGTTACAGTGCAAGATGCTTTTTATAACCTCCATCATGTTGTCTGTTTCTTCCGCCTTAAAAAGAGAGGGTTTTTTCCACGACACCAATTACGATACAGTCTCTCACACAGAATTTTTCCATTTGGGCCTGTATTTGCTGTCACAGGGAAGTCCCACATCTCTCCCAGTGCTGTTTTGGTGATGTCAGCTTCTGACCCTTGGGAAACTATCCTGAACTCCATTAATTCCTTCATCCCTCACTTCACTTATTACAGCTGGTGGTTACTATTTGTCTTGTGCTGTGTTAGCAAAACCCTGGGCAGATGGGGAGTATAGATTTCTTCACTGAGACTAAATTGGCAAAATATATAATGCAGTATCAACTGCCCTTGGTGCCCTGAATTCCTGCCTTTGTTAACAAGGCTGCAGCAACTGCTGGAGTTAATCTGTCCACTGGCTGGGGAAAGAGTGTCAGAAGAAGTGACACTCAGAAGATACCTGTCTCAGGTTTTGTCCAATTTATCCTTTATTTATTTGGTGTAGTTCTTGACTGCAGTGTTATTTGAGGTGCTTGTGTGCTCTAAAGCTGTTACCCTCACAAATCCCCTATGATGTGAAGCAGTACTGTATTCATCTTTTACACAGAAACATTGAAGATGGTCAAGCTGCACAGTTTGACAGATTTTCCATGACATTTATGACAGAGCCATGTGAGCCCAGACCTTTTAACCAATCTGGTGCTCTACTCTCATATTTTTCTAATTTGGGACAGAAATATGCATTCACTTTCAAAGCAGCTGAAATACTCCAGGACATTTCTTCTTTGTGCCCGTGTTCAGCTGAGGTTAATACAGAGCTTGTTGATTAGATCTTAATTTGCCCCTTTACTGAAGGTGATAGCCTTGATGGCCTCAAGCTGTAGGGATGGCAACTCCCAGGTGAGGGGATTGCGTAGAGGAGGTGGGGGGGGTGTGTTTTAAACCCCCATCTTTATCTTTACAAGACAGAAGAAGATGTTAAAACAGTCACAGTTTGGTTGTATGAATTCTTTATTGGGGGAAGGAAATGACACACAATTTTCCTGATTTTGTGCTAAGCAAAGCAGTTCTAACTACTCAGGAACACAAAGTGTTAGCAGTGATGTTTTGGAGACATCAGAGGTGTTCCTGCTTCTTTGTATTTTGTATTGTCATCTCCACCTACACATTAATGAGCTACTGTATCCAGTGGTTATCCTTTTCTTCCAAATTCATCTTTGAGCTGATCTTTCTGTTCATCTTTGTGTGTCTGTTGTAGGGGTCTCTTGACAGTATGGTTAGAACAGGTTCAAGATTACTTTAGATGGGAAGTTTAATACTTTGGTGCATTCAAAAAAGGCAGTATTGCAGTCTTCTTGTCCAGTGAACTGACATTTCAGCTACCTTATCAATACATCAATATATCAAACATTACTTCTTTAGCATATGTTTAAACTCAAGATCTGAGAGGAACATTGTACATGGTGTACAGTCAGTCCTACTCAGAGCTCTGCCCTATGACAGCACCTTGCTTGCTTTCCTCTTTGTCGCTGATTTGATGATTGAGTGGTGTTTCGCTCTGGTCCAGCTGTTAAAATGGCATTCAAAGAGCTGTGCTCCCTCTCCTCTCTCCCAGGAGCTGCACGTTCTGTTTGAGGCCACTCTCTTGCTGCCTTAAGCACTGACTCAGAAATATCCATACCTTAACGAGGGATCCAGCCCCTATCTGGTTTTGGGCCCCATCCTGGAGACCAGCCCATGTTTCTTTCACAAGATGTCCCTGCTGATAATTAAATACACTTCATTTGCCTTCAGCTCTGGCTTGAAGGGTTATCCTTATATCCTCTTACATGTCTGCTTAAAAACTACTGCCCTTTGTTAGAGTCCTGTGTAACACCTGAAAGCCTTACACACCTGAAGCTGTGTTTTATTCAATGCAGCTGTAGGAAATTAGCAGGAAGGTCTCTTAAGGAGGAGCTTCTACCTTAGGTGATAACTGCCAGCCCTGGTGCTGAGCTGTTCTTGCATGTGTGCCATGAACACTGAAAAAGCCTCTCTAAGGTAAGAAAACTCTGCTTGCTGTTGTGCTTTGTTGTTTACAGAGTGGTTACAGAGAGTTACAGAGCCCTAACAACACAGTTGGGAATGAGAAAAGGGCCTGTGTGGCAGAGAAAATCATGAAAGACCATTGCGGCAAGAGCAAATGATCAAAATGTCTGGTGAGAGGTAACAGATGGGTGCCAGTTGCTGGCATCAGTGAAAGGCAACAGAGAGACCCTTCTGTTTAGTGTGATAAACAACATCTTGCCTTTGTGGTACTGTTCATCTAGTTCGTACCAAAGATGTTGTGCTGTTGCCTGTCATTTCAGGAGCTGCCCAAACTCTCAGACCCACACCAGGGCCCTCACAGGAAGGTTAGATTAGCCTTTAATGCTGCTTCAATACCGAGTGTGCTGCTCTGAGCCTGGGGGTATAGATCTGGCCACAACAGTGTTACATCTGTCCTGCACTTTGCAAGGCAGAACCTGCCCACTGTTCAGTGTGTGCTGGCTCCATAGCAGCTTTGTGGTGTCCCACATGGGACTTGTGACTGAGAATGGACATGTGGGTTGTGGATTCCTTTGGGTCCCTGAAATGGCTGCGTGCACCATCCCAATCCTGAAACATTGCCCAAAGAGAGACTGAATTTGCAGTAGGAGGGAAGTGGTGGCAGGGCAGAGACAAATCAAGTCAATATGAGGCTAGAATAAGGGGTTTTTTAAAGCTTTCCAAAGATAGATCAGTAGATTTATCCTAAAAAGAAAGTGAATTTAGACTCATCTTTCACCATGTGCAACTTTCTGCAACTATAATTCATGCCCTATTTATGTTACTGCCGTTATGATCAGAGTAAGACAGCATTTAACAATATAGCTCTGCTGTGTAGATCAGCTGGTGGGTATTTGTAATATTTACATTGTTTGCACCACTCAGGTCTAAATTCTGAAGTGAGTTTAAAAAGTTACAGGTCTCCTTTTCCATTATTCCTGATTTCAGCAATAATAGCCAGTATTTTCTTTTATAGATCACTGCATTGCAGCGATGTTAACTATCCAGAGATAACAAGGATTAGCATGTTCAGCATTAAGCATGGGATATTAAAGTAAATTTTTTTCTCAGGGCACATGCTGTTAAGGGGAATTTTACATGGTCATTGAAAGAATAGTCTCTGTTGTTCCCAAGTTTCAGAGTTAGCTCTGGTTACTGCAGTGTGCTCTGCAATGCTCTGTGCAAAAAATTATGTCCTCTGGTGAGGTAAGAAAGAACCATTGCATTCTGTTGGTTATGAAGTATTTATTGTTGCTTTATTCCCCATAGTTTGCAGTCACAGCAATAGTTGAATGTTAGTTTACAAAGAAGCTGACTGCCCCAAAGCTCTCACTTTCTCAGCTATGCAAAATGAGAGAGAATAAAGCAGGTTTTTTTACAAAGGCATCCCATCCCAGAGCTGCTCAGAATCGAAATCGTGGCTCTCAGATCTGGTGGGGCTTGTCCAAGGGTGTGGGGCAGACAAGGCAGGTGTGGGCTCTCCCTGCTGTTCTGAATGTTGGCCCCTCTGAGAGGGTTTTGCAGGAATTGCAGCAGGATGGTGCTGCATGGTGTGGTTACACACCACAGCCTGGCTCTTGGGATGTGCTGGCAGCATCCGTGGAACTGAGGAGCCCTCAAATCCAGCCTTGCCCTTTCCCATAACTGCTCATTGAGGGGTTCAGTGAAATTGCTGGGATCTCCAAGGAGTGCAGGCAGGGTCTCTGCTGCTATTTGTGGAGGGAGTTTCTTCTGCTGCTTGAAAGCTTTAAACTGTTTTTCTTTAAAAAAGAAAAAGAAAAAAACCCAGAGAGAGAGAAGAAAAAAAGCTCCTTACCATCTGGCCATAACCTTGTACAATATGTTACATTTCAAACCGTAAGAAAATTTTTATGATCAGGTTATAATTTGTCAACTGCCTACAGATCTTTAAGTTAAAAACGTACAGTGCAGAATAAAGTTGCTCTGTATATTGTTTTCTAAGATGAGTGGAAGGAGAATGGAGGAAAAAAAGACACTTGAAAGTGTTTTAATTGCACAGGGATGTCATTGCCTCTAGCAAGAGTTCTCCTGCTTCTGTCATAAATTTTTCATATTGCCTCATGAGAGTGAAAACTGGAAACTTTACCCTCTAAGTGAAAGTCGATGAACCTCATACCAGCCTCAGATCCCAGTAGCCTTGCACTCAAGAATATTAATTTAATTAAGATCGCTACAATAAATTCTGTGAGGGAACTCTCCTGGCACCTAAGATAACTCATGCAAAGAAGGAGGGGAAAAAACAGCAGCGGCAGATCTGGTGGAGGGAGGTTACCGTGGTACAATGTCTTCAGAACAGCTGTACACTCATCCAAAGTGACAGCTCGGAGACGGGCGAGACCTCCCGAAATAGACGGCAGAGGTTCTAGCTGGGAAAAACCACATGATCACGCAGAGCTGGCTCATATTATTTTCACTACACTGACCTGTCTGCAGGATGGGAAAACGTGGCAAAATGTTTTCGAGAATTGCTAGTCTCCTGGGAAGCAGAGGGACAGCACATGTGCTGGTGTTACCCCGTCAGTCACCAACACCGGGGACACGCTGCCCACAGAGGGGACCCGGGGTGCTCCCTGCAGCCTGCAGTGCTTGTGGGGACAAGGCAGACAGAGCTGCCAGCCAGGGGTTCATGGTCCTTGCAGGCTTTGGGCTAGACATTTTAATTAGATTAGAGAGCTAGGATTAATTAGAGCTCTGTTACAGGTGGCTGACCTAGGTCACCCAGGAGCTGTGGGTGGTTCTGCCCCTTTGAAATCCTGCAACTGAGATCACCCGAAGCTCCAGGAGGGGTAACCTGCAGATACTACATGCCAATTACTAGTTGTTTTGTTGTTTTTTTTTTTTTCCTGAAAATGGAAGCTGGGCCACAGAATCAATGCCACAAAAGATACCAAAATGATGCAAAATTCTTGGAAAAGTATAGCACAAAGCTAAACTATTCCACAACATTGGCTATAAAGACAACAGAGCTCCCTGAGAAGTTCAGTGTGAAATGATAGGTTTAATAATTGGGCTTATTGTGTGGATTTAACGATTGAGATTCACTGAAGTGAGTCTCTGTTGCAGAGATTGGTCAGAGTTTGTGTGTCACCACAAAGGGATGTATGAGACTTCTGGTCTCTAATTTTAACCCCAGAGCTGTATGTTCCTTTATATTAAAGTAATTGTTAATGTGAGTAGTTACTGTTTTATTTTCTCAGAAAGTTTAAAAGTACTTTATTATAAAAACTGAATGTTTGGTACTATGAGAAGAACAAACCAAGAATGCAGGTTTTTTTTGCTCCCTAGGCTTTTCTTTTCTTATGAATCAGTTGTTATCTAAAATGAAAGAAATGGCATCATTTGCAAGCATGTTCCATGCCCAGGGACCCAGCTCAACACAGTGCTCAAGCTGGGCTGTGCTCTACATCCTGGAGTTTGATCTAGGTGGTCCTTTTAGTCCTGTATGATTTTTTAGTAGTTTTACCTTTTCCAGTGAGATGCTGTTGGTATGATGTACTCTCTGGAACAAATGAAGGTATCAGAGTCAGGCCCATGGTGCCTCCTAGGACAAATTCTCCCCAGTGGGACCAACCACACACTTGGCATGAGAAACTGTGAGTATGGTGGGACAGGGAGATGTGCTTTCAAGCTGCAGGCCACCTGCAAGGGGAAAAGGGTTGTGGGATTTAATAAATGAAGTCTACCTTTTACTTCATAAAATGTTCCTTGAATATGATTTGTATTTTATTCATGAAATTTAAAAATTGTGTTGAACAACTGACAGAGACCACACAATGGCTAAAAGAGTACTAAAACTAAAGCAAGAAGGAGAAAATGGCCAATTGTGTGTCTTGAGTATTTAATTTTTTTATTATTATTATTATTTTATATTAAGCTTGAGTGTAGCATGAGGTTTTTTTCCTTGTGTGTTCCTCTATCTGCCCTTTGCTAAATGGCACAGTTCAGTAAGATGCATAGACTGGTGTTACTGCAGGCATTGTAGAGCCTTTAACTACAGTATCTGCTCCTCGCATTCCTTCAGGGTTTATTTGCAAAAGGGCAGCATAGCCAAATGTGATATTTAGGCCTTGGTTCCTATTAAAAGAAATCAAATGCAGTGCTACAGCAAGGCTTACTTGTTTCAAGGCAACCTGTAGCTACTTTAACTAAAGACACTTTTCTGGTTTTTAGATTTTATGCATGGAGAGTCTAGTCAGGAACTGCAGAGAGAAAAGACAAAAGTAAATGTTTTCCTGGATAATCTTGTGGTCCCTGAGAACCAACAATAAAAGCCAATGATTGCTGGCCAGTGAAGTGGCTGCCAGGTTCGAATAAAATTAACATTTTCCAAAATCCTGGCTTTACCTACTGGATCAACCCTTCTTATTCCCAGAAATAATGACAGCTAATTCTGTTCTTGCTAGTGCTCAGATGAATTTGGACCACCTGAAGCTGTGTGTGTGTGTGCGCGCACTGCCTTGGTAGTGGGGTGGGCCCAATCTTCCATCTCTTTAAGCTGTAACCTTTCAAAATCCCTATTTGCCCTGGCTGCTGTGGACTGAGTTCCCCACCCCTTTCTTTGTATGGTTTCCTCAATTCATCCCACTCTCATGGGTCAGATCTGTGTTCTTGATTCTTATTTCTTACATTCCCACAAAAAAGGAGAATATTCCGGTCATTCTTTCAAGGGAATGTGTGCCATAGTATTTTCTGAAAAAATAAAATGCAGTAAAATAATGGAGATTGAAACTGTTATGGGAAGATGAGATGTTATTTTTACTTTTTAATATTTTATTGCTAATAATAACAGTCAGTTTAAAAATGGGTAAAGAGGATTATGCAAGACGTCAAACATATTCAATATTCTGTTTCCAAAACACTTCAATTGGGATAAAGCCTTCTTTAAAAAAAAAAAACAAACGGGGTCTGGGAATTAGATTTCATCATGAGGGCAAATATACTGTTTTATTTGGGAAGTTATTCTGAGAGGGGCAGTCACCAGAAGTTTAGCTGCAGCTGGGTATTTCTAAGCAGCTATTTCATGCTGAAGGGCCATAATGATTTCTCATCAAAAGTGTTTGCTTTGTGCATTCTTTGTGGCATTTTCTATTATTCTGAGCATCTTAAGTGCTCATCTTCAGGGTCATGATCAGTTGGCATCCTTTACTGAAAGGGCAGAAGCTGTTACCATTCATGTAGGATTTTTCAGGAGTTTTTCTCTAGCCTTTTCAAGTTCAAAACTAACTTTAGTCTTTTGAAACTCACTCTTCTCTCCATCTTCTTTCTAGCCACTTTAAATACTGCATTGTGAACAGCAGCTTCTTGTGCTGTGGGGTGGTTGGCAACTACCCTGACCCACGTGGGTAAGTTTGCAGCTGAATTATGCAGTGCTTGTGAGATAACAATATTTTGAGCTGGATCCTAGTCAGCTTTCATCCTTCCATGTGTATAAATTTCATGTATCACCCTATAATTTCTCTGAAGCGCGTGGATTCTTCAGTGTAACTACTAATGCCTACATAACTTTCCCTTGTATCTTTTAACATACCCCTAAGATTCTAGGACTTTTTTACTAGGAGAAAGTTTTCTGCCAAAATACACTTCTTCTTCCTTTTTTTACTTTGATAATATGTCTACCTTTTTTCTTTTTCTTTTTTTTTCCTCCCTCTCTATGAACTAGTATCTGGTTTCATTTCAGTATTTTTAGTTTCTTATCATGCAGCAAGATAGTACAAAAAATGCTGCTGTGATCCTGAGATAGTAGTACCATAAGGATTTTGCTTTCAACAAGAACCAATACAGTTTGTAGAAAATATGAGAGAGGACCCAAGGTCTCCAGATCATATTGGTTAATAGATTGATTCTGGTCCCAGGGGCCAATCTTATTATTCTTGTTCACTCGTGGGGGTGTGAGCAGCTTGCTGACTCAGCATGCACAAGTGCTGGGCTTGCTGCTCTGCCTTCCACACATCTGGTTCTCTGTAAGATTTGAAGCTTGGCTCACTGCAAACAAGAATCTGACTTTTCTTTTTAATAAAATTCAGATAAATGTTCAAGACAGCTTTTCTAGAAAGATGCCCAGAAATTTATGCACTATGGCTGAACTTTTGAGTGGACAAAATTGGCCATATCTTAATGCTTTCTTTATAACTGTATTATTTGGATCAGGAAAATGGAAAAATGATCTGAATCTGGGCCTTTAGCCATGGCTGAACCAAAAAGATGAATTATTTTAAGAAACAAAATTAGGTGATTGGTTCCACTAAATGTGGTTTGTTGTTTTTTTTTTTATTCTGCACTCTCATACTGAAGTTAGAGAACACCGTCAGAGTGATGAGCTGCCTGCCCTGAGGGCACTGATGGGTCTGAATGGCCCAGAGCAGCCTCCCTGGACTGTAACCACCCCTTCCTCCTGCCCAGAAGCCCCAGTGATGCCCAGCCAGGGCAGTGGTGTGGGAAGCCTGTGGCCTGCCCTGCCCGAGGCTCTGGGGCCACACTGCGTCTCCTCTCCTCTTGCTGCTCCTGCATGGACAGAACAGTCTGGCTCTCCAGTTGGTTTGGCTGTGCCGAGCTCTGTCCACACTGGGCAGAGTGCCCACGGCTGCAGCCAGCCAGAGGTCACCATGGCTGGGGTCACCCTCCTGTCTGACCTGAGCTTTGCTTAGAGAAACCTCCTCACAATAAATGTTTGCTGAGTGTTGAAGCTTTCTCACCTCTGCCAGTCTCTGTAAGATGAGAAATAACATAAGGGAACCAGAGACTTCTGGAAGTTGCTCCCATGCCAAGCCGTGTGTCATGGGACAAGCCAAGAGAGAAAATGCTGTGCCATCTTGTCAATCTGACCATTTTGCCATACAGTATAGCACTTCCCCTAGGACATCCTGGCTCTTCAGGATGCCCACAGCCACACGTTGGGTGGGTTTTACTTTCTGCTGTGGGAAGGCTAGTGGGGACTGTTGGGATGGTGGCTCTGGAAGTGCCATGGGGCTGCCTGCCAGGAGTGCTCAGAGCTCGCCTTTATCCTGCCAGATGGGGAGATTTCCCTTTCCTATGAGACAGCCTGCCCGTTGTGGGGCACAGGCCAGGGACACGGTCAGACCTGGTTCCTCCTCCAGCACTGGCATGGGCTGACTCAGCCTTTAAAGTAAATTCAAACGTTTGGACTAACTGCTTGTCACGGGTTTAGTTCGTAACCGGGCGGAAACACCAATTTTGTGTAGTGGGTTTGTTCGCATTTTTTTTACCTTCTGTGAGATGAGGATTAAGAGGAATACAAAGCAGGCTCTAAACTTAAGGAATATAAAGAAGTTTATTAACAGAACTAAAAGAAAAAAGAGTACTAAGGGTCAGAATAAACCTTCAGAACACTTCTCCTCCCCTCATCCTCCCCCCTCCTCCCACTTACAACATAAAGACACAAACTTAGGATTATTTCAGTCAAGTTTACCACCTCTGTTAATAGTCTTTCATCAGTTCACTTAGGGAGAGGAGTCTCTTTTGCCCATGCTATGGGGCTTTTCCGCAGCCACAGCACAACAGCTGCCTGGGGTGGTTTTCTGTTGGCATGTGTGAGTCCCTTCCGTCAATTTACAGCTTTCCCCACAACCGTTTTGGGGGTTCAATCTTAGCTAATGGGGTATATTTTAAGAAGAGCGGTTCAAGAGCAAAAGGTTCTCTTCATCTGCCTCTGGGATCATCTTCATCTCTAGGAACAGAAGTCTTCTCCTTCCCTGGGAGCAAGGATTTTCACTTCATCACTACCTCTCTCTGTTGAGGCCTCTCATTGGATCACAGTTACTTCAACGTTTGCTTATTTCAACACAAACATCTTTACTCATGGCAATTTGAATGCTCCACCCCCCATGCTTTCTTGAAATTACAAGAGTTCTCTGATGTATCATAGTCCATCCAAGTAGCTGTAAAAAAGATTTTCAGCTTTCAGGTTTTAAAAGCATCTCCTCTATCCCCTCTCTCTCTCTGGGTTTCAGTTCTCTTCTTCACTGACTTTAGTGTCACTATAATGGTGTTTATTCACGTGCCTTTGCCTTTCCGTTTCCTCTGACCTGGGAGAGGATTGAAATTTGCAGGATTCAGTTCTTCTGAGGAACTTACAGTACTGAAGGGGTTACTCTTACCCGGGTCTGGGCGTTGCAGCTGGTTGGTCCCATGATCTCTGCTGGGCAGCGGCCGGAGTTGGTTTCTGGTGTAAAGTTTCAGTTCGTTTTGCCGCACCGGGGCAAAGTTCACGCTGCCCCGCACGGAGCCGCGGGCCGTGGCCCGGCCCCCGCCGAGCCAGGACGGAGCAGGGCCATGGCCCCAGCCCCGCCAGGCTTCCGCGGTCAGGCCCAGCCAGGCCCGGCCAGGTCCAACCCAGCCCTCGCCGGGCCGAGCGGGCAGCCCTGTTACCTGTCCTAGGGCTGGAAGCAAGAGAGAGTTCCCCCGTCTCCACGGGGTTTATATATGTAAAATATGGAAAGCGCCATTGGTCTAAATGACTGTCTATCAAGTTCAGGTTCAAACCACCACACTGCTATTTTGAAGGAAGTTTCACGGTTTCACCTTTCTGACAGGCAGCCTGTGGCTCTGCCTGCCCTCTCCCATTTTGCTCTTCCCCAAATGCTAGTAAAGCGCTAACAAAGAATCTTCCTCTCCGGTAGTCTTTATTTTTCCCCTCATGTTGCTATTGTGTTGGCAATTGCAGCTGCAAATGTTGTGTTTGACCTTCAGTAAGGGAGCCTGGTGATTTGAATTCATTTCAAGCAGTTTTCTGACAGCAAGCCTTAGCCAAAGCCCTTAAGGTTTCCCCTACAAAAGCCTCATGACAGCTTTGCTTGAGGCTTACAATGGTCAATGCAAGTGGAGGTAGTTTGTAAACTGTAAGTGGCCTTACTAACTTTCTTGCAGTACTGAAATGAAGCCCAGGTCTGTGCTAGGCTCAGTCCCAGGAGCTGAAGCAGGAGCCCCCTTACACTTCTCATCATAGCAAACCAAACTGTGGGGTATGTGTGGTGCTGCCAAGCCTCTCCTGACAGGAGAAAGTGATGGAAGATGGGAATATTTGGAAAAGATGTTAGTTAATCAGGGTTTCAGCCTTTGGCTTATCCATTTATCATGGTCACAGCCCAAAGTACTGTCAGTTTTTCAGGTGAAACCAGACAGTAGCACTGGGGATACACTGCTATGCTTCCTGTGCTTGCTGGTGGTGATAATGCAAGGGGCAGCCTATACCCTGTCCTGCCTTGGGCTGAGGGGCTGCCGCTCTGCTTTGTTCATTCCAGTTCTGCAGCCACAGCATTAGCACAGTTTCAATAGAAGGTCCAGGGGAAAATAAATAGTGCTCAAGATTCATTCCTGGGTCAGGTGCTGGCACTTGGCAGTTTAGCTCTAGGATCTCAAAAGACCACTGGGTGAGATGCTTATTTTCCTACTTCTTGGTAGTTCCCACCAACCTTCCCTTTATTTCTCCTTCAGCTCAGGTGCCCGTAAATACTGATTATGATTGTTAAAATTCTGTCTTAGAATAAATTAACATCTGTGCCTCCTGTCATATTTATTACTCCTCAGAACTGAATACACAACAACTATGAAATATCATTGTGTCCTCAAAAAAATGCACTCATTATGGAAGCCAGGATTTCATTCTTTGCTGCTCAAGTAGGCAGCCACAGCCATGAATCCTGGTTCTGAGATAAATTACAGATAACCTGGAACATGTGGCTGGAGAGGCCTCCTGGGTTTGGTCCTCTGCTGTTGCAGCTGGTGCAGTCCCAGAGTTGCTCTCAGTAGTGCACACTGTCCTAGCAGGATGGCAGCAGTTTGTTACTGGGGGTTTTGTTCGGTTTTTTAGTGTCATATTTTTTTCCTTGCCAATCATAAAGCTATTTCAGACTGTTACAACTCTAATCTGTAAAATCCCTTTCTAATAATTGGCATAAACTTCTAGCTAATCTACACATACTTGTCATGCTCTAAGTGCCTTCATGTGTCAATTTTTCCCTTCTCAGTATTTTCAGTTTTCTTGTCCCAGTTTAGAGACCATCCTCTAAACCATTAATTTTTCTCCCTTCAGAATTTGTTCCATTGTTGGATTTACCAGCTTGCAGTTGCCCAACTTGCTTATTTTTTTTGCTTTTTAAATTCAACATCTGCTATTCTCTATACAGTAGCAATTCCAGCATCAAAAGCTTATTTAAAATGCCCTGAAGCCAAATGAGTGACTTTGGAGGAAGCAGGCTGATCCAGCAGTTTGCAACTAATATGAGGTCAGCATTGGATCCATTTGTCTACTGCATTTTATATATCCTCAGTCTTTTTTTGGGCTCAGTGCAAGTTGTAGCTGTCTTCTAACAGAACTTGTACTCTTTATAGTTTCATTTATTTTACAATGTTCGTAATACAAGAATAGAGTTGGAAGTGAGACATCTCTCTACAACAGAATATTATCATCTGAGAACATACCTCTGTAGTATTTTCAATTTTGAGTTGGAAACTAATTTCCTAGTTTACCTAGTGTGGGAAATTAATGGTAGGGGGTTCTTGGGAAACAACAAAAGGATTGGCATCATGTAGTTTCATTATATAAAGTAATAGGAAAGTTTTCACAGGCAGATGTTCTTCCCTCAGGAAAAAGAAACAGATGAAATATTAAACTTTGGAAGAATTTTGAACAAAAACATTTTGTCTGGAATATTCTTGGTGGGGGGTGGAATTGTCATCTACAGCAGACATTGCTTATGGTCTCTAAGGCTGGAAGGAAGTCAGAGAAAATCAGGGATGAAGATATCAGTTATGGTCAGTAAGAACTATTCTTGTCTTCTTTTGAAATTCAAGCAGGATTTAATATAACCTTTTTAAATCTGTTTGTTTGCCAAGCTGAAACTACTTGACACCGAATTTCTCAGTATGACTGACCAGAAGTAAAGGTCTTTATAATATAATGACATATCGAGAGTTCCTAACTTAATTTTAGTTCAGTTTCTGGATTTAAACCAAACCTGTAAGCATTCCAAATACTTTTCTGAACCAGCCTAAAATCACATTATAATATGATTATTTTTAATAAGCTGAGTTGTTCTCTCTCCTGGGGAGCTTGCAAGAGCCAGGCTCTGTCTGAGCTGTCCTAGAAGTAGGAGCCTGAGTTGTCTCAGCTGTTCTGGGGAGCTGTACTTGCACATGGAGAAGGAATTGAACAAAGCTCAGAGTTTTCCAAAGACCCTTCAGCACACTCAGATGTGGTATGTTGTTTTCACACGAGTAGGTAAGATATAATATGCCCTGTACATGCTAGTTAACCCCTAATGTTTTAAATCCATTAAAAAATAACCTATTATTAAAGAGATTCAGGAGTAGAAGAAGCAGAACATAAAAACTGCACCAAAATGAGAGCCAAGAACAGTTTTGCATAATATAGAGTTATTGTTTTTAATGTTTCCCTTCTGTCCTAACAGTACCAAAGGGGTTCCTGCTGTTTGCTGCTCAGCCAGCAGCACTAGGCCGAGCATTCTCTTCTATTCTAAGGGGGCATGGCTCACACAGCTCCACCTGCTTGATATGTTTTGTCAATAGGCCTAGAATTATTTTAGTGTTAATAGGTGATATTTTACACAATTTTTAAGCAAGTCCATGGAACCCTTCACGGGCTGCCTGGTGACGGTGCTGTTTTTTACTGTGGGTGCAGTTTCTCACAGTGAGCTCCTGACCTTTCAGAAGCATGTCCAGGGAGACCTGTCAAAGATCTGAATGGCCTTCTTCCTCAGCTCTTTCCCCTCATAATTTCCCTTTGTGGATACTACTGTCAAATCCAGTATGACTTTGGAAAAAAACTTTTCCAGCTTTTGTTCTATGACAAGAGAAAATTCTCTTCAGAGAAGATTTGACAGTTGTGAGTTGCTACCTTCTAAGCAACTTGGAAACACCTAACCGTTAACTTATTTTGTTGACAGTGCAGGTATTCTGAATTATGTTTTCAAGAGGCCTAATATCATTTTATATACCTGGAGAACTGCTTTCATGGAAAGACTGCTGTGGAAAAAGATGTAATGTCATTGTTGATATGGGCACCATGCCTGTCACAGAATCTGTGTTCTTTCTCCTCCTTTCAGTAATTCAGAAATAGATGTGGAAGTCTCTAGAGAAGAAGGGCAGTGTGGCTGGCATGTCTCAGAATTGCGTGCACATGATATGCACAATGTACTCATGATTATCATTTCCTAAACATTTGACTTTGTACGGGAAGTTATTTCTATTTAAGCATCTTGCACCCCTCTACTCTGGTTCAGATCTCTGTCAGCTGGCTGACTGGAGCCCAAGGAAACCTCAGAGGTGCTCTAGAAATGTGAAACCAAATGAGTGTCAGATGCAAATCTTTGTTCAATTGACATGAAACAATCCCTCACCGGAATGTTACACATTGACAGGACAAGGGGTAATGGCTGCAGCCTGACAGAGGGCAGAGTTAGATGGGATATTGGGAAGAAATTCTTTACTGTGAGAGTGGGGAGGCCCTGGCACAGGTTGCCCAGAGAAGCTGTGTCCAACTCATCCCTGGAAGTGTCCAAGGCCAGGTTGGATGGGATTTGGAGCAACCTGGGATAGTGGAAGATGTCCCTGCCCATGGCAGGGGTTGGAACCTAAATGATCTTTAAGGTGCCTTCCAACCCAAACCATTCTGTGACTCTGTGCAAATCTGACAAGGCTTTTTAAACTTTACCTTGAGTGATGTAATAGGGTGTCTTGTGATATCTTACTGCCCGAGTTATAGGGTTAAGGTGGGCTACTCCTTTTTTTTCTTTTTTTTTTCTTTTTTTTTTTTTTTTGTAATTCATGTGCTGTCATGCAACTGCAGCAAAAAGTGTTATGTAAAACGGTTGAATTATGAAGCCCAAATTGGATTAAATCTGAGCTTTCTAACAGAAAGTGCAGTTATGGAATCATTTTGTCCTCAGTGGAGTGTCACCCCACACTGTTTTTGTGCTCCCTTTCATCTTGCTTATATGTCCAAAGATAAATTTGATCTGTGTGCTCCATGTGATCATGGCAAAGTAATGGTTCTGCCACCTATAATAACAAATTTGAGACTGCAAATATACTTAATTAACATGATAAAATATTTACCATTCAAGATTTCAAGGAAATTAACCCTGCTTTAGTGCTCTCAAAGAGCATTAACTTTTGTTGTTACAACTAAGTGGAAAAATTGCTTGAGGCATCACATGCTTAGAGACTTGAGGCTAATGGAATAACTTTGGTTTTGTAGTGTTTCTCTAGCTGGTAGAATTAATCTAGAAAAAGCTTTCAAGGAGCACCCTTTGTGTATTGTGGTTCCCTCAGCTTTGGGGGCTTTGGGGCTTGCTTTTTGGGTCAGATGTGTTGTGGGCTTTTTGGGAAAAACTGAAATGTTTTTAGAGTTCTTATAATGTTCTTATAAGCACAGTGGAATTTACTAAAAAAATGCATTCGTTTCTGAGAAAGAAAATATTTACCAGTATACTAGATTGTAGAAGCTTTCAGTGGAGGAAGGAAATGCTTACTGATGCTCTCTGTAGAAAAAATAACCTCTAAGTTAATTTAATTAGGACTGTAGGATTTTGAGCTTATGCATGTGTGTGACAAAATCAGGACCTGTATATGTAAATTTTTATTTCTTTATTTTGGGTGACTGAGTCTGGAACCGACTCTGAGCTTGTGACATAATTAGTACAATAGTGCAAATCAGCCATTTTTGAAAACAGTAATTTACTCCATATGCAGCTTCTCAGCAAGAGCCCTCATTAATCAAAGAAGGCCATGTACATCAAAGTGTTCCTGGCTTGCTACAACAACATCCATCATACAGCTAGTAAATGTGCTGTGGCAGGGTTTGATAAATATAATGCCTTTGATGTGCTGATAATTCTGTGTATTGGCATGCTGCTGCCTGGAAGTCCCTGTGTATGCAGAAAACTCTCAACCAGCCCAAAACAGCAGTTTTCTCTGCTCCAAAACTGTACCTGGGCTCACCCAAACTCTCTCAAAAGCCAGCTGCGCGTGAAGTAGGACTTGAGTGTATTTTCTCTGTTGCTTATGATTCAATGAGACCAATTTTTATAATCTCTTTATTTTTAATCTAGGTTCTCAGATGCTACAAAATACCTTTGTGAATATATTTATGTATAGATGCAACTTTATCTGACAAGAGCTTCTGTTAAAGCACTTGTATTTAACATGGTTTATTCATTCTTTTGTATGAATGTACAGTAGAGATTTAGTGTAAAACTTGTAAGAGATCTGTGATATGAGAAGATAAAGCAAAAAGTGGTAGAGGTTGGAGGGGGCGTGGTCTTATGGTAAAATATCAGAAATAAACTTTGTTAGATGAATTTGGTTTTAGGAGCTCAGTCCTTCAGGCACACAGAATGTGATCCACGTGTTTGTATTAATTCACTGCCCTCCCTGCAGTTTCCCTACTGCCAAAGTGAGTGACTGAAAACTCATCTTCAGCAAATAACAAAAATTATTACATATGAAGATTTATGGCATGTCAGAGAGGGGAACTCCCATTTTTGCCCTGTTTAATGCAAATAGTGTGTTTCAGCACTGAATCCATAAAGAACAGCAGCTGTGCACTGAAAAGCAGTACTGGTGCATTTCAGTTACACTGTTTACTGAATTGTACTTTAATTGATTTACTGAATTATAATTTAAGGAAAGGACAAATTACAAACTGGGAGTTTTTACCCTAACTGTGTTATAGATACAATATGCCGAGTCCTTGTTTCTTTTCCTTCCTCCCAAGCTGCTGAAGCTTGCTTTCAATTGCTGCTCACATTTTTTTTTTCCAGGAGTGGGGCATGAAAGAAAGGCAGGAAAGAGGCTTGGAGAAAAGTCTTTGCCTCCTGGGTGTAGCAGAGCCCCTCAGCATCTGCCACTTCATCCCATGGTTCAGAAGAACCATATGTGGCAGGTTGGGGGTTACAAGACCAGTATAAATGCAGATCTCAAAGCCCTCTTCTCTCACTTTCTTGCCTCTTGGGTCCTACTTTGGCTGCCTGGGCCGGGGAAAGCAGGGGCAGATGTAGCCTGCCAATGCCACACCTGATTTCATTTGCTTGTGAGGTATCTGAAAAGAAAGGGAGGTGGGGGAAGGAGTGCAAGAGTGTTTCAATACACGACCTCAACTGGCTGCTCTTCTGAGACGTTTAACAAACTTTTCCTGGCATCTCCAGGTACTTTGGGCAGAGTTTATCAGTCTCATGGCTCTAGTGGTGACTGGTGGGGAGGAGGGGAAATGAGACCAACTGATAAACAAGTCTTTGTGTTATCAGTGAGCCCTGATCTCTGTGGAGGGTGCTTGGGGGTTCCTACAGTGGGAGAACTGGAGAGCAGGAGAGAACTCTCTCACTCTATGGTCACGTCGTAGTGAGGGGAGAGAAATCCCAAACAAAGCCTTGTGCTCTCCTTATTCTCATGTTTGGTTCAGCAGGTGCAGCCCTCCTGTGGAAGGGTGAGGCCGTGGAGCACCCAGGATCTTCCCAATGCATCTCAATTACTGAGCCAGCTGTGCTGACCAACTGCAGGCTCTGCCATTCTTCACATTTGGGGAGCGTTCAATCATCCTCTAACTGTGTCATTTGTTATCTCTGAGAGCTTGCAGTAGGGAAGTATGGAAGGACCTGGAGAAAGAGCGCATGTGGTACATAAGTACCCAGAAAACGTTGAGTAGTCTGCTTCTTCTGTGATTGCATTGTTTCATTCTGTTTTTCTTTAAAGTTAAATGACAATTGAGATATATTTGTTTATGTAGCTTCTAGCACAACAATCACTTTCCTAGGAAAATAAGACTTAAAGTGAACAGATATTCTAAAGGAGACTTCTCTGGAACATACTCAAGTTAAACTCCAGGCAAGCCAAAAAATGCATCTTGAGGGAAGCAGATTCACTGGTGCAGAATGATAATCTGGACTAGTTTGTAGCCTGTGAGTTGCTAGCTGAGTGCTTACTGCATGCTTGCTGTGGTTGGAATGTCACTTGCAAGGCACCAATGCTGGTGCTGTGGCTCCTGCATTTTGTAAGGTTGAATATGCATTTTTGATGTGCAAAGTAAGAAAAACTGAGCAATGTGCTGTTTGCATTATTGTTTCTCTGTAAGCTAGCTCTGCAATTAAGGAGATAATTAAACTAATTAAAATAGTCGGAATGAAAGTTCACCGGATTTTTCTCTTGTTTCTCTTTCTTGGTGTGTGGTGATCTTGGATGCTAACTTTGATACTGAACTTTTAATGGCAACTGAGTGAATTCTGAGATAAGTTGGCTTCTCCTGGACAACGTCTATATAGGTAATTGATTAAAAGCATTTATCTTGCACCTCTGCAATATGTAAAAGAAATTAGTCACTATAGTTGTATCCTATGTGCATAGGGTTACCAACACTAAGCGCTGCAGTAATTGGTAGTTTGGATAGAAAAAGGAATGAAATTGTATCTACAAGGTGACTAAAGCCCAGGCCTCCCAGACATGAAAATAGGCTGAATAGTCTCTGCTTCATGTGAACAAGATGAAAGGAACAGGAAGCTTTAGCAGCTCCTAATCATATAATCACAAATGAAATTAAATGTGCTTTATCAGCTCTGTTCTGAAGGCTGAAATGCTGAAGTTTGTTTATGATAACAGAGTAGCTTAAAAACCATCCAAGAAACACCTCTCTTACCTTTTCCCATTCCATCCCCTCCCATATGCTTATAAGTACCTTCTTGAGTGGCATCCTAATTTTGAATAAAACAAAGAAAAGCCAGGTCCTTCTTTCCTTAGGCAGAGTATCCGAAGCTGTAGCTTGGTCTTTTGTCCTTCCAGATAAAGCTACTGGATGACTTAACAATTGCCCTAAAGCCAGTAATATATACATTAAAAAGGTATTGTTTTGAAATTTTTTAACATCTGGAGAAAGCTAGATTGTTCCATTGAAGTGGCTATCTAAACCATGATAAAGGAAAAATGTTCCAGACTACCTTCTCTTTTTTAAAGGAATTCTAAATGCATGGAAATTTAATTTTACTCTGTCAATCATCTAATTTAAACAAGGCCCAAAGTCTTAGATTTTGAAACCCTGAGGAGCCACAAAATTGTAGCCATCTAAATTTTTGATACTGACAGTGCCTCTGCCTTATCCCAGCTCTTTTGGTAACTTCTGATACCAACAGAACAATCTTATAAAAGGCAAGAAAGCAAGTGGATTCCGTTAAGTGAAGGTGTCACATAAACTTGCACATTGTGACTGAGGTTTTCAAAAGTGACAGGTGTTTTGTTTATTCATTATCACATTTACAAATAGATTAATTAGCAAAGATAGCCAAGTATCCATCCTCAGAAGCTAGGTCTCTCAGGATGTGACCTACATCATGAACACAAGAGATGAGTCCTAAATCAGTTGTTTACTTTCAGTAATGCTTGTTTACCTGTCTTACCCTGTTCTGCAATATTCCTGCTAGGGACTGTGCCATTGTTTCTTTAGAGAGCAGGCAAGGTGCATTTCACATGCTGGAAAAGTGGCCTTTATTCTGCCTTTTCCCAGTCTGAAGAGAGACTAAATAGTTTGTGGTGAGGAACCACCCAGCTGTGGGAAACTTTGGGCTTTTCCAGGAAACTTAAGTGTGACAGGGTATGGCCTTACAGTGCTAACCATGTTTCCTGCTATTGCAGTAGCACAGGGTAAAAGATCCACTAAAAATTGTCTTTTATTGGATTTGAGCTTCAGGTATCCTACACATACAGCGATAACAATGGAAAAATGTAACTTGAATTTGTATCTCAATGTGGAGAAGATGGTTGTTGTTCTTTACTAATTTTAAACTGTCAATAGTGATTCCCTGAACTTGAAACAAAGAAACTGCTGATCAAAGCTTTTCCTGAGTGACATGGCAACACCCTGATTTTTTAATTTTTTTTTTAAGACAAAGAATATTTTATCATGGTCTGTGTATAACAGAACAGTATCTATTAACATTCATCAGTATATTTAGTCTGGCTGTTCAGTGCCAGGTTCTGGAGATGCCAGACAGTTCCAAAATTCTGCTGTAGGAAGAACATTTATTATTATTATTATTTACCTACTTTATGGGCAGAATGCAAATGATGATACTTGCAAAGAATTGGTTTTTTCTCTTTCTTGGTATGACATTCCCCATCCATGACCTGGCAGACACACATCTTGCCTAAGAGGGTCTGTCAGGAAAATACAAAAAACTTTATCTTGTGAAGTGGGAAGCATTTCTGATTGCAAGGTCCTGGGTAGCATGAACTGCAAATGAAAAATAATTCATCAGAATTATTACTTTGCAGTGATTTATTTCTGGGCCTCAGCACTGCTTCCTTCCTAGATCTGCTCCTGCTGACCTGTGCCACTTGCTCATGTAAACAAAGTCTAAATCCATGAGTTGTGAAGATCTAGGATTACGTTTTATTGGTCCTTTAGTACCTCTGAAATTGAGATAAGGCAAAACTGGGTAGAGTGAAAGTGTTTTATAAACTCTCTTCTTTAGTCCAGATAACATGCACTTGAGCAGGGAGAATTCAGTACTGTTCAGATCTTGCTTGCATCTCTCACAACGTATATTTTACAAGTAGGATGATGTTTTAAAATATAGAGGAAAAATAAATTGTATGAAATGTGCTAGAGGATAATAATCTCAGAAAATATTAAAATACAAAAGTATTTGTCCAACTGTAACTGTTGACTTATTTTGCCGAATTACTTTACACTGCCGTGAATTTACAGAGCAGGAGACTAAAGTTTATGGCTCATTAGCAATAACTGTTGTACACCTACACTGTAATTCCTCAAAATGTATTTTCTCCTTTAGTATTGCATACACTGTGTGGAATGACAGTAATTACAGAAACTAATTGAATGAGATAGTCATAACTCTAAAATTCATCTTACTCATTTCAAAATGGTTTATTTCCTGAAATAAACAATCTTTATGGAGTGAACAGATATAACATCCCTTTAAGTTTATTAAACTCATTAAATATCCTTAAATATGTTGAAAAGTGTATGCTGTGCATTTAATAGAGGGTACAGATAAGTGCAAATGTGACACCCATAAAAATTATAATTCTTAAAATGAAATTTCAGTGAAGCAGTTTGTCTCTAAAGTTTGTCTTTCCACAGCTAGTCAAAAATAGGATAAGTTTTCAGAATTTAATGGCAAAAGTTTGTTGCAAAATGAAATCACTGCTTTCATCCTTGTGGTATCCTCACCCGATGGAAGTTTCAATGATTGCATGGTCGAAACAAATCAGTCTTTCCTCTTTAATGCAGACTTGACCTTCCCAGTGGTTGTGCCTTTAAGTGTGCCCATTGCAAGTTTGGGAGGAAGCTCCAAGTTCTGAAAATGAGAGATGTGGACACATGTGTGAGCACTGGGGTCAGCCGCCTCTCCCTGGTCTCACAGTAGCCCATGGAAATACCCACAGTATGGGGGATGTTTTGAGATTGGAAGGCGGAGGCATCAGCTGGGCTTGGGACAGAGCTGGGGCCTTCTGATCATTCTGTAATTTGGGGAGAAACAGCTTCTGAGCATTTAATTTCATTTTATTGTCACACTGTGGACCCTCTTTCAGCCAAAACACCCAATCCTTCCCATGCCTTACAAGGGGGATGGCTAGAGGTAGAGGTGCCAGGGAACAGGTAAAGATGCAGCACGTCACGACATCAAGGGGAGGAATGGGAAGGAACTCTTGCAGAAGTGGGGTCTGTGGGGCACAGAAAACAGGGCCCTGGGGTCCCTGGTCAAAGACGAGTGAGACAGAGCATTGCTTGACAAGTGCATGGCTGGGGTTGGGTGGGTCCACCTTCACCCTAGAATATATTCAAAAACTTGGTGTTTGAGTGGTTTCTCTACTGAAGAAATTTGGGAGTGTATGAGATAATCCTTTTTTGTTTGTTTGAGTCTTTTTGGTTTGTTTTTTTTTGTTTTGGATTTTCTGTTGTTTGGGGTTTTTTTAATTGCTGAGTGTAGCTTGTTTTTGTTGTTTTAATGGACAGTGATGGGTTATTTGTAGGACTCGGTAATGATTTCAAAAATTCAGGTTTCCAGGAGCTGTTTCCTATATCATTTGAAGATGCTATATATGAATTAAAATTCTTGTTGGTTGATAAGGTGTGGTTTAATGGTAATGAACTACTGTAGAACAGTGTAATGTATGCATTTACACATCAACAGAATATGTAAGCAATGTAAACAGTGTTTGCATATAGTGCACTACTTGTTATTGCTGCTGTAGTGTGCTCAGTGGCCTTTTTAAAACTTTTATTATATTCCAAGGTTTCAGTCTGGTTGCTCTATGCTTACCACAAGAGCACTGTCTCCAGGAAGCTGGAGCCCACATTTAAAACAAAATATAAAAAATTATCTTTATCAGCCGTTTATCTGCTTTGCTCCATTTTGTAGGTTGTTTATCTATTAAAGTAATAATGTGAATTTCCTCGTGGTGGAGAGTCTCTTTAACACAAACTCTTTTACTTATGGAATTGCTTTCCTTGACACTGATGCTGACAGTCGTCATCAACGTTCATCCAGTGTGTCATATAAAATAAGGTGGTAAATGTACCCTTGCATCTGAGAGTGTTACACGTGCAACCATTTTTCTCCACTTTCCTTTCTTTTAGCAGTCACTCTTTCACTGGACTGCAAAAACCTAATTGTAGTATCTTCTGCTCTCCTAAACAAGCTCATTTTTCTCCAACCTAGCCCATCAGAGATGCCATCAATCAATGAGAAACCTGTCACAACGAGATCAGGGTGGCAAAGGGCTCCAGTGTTTAGGTTCTTCACAGGAAATGCTTTAAACCATCTTGTGCTAAAACCTAGATTTTTCTGTTTGCAGTCTTATCAAATGAATCCTAAATTACCTGCTCTGTGTCTTCAACAACAAATTGTAGACAACACAGATAAATGCTAAGAATAGGTCTATATAATACAAGAATAAAATCCAAGACTAAGATGGTATTTCCTCTTATAATTTTGAGTATGGACGATTTCCCTGTCGTATCACAAATGACTATAATGGAATCTAATAACCATTGGAAATTATATTACTCTGCACGCTTCCTGTATCTAAGGGAGACAGAAACTTGAAAGCAAGTGGATGGGTCAAAATAGGGTGACTTTGATTCAAACTCATTGGCTACAAGTATTCATTATAAACAAAATCTGTCAAATCTTTTCACTAATAAGGGTGTAGATCTTATTACAGCCTCAGGACAGTAATAACTTATTCTCTGACATATTATGAGAATTTTATGTGCCTACTCTATAAAGTGCACAGTTTCCATAGCAATTTTGATACTTCTATGATACATGATGTGACAGCATGTACCATTTTTCCTTCTTCCATGATAAATTGTCCCCACCACTCATCCACTAGATTGCTGCTAGAAATCAGAATATCACTTTGATGTCGCTAAAAACTAATATTAATAATTAGGCTTAGATGTTTGCTCTGGCAAGAATAACTTCTTTATTATTATTGCACTGCTTCATTACTTAGGTTAACAATTTTGAAACCATAAATCAAGAATGATAGGGTGAAGTCTAAGAATTAGTTTAGAAAATATTAGAGATAATCCCAGGAGGAAGAGGTCTCATATTAATGTTGAAAATTTTGGGGAGAGGGACAGGTTATTTAAGTCTCTCTGCATTTCTTTATCTCTGAGTAGTATTTACACAAGAGCTATGAAAGAAAGGCATCAAATGGCTCCCTGCCCTTGCTGACTAATGACACTTCACTGTGGATGTAGAGACACAGGGCTGGTGTGTGCTCTGAAGTGCTGCACAACTTCTTTCCCCTTAGATTTGTATGTAAAAATGAATGTCTGGTCACCTCAGCTGGGAAAGGGAAACTCGTGGGCTCAGTGCTCTCTGATTTGCCTCTTTGCCCGCATTCAGAATGGAAAAAGCTGTTGTTTGGGTTCTGCTGCTGGTTGGGACAGTGCAGATAGTGGTGGGATGTTCTAGGTGAGAGTGGAGCATCTTCTTTTTGGCCAAAACCATGCACCAGTTCTCCATGCCTTGCCTTGTGCTTTTCACTTGTCCAAACCTCCCTGGTATTTTGTGGCTTTTCTGGAATGACAGTCATGTGGAGTGCTTGAAATATTGTGTTAGTTTTTTTGGTTGAGTTTTAAACAGATTTTTTAAAATATTTTTTTGTTGTTGTTCTTGCCCTGACGTTCATGAAAACTGGTTTAGTTTCTGGTTTGGGGAAAGCACAAAGCTGGCATGGGGTCACTGAGATCTTGAGAAGGTTAATTCACTTTCCCCCATCTCAATTTACTCATTTGAAAATGTTCTGCTTGCAATTATTCTCCTTGGAAGGGACTCTGTTACTGAAGCTTTTTAGCTGTGAGAAATGAACATTTTTTAAATTTGGGTTTGCTTTGTGTGGTGACTTTAGCTACAGCACTTTTGTAGTTTTATCATTTCCAGCAGAACTGAAAGTCAATTACCAGAGAAGTTCAGGGGATGGATAACCCAAAGGGCATCTGAATCCCAAAATAATATGTAAGACTGCAGGAAGGTACCACGGGTGATCAGGATTCGTGCACCTACCATGTGCAGGGCTCAATTTCTTCTTCTGTACAGCAGATTTTAACACATGTCCAGTGCTGTCCGTGCTAGTACCTGATGGTGTTCTGGATTGATCAATGTTTGCTTGTAATAGATCAACTTAAGGGTAAAATTTGGTTTTGCTTAAAAATCTCATTGTTTGGTGTTATTAAATGAAACAGTATAGAAGGTACATCGATTTACAGGTGTAATATACTGTTGTCAGAGACTTCTATAGGTTTCTGTTAA
This sequence comes from Rhagologus leucostigma, assembly GCA_013397725.1. NCBI lineage: Eukaryota > Metazoa > Chordata > Aves > Passeriformes > Rhagologus > Rhagologus leucostigma. The sequence goes on from VZTD01000675.1 coordinate 63,616, forward strand.
ATATATTTTCAGTGAAGGTTACTCATTCTGCATAAATACGTGGATTAAGTTGTCGGGCACTTTAGATTTATGATGATTTTTATGAGCCAAAAAGTGATGTTTCATAGTGCATGCCAGTAATACTGGTTTACATTGGGTCTTGCATTAAAAATAAAATAGTTGATTCTCTCTCATTTACTGATTCAGCTGTTAATTGTATTGCTTTCACGAAAAAGTCACAAAATATAATCCAATCTTATTCTGATTGGTTTACTTAAGCTCCAGTTTATGAGAAGTGGAACAGGTGGAACTTGTCACTATTATTATTGCTTTTATTATAGTTGCAAATACTGTCTTTATTATTTTTCAGTAGAGTAAATGCTCCTAGCAAAACCAATTTAACATGACCTTGTTATTGCACATTCCTAACTATCTAAACATATTTTGGGGTTTCAACTACTGATATTTTAGTTTCCTGGCAGCCTTAAGAAAGCTGTTGAAAAACTTGGCAATTCTCCATTAAACACAAAAAGAAGGTAAAAATGAGCTTTGAAAAGATAGTTTACATGTAATTTTTGAAAATGTCCCTCAGTTCTTGTTCAGTTATATGTATCTTTTATGGAGATAGTGGGGTGGCATTATAATAGGTATCAACTGTCTGATTCTGCTGACGGTGTGGGTTCAAGATCTTGCTGTTCTTGAAGGCTTTTCCATGAGGACAGGGGCAAGCCTAGAGATGGAGGCCACGGCAAGGACAGTGACAGAGGAATGCAGCTCCTGACCTGGCTCCCATTTATAGACTTGGCATAGGAGAGACAGCCCTTGAACTGGTCTGAGGTGGTGCTGATCCTTCAGAGAAGGTCTTGGAGAATACTGGGAGCAGCTGGAGAGCACAGGAATTTCAGGGAGGAGGGCAGGCATGCAAAACACGTTGCCTGGTTTATTCCCTGGCACAACTTGAAACTCCTGTGAGCTGATAACCAGCTATTTCAATCGATTCATTTGACTTGGTTCTGGCTGGCATCGTAGCAATATAAATCCTGGAAAAAGACCCGGCTTCTGCTTGCTGTTCCTTCATTTATGGATTTTGGTTTTGCTGGGACACTGACCACTATCATTTTCACTAAAATTTAATCTGTCATCTCTTGCTAGCAAAAGCTACATCAAGCTTCATCTTGCCTTGTTTGCATTGTACTCCCTGCCAGCACATGTGCTACTCTGGTGACACATTTGTTCCTCTACACCCTTTGCAAATGCAACTCAAAAGAACAAGAAACTGTCTGACAACAGCTCCCGTTATCTGAGGAAAAACCCACCCAGGCAGACGAAGCAGGGGGAATTTGGCAGAGACACGTTGATGCTAAATGTGAATTCCGAAGCACTGATTTGTTAAATTAGGAGGGCAACGTGTGTGATTGGTGTTGATTTTTACCATTTTTCTTTTTCTGATTTTTGCTGAATCCTTTGACTTCCTGCTCTGTCTGCAGTGCTTGCATCTGCCCCACCACTGTAATAACTGGCCAGTGCACAGAGCTATGTCAACCAGGTGATTATTTATCAGTTATTAGAGGTCTTGTTTATTATTAAACGGAGGCTTAGTGACACAGTTCATCAGGGTTCTTTCCTGTATGTAAAATTCCAGTTTGCCATGGTCTTTCATGTTCAGTCAGGCATTTGGCTTAAGTGGGAAGTTGCTGAAAAGTTTTGAAGGAAAAGTAGTTTGTACAAAAGAAGAGCAATTTCATACAAGTCAAACTGTTTTCTGCATTCATTAGATTCAGATTTGTTTTAATACTGTAATTTCTATCTTCAAAGGGTTAGAAACCCCAGAATTAATTTTGTTTAGAGAACTTTTATGGATTAGATACATCCACTTAATTATCTTGGTAGTCTTCAGTTCTGTGTTACAATGAATTTTATCTGCAGCTGTTATGAAATGACAAATCAGAAGTGACAAGTATTGATCGAATATTTTCAGCAATCAAATTTTTTCAAGCCAAACTGAAATGTGAAAACTGAAATGTTTTTCGGGATCCCAACTCTTTTCAATAAGTTTTTCTATGGAGGAAACTCTAAAGATTGCATTAGGTCTCTTTTTGTTACGATTAATTGCATTTTGACTTTTTTGTAAAGTGAAATCAATACAAATACCTTACAAATCATTATAATATCATTGAGTGTGCTACACATAAACCAAATTATATACATGTAGATCAGGGAACTGCAGAGTAATAACAAACCCAAACAAATAACTGTAAAGTAACAGCCTGGTAGAGATCTCGCATAAACCAGCATGTTTCATTGACAAAGCAATATATTTGGTAGACAAAATAATATGTAACTCTAATGAGGTGTTTAAATTTCAGTCCATGTTTCACCTTGTAGTATTTCTATTTTATGAATGAACAGAACCATTAAATTAAAAATGAAATGAGGTGGTAAATCATTGATTCTGTTGTACGTGAAGTTGTCATATGCCTCTGGATTTTTCTAAAAGGAAAAAAAACCCTTACAAAGCTGTTCTACAAGTGTTGCCTTCTGCTTGGCTATTTAACTAATTTATTTGACTAAAGCCTCAGTCCTTCCTTAAATTCTGCTCTCTTGGTAATTAATGACAAAAAGTTAGGCACTCTCAGCACAGATTAATTCAATAGTCAGGCAGCTCAAAGTGCTGAAGCAGTGTTTGTCTCGTGGCTTTGTTAATGCTGGCACTTGCTGCTATTCCAGAAATCCCATAGTTTGCCGCATAACTGTCTCAACTTTTCCAAGCATTCTGGCTGCTTTAGAACTATCAGATTTTCAATTTTACAGTATTAGGCAGATGTTGACTTGTAATTAGCCCGTCAGTGCATTGCTGCCCTTGCAAAAATCCTGGTTGACTCTGACAGTGTGCATTGCTGTGCAGCACTGGCAGTTTGGCCCCTGTTTGCAGGCTGCTCATCTCCCTGCCAGGGCTGCTTCCCAAACCATCTCATCCCAATAGCCCAGCCTCAGGGCCTCCCTGCAAACTGGGTGCTATGGTACTGAGTTTGTCAGGGCTTTAAGGGCATAGTGGCACAGGTCTGGTGTCAAGAAGTGTCTGTGGCCTTGCTCATCCTGTGTCTATTCAGGAGGAGCAGTAAAACAGAAAATCCACGCAATTCTCTTCATAGTTGTTGTATTGAAACCTTTAAGCCGCATGATTATCAGAATTTCAGGTTAGGCACAGCATGATAGAAGAAAATTCTTAAGGTGCAGGCTCAATGAATGTCTCCGTATCTCTTTCCTCAGATACTTACTGTTAATACTACAGTTTCAGCACTTGAAAGGTAATGTACAGGATCCTGTTACAGCATGTGACACTGACAGGAAAAGGCAGTATAACATCTCTTTGGGTGACTGATATTTTCTCTGGGCAAGTTGCCATAACTCTTTAGGAGTTCCCCTCCAACTTTCAACTCTGTATGTGTTGCTGGAATCCGTATCTTCAAAACATCTCTTAAATCAAATATTCTGTCAAAGAACCAAGAAGTTAAATCAAGAAACACCTACTTCCTCCCTGAAAAGTAATCCTGCTCTTCATCTTTGCAGTGGCCCCAGGTGAAAATCATTGTGAGAAAAGTGTGAGTCCTAACAAGATTCTTACTGCACCTGGCTTAGCTCTCTGTCTTCTAGCTTAGCTCAGAGCTGCTCAGTGGCCTCCAAGAGATCACACAAATCATTCCATCCAGGTAATTGTTCTTTTCCTGCCCTTAGAATAAAGACACAACAGTTCTGTACAATTCTTGCTTTCATGACATTTAAAGACTTTTTTAGGGTCAGCAGCCACGGGAGTGAGAGTATTCTTATGAATTGTGATGGCTCCAAAGTCTCGAACTGGCCCCTATAAGTGAAACTGAAACAAATGCTCCTGTCTGTCCTGGGAAAATTTTTCACGGGCATCAGGTATAAAAACCAAACCCTCTTTCTACCATCCAACTCCAGTAGTCCAGGCCTCTCCAAGTAACTTTTGTGGCTGGGTCAGTCTGTGCAGTAGTACAGCCTGGAGAATGGGAGAATTCACATTTGAAATTGCAACTACCCGATAAATTTCAAATTTCATGGGGAAACTCAGAACTTCAAAGTTTTTTCTTTTTTTTTCCGTAAATCAGCTGAACTAATAGAAGGTATTACTTTCTCTAGGCTTTTGAACACTAAGAGTTGTTCTATCACTGATACATGTAGCTATTGGAAATAGGCTTGATGAAACCTGTGGTAAGGATTTCAATGACTTGATTTTTACATTTGAGGGTGTATGCTTACATTTCAGTTTTCCAAAGGTCACGATGTATTTGTGTTCCCTTTCTCTGAGCATCAAGGCCTGAGTTTTCATATTTAATATTCTGGTTTTGATGTCCAAATTCTCAGGTTCCAAGTTGTGGAAGAGAACTGACTTTGCCTCCTAAAATCAGGTTCTCTTAAGTGCCTACAGCACTCTGGGAAACTTGAGCCTGAAACAATAACTCTTTCCTGATACAGAGTGATCTGTGAGTAAGTTAGCATTGTGTACTTGGTTGTAAAAATGTGTGTTGGGTACATAAGAGTTGGCAAACCTCTGAGGTTTGTGTACATACAGTTGGCCTTAAGTTTTGTAGCACCGCAGCACAGAAATGGCCCATGGCTCTTCTGTGGAAGGAGCTTGACTGTCTCCTGCACCTCCAAGCCTTGCCATTGATGAGATGTGGCCTGGTCTTGCCAAAAGGGGATGCTGAGTTACCCTCTCTTGATAATTTCTCCCACTGGAGGTCACTTAAAGACATTTTTCCTCCACTGGTTGAAAAATGCTTTGTGAGCCTGTGAAGAACCTGAAATGCATAATGAAGAGGTTAGAAAAAAAATAAAATGAGCTTGTTACTATGATGGCTGTTGAAAATTTATGAGACCCACTTTGTACCAGCAAAACAAACCCAGCTGCCTCCTGCCTGTCTACAAGAAAAATGTCCTTTGAAAAAAAAACCCAAACACCAAAACAACCCCAAGAAATTTTACACTGTTTAAGTGCAAAGGTGTGGGAACTTCTCAGCTGGAGCAGCTATTGCATTCTTCATGCTTCAGTCTTCTTTCTTCTCAGCATTAAAGAGTTATTTCTGATTTGGGTCACCTTTTTAAAGAGGCCCATTAAAAAATAAAGCAGAATCGATTCACTCATTTAAAGGAGAGGTGGGGGCTAAGGAGAATAGTTTTGCATTGATTAATGAAATCATAAACCATGTATTCTGTGATCCATTTAAGATCATGCCCAGCAGTAAACTGGAGAGAAGGGCAGTGAGCTTTGACTGGCACTTTATGGTGTCATCTTCAGCTCCTCTGTTTTATTGGTTTGTGTCTTAACACTGTTTTAGACACAAATGCAAGGTGCTGCACTAGAAGAATGCTGTTGGAAATGCAGGATCAGATGGGGGGAAGAAAAAAGAAAAAAAACAAAAACAACCCCAAAAAACAGCCAAACAACAACAACAAAATTCAACTATGAACAGTTTTAATTTAAGTGTCCTAAAACTAGCTTTGTGAGGCACATGGGGTTTTCCGTGTCAATTACCCTTATTCTACCTGACACCCTACACCCAGTTTATTTTCTGGGGCTACTTGCAGTAATGAATTAGAGGAAAGAGAATCAGGATTTGAGCTGTGAAACAGAGTATGTATAATCTGGGTCTTTTTTGATGTTCTTTTTCATTCTGTTCTGCTTATAATGTGACCAAATTTGTCTCTCCAGCTGATGAATCCAATTTCATTAGAAACTCAGTTGTCCAAAACCTGTGTCTCTTTCCCCTCATCTTTGAAGCTTCCTGAATATAATTCATTTACACATTTGACTCTGCATTTCCTCCATTGTCCTTTTTTATCTGTCTGCATTTCGTTCTCCTGCTGAATCCTTGCAGGACCCATTTTTCTCCACAAGGTCTATATCAGTGCAGTGCCACCGGTGCAAGACATTCCAGTGATGTATTGCACCTATACATCTTCAGAGCAACAGGGTTTTGATAAACAGCTTTCTAATACATCATTAGATCATCACTGATGGCACTTTGATGATGTATTATATTAGTACATCATCAGAGCACTGTCATTCCAGTGATGTATTTATAAACAGATGGTGCTGTCATGCAAGAAAGAAGGGAAAGCAGGAGAGAACATTTCACTCTGTTACAGCACAAACTGCGTCCCCACCTCTCATTGAATGAGATTAAAGGCAAAGACCCTGTGAGGGCATAATTGTCTCATTAGGTGTTTGGCTCTAAGTCCATGGACTTCCCTGTGCAGCACCTGGCAAGCAGGCACATAACCCTTCTTGGCCAGGAGCACACAAAGCTCTTTAACACAGATTTTCATGTTCATTTTTACCCAATCATAAAGCCAGGGTTATTTATCATTTTTCATAGTTTCATGCTTGCAGGTGTAATTAAATTTTATTTAATATAGGCATAACTAAAATGGTATTTGTGACATAGGGTGTTGTGCTCAAACACTCGAGTTGGGAGACTCGAGCAGCAGTGGATGCGCTGCTGGACACTCAGTGCTCACTCCAGAGGCTCCCTTCCACTGCTGTAAGGGCAAAGTCTTTTGCATGCCAAAAAAAGAAGGCAAATTATGTTTACTTTAAGAGCTAAAGATCTTGTTCTGTGTAGTATCATAACTGCTAAGATAATTATTGAATTTACAGTCAGTATCAAGCATTTTGAAAGCTAGTTCTGTAGACTGTTAGATCAAGTATTTTGTTATTATTTCCCCTAAATTATTAGGATCATCAACACCTTCATTTGCTGGCTTTGTGCATCTGCTGCTCATGTAATATCTTGCTGAACTGTATTACTTAACTACTCTTGCTGAGGAAGCTTTTTCATGTTTCCTTTTCAGGTGAGGGAACTAAGAAAGACAAAGATCAGGTGAACTGTCCAAATCACACGGACATTTACCCTGGGGCTGCCAGACTCCAAACACTTTTAACCTTGGTCCAACACACAGGTGATGCAGCAGGTAGGTCAGTCTTATTCCATGATTCATTTACAAGGCCATGATTTGGGATGACTGTGGTGAAATATAACCAAAGTTTCTTATCTGATGTTATTGTTGGATGTCTGTTTTGGACTTTTGATTTTTTGTCAGAAGATATCTTTCAAGATTCCTTGTGAGATTAGTCATCAAAATGAAAATTGTGTCCCCACAAAAGATTCACTTGCAAATATAGTATGTGTGTGTATATATGTATATATGAACAATTATCACAAAAACATATTCAAAATATCTATCTGTATTTTAACATGTCAGGAAGTGAAATGAAGTGAGATTTGCTTTCCCAGTTATCTCTTAATCCTGTATCTTCAGACTCGAAACTTATTGTGCCAAGGGACTTTGAGGTCAAACAGATTCATTTTGCACTTACGGAAATTTCCCATGTCGAATTCTCGATGAATTGTAGATGAATGGAGGTGAATTCGTCCCTTCTGAGAAAGGACATTCCACCAAAACTGCACACATGGCAATGGAATACATAGGGAAAAAATGTACATGTTTGCTTCAGCAAAGATTCATCAAAAGGAACATAAGCAAGTATGCTGCCTAATCAAAACCAGAGCCAGCAGTGTGGTATCTGCTAAAACTTCATAAATGTCAGTGTAGGGCTAATTCCCTTCTTTGCATTGTTTGCCTCGAGTAAGTATTGTTCTAATTCTCACATTTCATGTGACTTGTAAAGTCACAGGTTAGAAATAATTACAAGACTGAACTTTGTAATTTAAATACGTGAGACAAAAATTAAGAAATATGAAGATACTGTAATATTATACAGATGGAGAACCGAACACAGAGAAATATAATATTTTCCCTGAGGTCCCTGTGTCTGTAATAGAGATCAGGCTTAGAGATGGGAAGATCTGATATGCAGATCTTCAGTATTTGGTTCTGAGGTGTCTGCTATAATTTCATTTTGCTGCTTGGCACAGACAGTGTAAGCACAATGTGTACATAGAGGGAAGAAAAAAGAAATTAAAAGTGTTCTGCCACTGTACTTAATATGAGAGTCTGACCTGCGAAATGATAAAGCATTGCCAGACCCACAGGCCCTCCTCAAAAATTAGGTTCTTAAACTCAAAAGCTGGGGTAAGCTCGGGCCAAACTGGACCTATGCTGGGAGAGGAGTTCGGACTATTTTATCACATTGCATTGTAACAGCCCTGAAACAGAGTCAGAGAGACGCCAGTAATGCCAAGGACACTTTAGGCTGGGTTAGCAAAGGTGCAGCCAGCAGGTCCAGGGCAGGAGTCCTGCCCTCTGCCAGACCCTCAGGGAGCACATCTCATATGTGGCTCTGGGGACAAGGCAGGCACTGACCCACTGGAGGGGTCCAGCTGAGGGCTACTGAGATATTGGGCAGCTGCAGCACACAGCATGCAAGGGGAGGCCAAAACGTTTCCTCTTCTGAGGAAGATACTGAACTATTTCAGTGTCTCTTCAGGGACAGCTCAATACGCCCAAATATCCCATGGCTTTCCTCCCAAGATGTGCTGTTCTGTGCTGTTTTGGGGATTCAGCCATCACGATGTGAAAGAGGGAAAATAGTGTTCAGTGGAGGTGGTGGATCTCATACTGCAGAGGTGTGCTGGCCAAACAGAAAAAGGGGGAAATATGAAGTGTCATGAAATTCTCTGAAGCTTGGCATTTGAAGAAGGATAATTTTGTTAATTGGAGGTAATGAAAAATACTGCTTGGCAATCACTCTTTAGCAGTATTTTGTACTCGGAGAAGGAATAAAACTGGTGCCAAAACTATTCATATTAAATTATGCAGTCATTAAAATGGAGAGTAGCAGGGTATCCTCATACTCGCAGTACTTTCAAATGTGGGGATGCCAACAACTTCTTTTACCACTGGTGGGCATTGTGCACTGGCAGGGTCTCTCATGTTGAACTCCAGTCCATGAGCCACTGTATGATTATTCAAAGAGTGCAGCAGGGTCTGAATTTTTCTCAGCTCTGCCTGTGTAACACGTTGCAGCAGCCGTGGCATTTCTAAGAGCAGGCAGAGTCATCTGAGTCAGAGTAGCAACCTGATTAGGTGATTTTGATCACACAAACGTTTTTAGCTCAGTAAGGAGTCAGGGGGTGTTGTCTGTAAATCTTCCAAAAGCCAGGCCTAAGAGACTGCGGTGACAGTTATTGTAACAAAGGGGAATAACATGATGTAGTAGAAACAGGCTCCTTTCAGGAGGAAATGGTCTTAATGCCAGCAAAAGGGTCTCACAGGTTGTTCAAGATTTCTTTTGCCCCCAATTACAGACAGTGTGGTTATGTGTTTTAATATACGCATTACTATGTTTAAAACCAACATTTGCTCAGCCAAAATAGAAATTGGTGTTAGATAGGAATTTCAGATTGTTTTTTTTTTTTTAAATTGGAAATAGGGAGATGTTTTCTTAATTAATTAATTCTCGTATTGTATACAACAGGTAGATGAAAAGGCATCTAATATTCCATTCATGCTTAAAAAATTCCCTTTGTTGGTCATCCTTAGGACATAGTCCATCAGCTGTAGTAAAACAGGTAACTGGAAAAAATCAGCTTCAGGGAGATGATGAGTATAGGAGCATAAAGTAGTGCTTGAAATACATATTTTGATCTGAAGACAAAATTTTAAAACAATATAAGGATTTCTTTAAGTGGAAGGAGGAAGTGTTCTCTGGTAGAGAGAAGAGACTAGATCATGTAGTTAAAAGGGAGTAGATCATGGGATACAAACATTTCCCTTTATCTGGCACTTTTAAACTCAGATTTATGATGCTGTGTACAGTTTCGGACCTCCAGTTAAAGATGTTGATAGACTGGATCAAGCTGAGATGGGCCCCAAACAGTCCAGGGGCTGAAAGGGAGAGAAACCAAGGGAAAGAGGCTCCACTGAAAAAAGTTAAAGGTGACTTTACATTTATAGCCCTTCTCTGGAGTTTTCTTCTTGGATAAATCAGTCATAATCCACTTCAAAAAATATTCTCTCCAAATGCTACATTGATTGATATGACCTAACATTTTCTCCTCATTTGAAATGTGAAGCCTCCCTTTTTGAAACTGTGAGATTTAAATGCAAAAGACCAAAAGTTTTTGGTGTGTGGGCAATAGGGAAATATCTCCAAAATGGATATCTGAGGTCAAATGTGAAAAGATTGAAAAGATATTTCCATCTCAAGTATGCAGAAAAGAATTCTTGGCTATTTGGAACCAATACTAGTTACGAGTAAAATGAAAGAATTTGTTATTCTCAGCTTTGTCTCATTTGGGTTTTACCCAACATAAAATAAAACTTGATTCCTTAAGCTTTCAGCAATTATTTTTCTATATTGATCCAGGCCAATGAAATAAATTCTTTTCTGGTCTTTTATTTTAAAAGCAAAATAAAAGTGTTGGAGGCCTTAAGTACGTTTTCAGATATTAAATAACATTTATATCAATGTAAGAATAAAGGAATAGATCTGAAATGCTGGTCAGCCAGCTGTGTGTGTTGAAATTATTAGTGCAAATGGAAATCATGCAGTTTGTTACTGGAAATGGGACAGACAAAGGGAAATCATGCTTTCTGTCAGGAATGTGAAATGAGATTGATACTAGGTAGTATTCCATTATTTCAAGATGCCAACAGTTTTGACAGTCCAATTGCAATTACTGGAGATAGTGGCTCAGCAAATTGAGAAGGAAATTAGGTTTGATCGCATGAGAGAGTGCCATAAAGAGCCCTCCCTCCTCCTTTTCAAAGGTATGCAGATTCACCAGTGAGCTTTTTCCTCAACAAAAGGCAGGGAGGGGGAGTAAAAAAAAACCAAAATCATAAATCAGAATTCTCAGGCATTATGGAAATTGAGGCAAGTTCATCCCCTCCCCACAAATAATGTCGACAAACTCTTTCATTAACCTGTCCTGCTGTTTTATGCCATGTCTAATTTTCATCTAGGGCCAGGTTCAGGCTTGCTCCTTGTGTCTTGCCAACACGCTCTGTCAAACTGCAACACAGAAGTTTTAGTTCTACTGGAGAAACCATCATCTTGATGAATCTCTTTCCCTTTTTGATATCTGAGGGGTTCATACAGTTCCTATAAAGTTCTCTACAGTTAACTGGAAAATTTCTTTTTCAGGAATTTCTTTGGGGGAGATGGGAAGTTTGATTCCATGGCTGAATCAGAGCAAATAAAGATGACATACGTGGCGAGATTCATTAGGCAATTCCAAGTATTCAGGAATCTAACTGAGCCTAGTTCTTTGCACTAGGTCTGCACAACTTCTGTAAAGAATAAAAGGAATCATCTTGACATTTCCCATGTCATATTTTAAAGGATATTTTAATTGTTTTGATACTGGCATTGGTAAAAATAAAATGTGAAGATAGAATCCTATGTTTGACATGAAGAGTGGGAAACACCCTGTAAGCCAAGTATCAAAGCTGAAGCAGATGCCATTTTTTTCTGGCCCAGCTGAATTTAACACTCATTGCTATGTAGTTAGGGAGGTGTTATGATCCAATTGTTATTATTATTAAGGTTCTTTAGAAATTCCTCTGCCCAAATTAAGGTGCAAATGAGACCACATGTCAGTGACAATAATATGGGTTTTATTGATGGTAGATATGTGAGAGAGAGAGAGAACGGAGTAGAAAATAGGTGGGGGGGACAAAAAGAGTGACAGGGACAGAATAAGGAAAATATCACCACTCCATGGATCCCGACGATGTCTCACTGATCCTCTCCAGCTGGTCTTCTTGGTGGTGAAAGCACCCCCGAAAAACATAGGCTCCCATGGGTATAGATGCTCAGGCTAGGCAGGCATGTCCAGGCATGTCCCCCTGGAGGGGGGGGGCAGTCTCTGGGTCACTGTTAAGTCCTGTGGGGCAAAGCCTCTCACGTGGATGTGCCCTGTGGGGTTGGGGGTTCCACAGCTGGGCCGCTTTGTGTAATTGGAGGATGGGTGTTTATTGCCTCTCACCAGAGGTTATGCCATGCACCCAAAACCCTCCTCCTCCCCCCCTCGGTTGGGGGGAATCTGTGTAAACCTGGCTTCTGTGAGCTGTGCTCTCCCCCCCACCCCAAACTCAGCTGGGATGGCAGCTGGAGGCTTTGGCCTATTGTGGATGCATACCTTTCCCTCGGCCTGAGATGACTGAACAATGGGTTTCCTTTAATCTAATCAGCAGTTCAATTTACAGTCCAAAGTGCTTCAAGGAGGTTTCTGTGGCTGTAGCTTCTTTAAAACTTTTATCAATGCTTGAGGCATAAACTATTTTTAGTCTCTCACAGGAGTTAATTTTCTCAGACTCGCAAAAGTCTACCATACTGCCAACCAAAATAATAATCATTCACTTGTCCAAAGAGAGAAAAATACAGTATTAGAAGCATAAAAGCACATTGTTGCATAGTTGTATTTGAACTGCTGCTATTGTGGTTCTGTAATTCATAATTTTCTGGACAGTTTCTATGCACACAGGTTTTTGTGTGGTCTTTTAAAATCTGGATTTAATGTTCTTTTGAGCATAAGTGTTGATGGTCAACATCTACTGTGTCTGTGAGCTTAGATGTATATGATTAGAAAACAGTTTTGTGACTTTATTTCAAGCCAGGATTTATACATGGGGTTTGATTTCTTTCATAAGTGAGCAGAGGATCCAAACCACGTAGAACTGTTTGAATTCCCCTGCGTCAGATCACTGGTGTACCCTGTGCAGTCCCCAAAATTTCCTGGAATGGGGTGAACCTCCCCTGAGAGTCAGGTTTATAATGGCCAAATTTCATCTCATTTTGCTTTTACCATGCACTGTTAATTATGGCTTCACAAGCACAGCCTTTCCTCAGTGTGACAGAAGATTTTAGAAGCTTATGCAGTTCAACAGCCATGCAGCAATTAGCAGATACTGCAGTTTAAGAGAATAATATTTATTAGCTTGGGAAAAGTACAGTGACTATAATCCAAGTAATTGTTACAGGAAACAGGGAAAGCCTCAGTGGTGAGGAGCTCCTATGTCCCTGCCATCAAAGACCTGGGCCTCATTAGCTTAGGGCAAATTTGTTTTCCAAAATATTCTTCCTGAGAAATGAAAAAAAAACCAAAACAACGAACAACAAAAAACCTCAGAAAAAACCAACAACAACAACCGAACTAAACAACACCAAAAAAGCCACTGCTGTGGGCTTCTCCCCAAGGTGGAAGCAGCAGAAACAGCAGATGGGCCTTAGGCTATAAAGAGAAATGGAGCAGCCACCTGCAGTAATGTTGTTTGGTGAATGCAGCACAGTGCAGTGCTGAACCCAGGGCAGCTTATCTCTTCTCTAACATCCTGTGCATTCTTGGAAATGTGGGCCTCTGATCACTTTCCAGTGCTGCAAGAATAACTGTCTAAGGAAAGAAGAGGGCTTGAAATGCCATAGGTGTAATAGAAAGGTTGTAATTACCACAGAATGCTGTGTGGTCATGCAAGATGTGAAAGTCTGAGGTGGCTTTGCTGTAGCACTCCTCCAGGGACCATTGTTCTTTAGGAATATTCTAATTCATTGCACTATTGGCATCAACTAAACCCTCCTGTCACCTTGGTGGTGGTGGTACCTTGCAGGTACTTGAAAACAGAGAATTGTGTGCAATTTTTGTATCAAGAGTTTTTTGGGATAACTCTGCAGTCAGTGCCCTGTTTTGTTCTTCTGATCGCATATTTTTCTCTGCAAGGAGTTAAACTTTGATTTCTGAGGTTGCACCTGCTGTGACTGGAGGTGGAAACAGAAATTTCCTGAAATTTTCACTGCAACAGTGAAAGCAGGTAGTGCAGTTCCCCGAATGGATGTAGCAACAGCAGGGTTTCATCAAACCAAGGCTGAGAGAGGGCTTTATTAGTCTTGGGGGGGAATTATGCTCAGAAGAGGGATTGTACAGTGTGCTCTCACACTCTGAGTCTATATCACTACAGAAGGTCCTTCCTTGGTCACTGAAATTAAGTTAATTCCTTAAAGATACCAAAAAGTGGGGTAATTGACCAACACAATAATAACATGAAGAAATAATTCTGGAACATGTGATGTAAAGTACTGTTAAAGTTATAATCAAATAAAGACGTGGGAAGCACGTTCTTCCCAATACCCTAGGTACTCTGGGTTTTTACAAATGTGACTTAGCCTGTCTTGCCAAGATATAATGTTCTGTCCAAAGACTTGTGTAGTAGTTGGAGTATCAACCAAAAATTGCTGTAATTTCTGGTTCCAGCACAATCTGAAAACTGCAGGGGATGATCCATTACACGTATGTATATAAAGGCACAGCTCTTGATGCTGTGTCAGGCTAACATCTGCTTGTTGACCTTTATTGACTTCTCTGTGTCAGGGAGTTCCCTTTATAACCTTTTTCCATTTATCTGCCTGTCCACCGCAGTGCTTGTTCTGAAGGATCAAGGGAGGGAGGATTAAATACCTCCAAACAGCCACAGATAATCAGAATAGAGGTGATAAAACAGAGGTAGATTTTCACTAGTTTTAGGTCAAGGATGAGAGACTCACAAGTGTGTATTTTTGGTTTTTTAATTTGTTAATGTGAGGTCTAATCTCTTCAAAGTAAATGATGACAATCTTCCTAGGTAAGATTTTTGCACATCAGTGGGAGGTTTGATTTAATGACCTTAAAAGGTCCCTTTTGGAGATGCTTCAGGCATATCTGACAATCTGCTCTAAAAATGGCCAAATGAGTGATTTTACTTGTTGCAGTTTGTGAAGTCCTGCAGTGGTATGGCATGCCACAGCCTTCTCAGAGAGCGCAGTGAGGCTTGCTCGGGGAGAGCGGCTGTTCCGCTTCCCGTGCCCCTCCCAGGCTGCCCCTCGCTTGCTCCGGAAAGCTGAAGCCTCGCAACATGGTGACAATAAAGGAGGTGAGAATGCTCTCCGCATGGTGGCTGCAGAAGATCTTTTATTTCATGGTGGCTCCCAGAAGCCCAGATCCAGCACATGTGCTCACTCCCAAAGGTAGAGAGCCAGCACACGGCATGGTTCCCCCAGGCAGAGACCGGTGCCCCAAGGCAGAGTAGACAGAGAGAGAGTGTCACATGGCATGCAGGGTCCTTTATCTGGGGCAGGGGGGGCAGGGGGAGCACATGGACCAATGGTCACAGGGCATAGGGGTGGCACATGGGCGGAGTTGGGGTAACAGAATCAATGGGAGAAACCCGAGGGAGTGGTTAGGGCTGGGGCAGGGAAGGGGGGACCCAGGTGGAAAGGTAAACACAGGGGAGGGGAAAAATACAACACTACATTTACTGTCAACATAGTACACCTGTAGGTTTCTACAACATGCAGAAGGAATAAGTTTATTTTAGACTAGGAGGATTTATCAATTATCTTGAGAAAAATATTGCTGACAGATAGTGGTATGTATTTTTACATCACAGTCCTACCAAATGTTTGGGTTCACTGGAGAAGCTGAAACATACAGGGGTTTTTTTCCACAAATAGTTTCAAATGTCACATTTATTTTTTTTCGTAGTATCTTAGCCTTACATTGCTAGTAAAAAATGGGAACACAAGTGACCAAATTGGCAATTTTTTAAAAAAAAAAAAAAAAATCAGAATGTTCAGGACTTAGTACTATCTCTTTACAAGACAGAAACAATTTCTTTTCTGGAGAAAAAAAAATCATTGGTACATAAATCGCAACTGTTTCTGAACATAAAGCCAAAAGGCATTTTAGAAGCAAGCCATAGGTGCCACCTATACATGTAAATTTGAGAGAAGGAGATTATTTGCAACAGGTGATTAAGAGACACTAGAGTTTATATTCAGAATATCACAAGTTATTTTTTCTTTTCAGAATTGCTTAGTACCCATGTTTAAACCAGCCAAAATTACAATTTTGGGAGCTACAGGTAAGTCAGCTCCACTTTGGTCTTTCTGGTACACATGAAAGAAATGATTATGAGTGGGAGCAGCCATGTGAATTTACCAGGTAAAGCATTCCTGGCCACCCTGATTGATTTCTGTGAAAAATTACTGCATTATGGATGAGGGGAGAGCAGAGATCATTTGTCTTGACATCAACAAGGCATTTGACACTGCTTTTCATGGTAGTCTCTTATCCAAGTCAGGATCTTGCAGTCTGGATGGGTGGACAACCAGAGGGGTAAAAACTGTTTATGTGGCCATGGTCACAGGGTAGAGGTCAGGGATCATGCTCTGTCTGGAGCTGCTCACAAGGGGAGCACTGCAGGGTGTGTGTGTAAAACCGTCTTGTTTAACATCTGTATTAGCAGTGTTACACGTGAGGGATTGCTCACATCAGCTTCACAGGGGACATGAAACTGGAGGGAGCAGTTAATAGAGCAAAGGCAGAGTGGCCATCCTGAGAGACCTGGACAGGCTGGAGGAGTGAGCTGACCCAAACCTCCCAAAATCCAGCAGGGAAAAAGCTCAGCCCTTGCACGTGTTGAGGAAGAAGCCCTAAGAAAAACACAGCATGAAGAGCAGCAGGAAAGGGTCAGGATGCCTTGGTGGCCCCAAGCTGAGCAGAAGACAGCAGTGTCTGGGCAGCCAGGAGGGCTGACAGTACCATAGACTGGGTTATGGCCAGGAGATCAAGAGAGAAGAGATTATTCCCCTCTACTTACAGCAGTCATTAGGCTGTGTCTGTAACACTGCATCTGCATTTAGGACCCACAACACAGGCCCTGATAAACTGGGGGAGTTCAGCGAACAGCTCCCCACATGGGCTCCTTAAATTATTTCAGAGCAGGTTTCTATCTAAAAATTAGAATACCAGTTGCAATAGAAATTTTATGCTAAACTCCCCAATACTTTTCATTTAAAATCTGTTTTCTTTCCTTTATTTACAGATTATTAAAAACTAGAGTTCCCTCATTTTCTCAGGTGGTCTTTTTAGGGAAAAATTATATAAGTTCTCCCAAAACACCCAGGCCATGAAAAGAAATAAATATTGATTTATTATGAAACGAAATGAACTGCAATGTACAGGTGTTATACAGGGAGAAGAAAACTGTGATTCCTCAGCATTCCGATTGGCTACTGATGATGTAAAGGTGCATTATTAAGTGATAATTGTTTTATTACAGTGTTTACAAGCAGACAAATGGTTTGTGAATCGATGCACAGGGAGGCTGCAAAACAAGTTGCTTATTGATTCACAAGCTGTTTGTATCAAAGTTTGCTGCTCAGAAGAGAAAACAAAACCAATGTACTCCAGGGCGTGTTCATAAGGATAATAGTCTTGGAAGGATGGAGTCTGAATTTACTTTCAAAATTGGCTAAACTCTGAAATATACTTTTCTCTTTAAAATATTGAGTGGAATCACACCTCCTGAGCCATGCAAAGTAATTCATAGCACACCTTTCTCTGCCATTGCCTTTCATCAGCCAGCAGGTTGTGAGGTTCAGTAAACTCATTCGTATTTCCTCAGTTCCTTAAGTCATCTCAGAAGGGTACTTTGTCATTAGTTCTACAATTTGTTAAAGTTACAAATACTTTGCTAAAAATACCTGCCTTTTTGGAGATTGAAGTCCTTTAAATGTTGGTGAAACCAGATCAGTAGATATATTTCCATTCTTCCAAATGGTGGAATATTAAAGAGAATAAAATTGTTGGCCTACATGAACACAGAGTGCTGGATCAGCCCTTCTGTCTCACACACAACTTTCACTAATTGCAGGAGCTCTGTGCTGGAATATTTACCAGTGTAACGTATCACTGAGTTTCTGATTTTGCAGATCAGTGTCTTTAAGAATTCATATCTGTAGACAAGTTACTGAAGCTTAATCAATCGCTATCCATCTGCTGAACAGACAAAACCCCATTTACAAGGCACTGCAATTTAGCTTATGTGTTGGAAAACCTTAGGAAGGAGCTTTAGCAACGTCAGTTTAACTTGCAACTAAGATTAAAATATGCAACACAGAAATAGATATTGAGCTTAAGCAGGGCACTGTAGTGAATCACCTTAACTCAGCAAAATATTTGACTCTTCACGGCTTAATAACACACTAAAAAATCCAAAATACCTCTTCTCTCTAAAGTCACGTCACATTCTACATTGAAGAGAAAGTTTCTGTAAAACTAAGCCACCTGAAAGAGGAAAAGAGTTGAATGACATTTTGAACCTGAGCAATTCTGGTAGAATGAAAGTATTTTTTATTCAAGGCTAAGGACTGGTTGTGTTCCTTTGATGTCTGTGTTTTTCCTTTCATAAGAGCTGCTCACACATTTAAGGGCCTTCACAAAGAGATGCTTTTGCTCAACAGCTTGATCTTTTGCATGCACTGTTTAGGGACTATTAGAAGAAAATGGCTTTATTGAAATGTCACATTCTGTTTCCCTTAGAGGTGCTTTTAATCTAAGCAGTTTCAAGGAAAGCATTAGCAGATGAAAAACAATTTTTTAACACAAAGGGCTAAGTGTGTCGGATTTGATTGTACCTAAATACAAGGTGGGACTGGATAAGATGCAGATATTCTCACAAATAATGTGTTCCATAAACAATACAGGCAGGATTTGAATGACATCATCATATACTGATCAGTTTCTCCTGGAAACTCCTCATTCCAATCAGCAGGAATTTTAGGAAGCTTAAACAGACAAAATAAAACTGCAAATTTCAGTATGAGATGATAACTTGTGGTTTTTGCATCCTGATACATGTACATGGAGTCCAGAGCAGGAATAATTTTACGCTAGAGTCTTTTAATTATTCATGTGCAGAAACATTTTTGGGATTAAACTGTTGCTTGCATTCTTATAGTGTCTATATTGGTTTGGGGTTTTTTGCACAGTCAAACCTCGTAGAATTATTCCAACTTTTTACTTCCTCATGAAAAATCAAATGTTATGTATTTCTTCATTTTGGTTTACTTTACTGCAGCATTTTATTTACTTTTATTTACTTTATTTACATTTTATTTACTTATTTATTTATTTACTCATTGGTTTTATTTACATCTCCATGAGCAGTACCACAACAGTATTAAATACTTTTTTTATATGTTTAGACCAATTTACTGAAAAAATAACCCAGTTAAGGGAACTTTTCTAGCAATCTAAGAAATCTTAAATTTTAGCTCATAAATACAGTCATCCAATAAGTCTTAAAAAAATTACTATTTTCATAGAACAAAGGGAGTAATAGTGAACTGTATTGGGCAAGGAGCTATGCGATTAAACATTTTGTCTTAGAAAGGAGGAGGGGCGGAATTTTCCAATGTTACATCTTTTGTAAGAGTAGTCACAATCAGATTTCCTCCTCTCTGTTGTCCATCTACTCAAATCCAGTATTCCCTCCGTGACATAACACACAGCCTGCCTCTTCTTCTTCTCCGTTGAATTTCAGAAGTGTTGGAAGTCTTGACTGTGGCAGTAGAGCTTCTCCTCGTCTCCCCTGGTGCTTTTTTGTCTCTTCCTGCTGTGCTGATTTAGAATCTCTCTTGGAGAAGACAATTAACAACACCTCGAGCAAGGCCTGAGCATTTACTTAAATTTAACCCCCTTGTATATTTTTAGAATGATAATTGAGCTTGGCATGTTGACAGTTGTTTCCCTAATCCAAAATTTGTGTTTTTCCAGTCTTAAGTCAGGTCTAGCTGATACTTGTCCTGTATCTTTAAATCAGCTTCATTTCCTCATCTCTGTTTCTGGAACTCACAAATGTGTCTACTCTGTGGCCAGGGCAGACTGGACATTTTTGTCCCCAGTAGCAGTGATGTTTCATGAATGTCTCCCACCCTTTGTAAGTGGATTACTGCCTAAACTTGGCTTAGGCTGCCCTCTGCCCACAGTCCCACACATGGAGTTCCTGTGGAGAACAGCTGTTCCAACTGTGTCAGCCTCCAGCACCTGGTCCCAGGATGACAGATGTAGCTCTGTGGAGCTCTGCTCACAGGCAGGAAGGCCCATTTTGGATCTGAGCAAGGGGTGTGTGCTGGAATCTGCTTGCTGAAAAGAAGCGCTTGAGGGAACGTGGATCTGTACATTTTAATTGCAATCACAGGTATCTCTCAGGTTTGCAGTCATAGGCATGGGACCAGGGTGAGTCACAAGGTGTCAACTAATAAAGCTTTTTTATAGAATCTCAAAGTGACACAATGGTTGAGGTTGGTAGGAACGTCTGGAAACCCTCGAGTCCAACCCTCCTGCTCAAAGCAGGGTCAGACAGGGTGGGTTGTGTAGGGCAGTGTCCAAATGAGTGTTGAATAGCTTCAGGAATGAAAAAACTCACACCTGTCTGGGCAACATGTTCCAGTGTTCAGTCACCCCTGAGAAAAAAAGCTCCTTGTGATGTTTAAATAGGTTATCTTGTAATTTGGTTCGTGCTTGCCATCTCTTGCTCTTGCACTCAGCAGCAGCGAGTTCCATCTGGCTTAGTCTCTGCTGCATGTGAATGAGTTGGCAGTGACAGTACAAGGGGGTATTGATTATTTATCATTAAAGCCAGCAAAAGGACAGGTCTTCAAGCTGATAAATAGGCAGAGGCCAACTAAAGTAGTGCAAAATAAACATTGAAATGAAAGGTACAGGACTTTCTGGCACTTGAGTTCTTCATGGCAAAGATAAGCTCAGGAATGGAAAACAGATCCCATTATGTGGCTATGTCCTTAATGAATTGTTTGACCAGATGTGAAGATTTGATTTACAAACCTCTATGACCCCAGGAGGTATGGTTAGAAAGCCAATTCTTTTTGTTAAATAAAACGCTTTGCTACCAGACTAACCCGCAAACTTGTAAAAATGGTTTGCCATGCTGCTTTCTTCATCCACTTGTGGACTGTGTTCTCTGAAGTATAATCTTGCAGAAATTTTTTTATGAGACTTTTCTTCCTTAAGACATGACCAAAGCTCCTCTGCTGTTCCCATCAGTAGTATGTACATCACTTGTACCCAGCTTTTGAAGCATCATCTCATTAATCCTCCCACCTTCAAGAACTTGAGGAGAAGCTGCTAACAGCATGATGTCTCTAAAGCCCCCAGTTGACACCAGTTCCGATGTTTGTAAAGTGATTGACATGAATTCATGGGTGCATTTTAAAATCCCAGCAATTTTATGACTTGCAGTATTCTTTATTCTTCCCTCTACAACAGGCTTCTGTAATATGAATAAGAATCACAGGATTCCAAGAAAGGGTCAGTAGAAATATTTTGTTGAAACTTGATTTATAATACTAGGAATTTAATTCTTTTATCAAAATAAAGATCAAATCAGGAAGGACTGAAATTTATGGAAGATGAGTTATTGTCAGATTTAATCAGGAAAAATCATTAATCAGAATCTTCCAGGTGTTTTCTACCCTGGCACAAACTGCACATGAAACAGAGAATAATGACATCTTATGTGATTTTTGGGTGGAAATTAGTGTCTGTAATTTTTCTTTTTGTTTACTTCATGTTTTGGACTGATCTCAACACATTTCATAGTCTAACATTGTCCCTGTTTCTAATCACCTCTTGAAGTGATGGCAGTAGCACTTGGCTTGAATCATTTGATGCTCCACTATATCACATGGTATTCGGAGATGCAGGCATTCGGAAATGCATCCATTACATTAATACATTGTTGTTTATTTCTAAATCATTAAGCATAATGTGATTTTTATGTAGGTTTACAGATATATCAGTAAGTTGTAATGACTTTTATCTCGTTTGACTGTATGCTTGGGAAGCTTTTGGGGGGCATCAAGCTTTTATAGCCATGATGAACTTATATTTTTAGCAGATGAGAAAACCAGGCGGAATTCCTGAGACCTGACTATCAAAAATAAATGTTTCATGAAAACTCTTGGGAAAACAGTCGAACACTAAGAATATATAACTAGGCTCAATGATTAATCTCACTTGACAAATTTTTGTGGTCATATTTGATATTCATTCCTTTCTTTTTCAGATTTTTTTAGTGCTCTGTTTCAGCTTCTAAAGATTAATTTGCAGTTTCCATAATTCTTAACATTTCATGTAGTCTAAATGGCAGATTAGATCCAAAGTGACAGAGAATTCTCCTCTGTGTCCGTGTGGTTTTCATTATGAAATCAGCCCAACTGTGACTCAGTTATATTTCCTTCACACATTATTCTCGAACATGCAGTGATATGTTGGGCTGGTCCAACTCAGTGTGTTGTCTGAAATTGCTGTTGACTGAGGCATCGTATACAGGTATGCCAAAGAGCTGCCTGGATAAACTGGATACTTTTAACGCAGTAATTCTACATTTACCTTTCTTCAATTCCCTGTATTCTCTTTCTCTCCAATGCCACACTTGGAAGTTCTTTCTCTGCTCACCTCATACAAAATCTGTAGCAAGTATTAATTATTCTAAGCATAGTAATTATTGTTTTTATCTTAGGAGTTCAAGCACTTCCTTTGTAGTAACCTCCCAAAAAGTGCAAACTTGATACGAAATTCTTGAGAACACCAAAGAGCAGCACAGTGTCTCAGTTTCTTTGATCAGACCCTACTTCCTTTCCTTCCTTTCAAAGTACTGTAGCACTAATTTTCCAGATTAATCTTTGAATAAACAATATCATAATAATGACTTAAAAGTTGCATATGGTTTGTAAGTAAAAATAGGAATATCTGTAATAACCTCTGAGCAGGGTCTCAAAAATGGAGTGATATTTGATGCTGAATTGAAGGAGACAAAAACCTCTCTGTAAGTAGCTGTACCTATCTCCATACATATATAGGTGTGTGTACACATGCATTTTGTCCTCCCAGCAGGGCCACTGAGGTGAGGTCCCCTTGAAGCCCATTTGTATTTCCAGACTTGCCAGTCTCTCTTGCATGCTTAGCAAGCTGTGAGCTGCATCCACTGCAGCAGGCTCTTGCCCAGAGAATTGCACCGATCTCAGCAGCAGCAGCAGCAGAACACAGTATTTTAATAGTGTGCCCTGTGACTGGGAAGGAGAGAGAAGCCATGGCTGAAATGCATTTTCAGGGGCTCTTTCATCACCTCTATGGGACAAATGTCAATTCAAGCCCTTTTTATGCCTGCTGGAAATCTGGCCTCTGATTATACTGCTTGCCCAAATGCTTTTACAAAATGGGTAATATTTCTGATTTTCTGATTTAAATGAAAATTTCCTTTCCCTGCAGTTTTTATTGTAAGCAGAATGCAGTGTACTTGGAGCAGTGCTACACAGAGGGCCCTCCCCCACCAGTGTTTTATGCATGCTGATGCCTTGCACAAGGCAGAAACAAGTAACTTAAACAATACAATAAATTTTACTGAGACTTAGATACAGGTCTTTTCTGGCTTGTCTATAAAGTGAAAAATATGGAATGATTTGCTTTCCCTTTAAGGAGGTTATTAGCCTGCTTGTATCTACCAGAGGAATAGAGGTGCACACAGTCTCCCATTATTCACCAGGTTTTTAATCTTGATCCCTGGCTTCTGCGATAAGTTATTGCTGGGGACTGGAATTGCTTGGGGAGTGATGCAGGTGCCTGAGGGCCAGCAAGTGGCTCTGTTATGAGAACTGGCTCTAATGATTAATGGTAGGATTCAGTGCACTACTGCTGACTTCACTGGGAAATACAACATTGTTAATTTTATCATTATAAACTCCCAGCACTGCAAGAGAATGTGTCTGCCTGCAGGATGGTGAATTTGATAAGAAGGCTTTTCTGATAAGATATCTCACTCCCAGGGAAAAGCATTCATGTTTAATCAGGGAGTATTTAACTTGCAATCCAAATGTTACCAAGTAATATGTACAGGTCATTTTAAATTTGTGCTCTACAGTTCAGGTCACAACATTATAAATGAGTTTGTATACACACTGAAGAAAGAATCAATATTGCACTGCTCTTTAAAAAGACTGTCATAAGCCAGAGAAACGAAATATTTTTTCACTTGAAAATGAGACAGACATTTATTGACTAGTAGTACTACAGACAGATAAATACATGCAGAGAGCCCAGGAACTATCCTGTATAATACTCTGCAGCTTCCAGCTTTGCTGGTGGCAGTGTCTGTGATTTCAAAGCAAACCACTGAGGACAAGAGAGATTGCATCCTCTCCCTATTAATTGTATCAAACAGGTTGTAGGACTAACATGCAGTGTTGGGCTATGACAAGACAATAGTCCTGAGGGCACCAATTCCTTCTTTAGGTGTGTGTTTGTGGGATCAGCGTGGACACTGCTGTCTTGCAGAGACATTTGTACTGGTTTTGGCTGGGGTACAGTTAATTTTCTTCATTGTAGCTTGTATGGTGCTGAGTTTTGAATTAGTGATGAAAGCAGTGTTAGCAGATACGTTTTAGTTTAGTAGAACCTGTGGAATGCTTTTACAGCCTCAAGGCCTTTTCTGATGCTCACACTGTCCCAGCAGCGAGGAGGCTGCAGGTACACAAGAAGTTGAGAGGAGAAACAGCTGGAACAGCTGGCCCCAACTGACCATAGGACACCATGTGTGCCAATAAAAGCCACAAGGAATCAGGAGAAAGGAGTATGTTCCCCCAAGATGAAATTCCTCCTCCCTCTCAGTAAATACCTAATTTATGTAGAGGATTTTGTACAGCCTTGGCTCTGCTCGGGACATGTGTTCCTACAGCTTCATTGCTCTTTATAGTATCTCCCCCCAGTTTAGATCTGTACCTTTCCTGCCATGCCATCATCTCCCATGCCTCCCCCAGTACCTTGTGCCTTCCCAGCTACCTTTTCGCTTCCAAAAGCTGTTGAATGATGAGTATTTTGTTCATTCTGTTTGTGTGTTGCATGTGTCTCTCCTATGTGTTTTTTTTTTTTCCTCTCTCTCTAAGTTAAAATTCTTCAGACTGTGGTCCTTCTGCCTTTTCAAACAGTGCCTGGAACAGTTTGACTGTTATTTTGTAGCTCCTTAGGCCATTCTAATACATATGATGAAGACTTTGTCAACTTTGTCAAATTTTCCATGAAGGTAATATTAACAGTTATAGAGAAAATTTTGAAATAGTGAATAACTTTGTCTTTTCATGAGAGGTATTCAGTCTAGGAGTTATGACATTGGGAAAAGAACAGCACTTGAAGGTAATAAGGTGATTTTTATGGAAAACCTAATGGGGTAGTGTCACTTAGTAGGTCATTTTAAAACTAGGCATGTCTTGAACTGCGCAATAACATTATAGAACTGAGTGCAGAATGTCTTGCACTGTGGCTCATGGTCTTTAACTCTATGTACTGTGTTAACCATTTGATCTGTCTCTAACAGAATAGATTTTGATAATAATGTAGATATTACACCCCCTATTTGTTTAAATGCACATTACTGTTGTTGTGACTCATTTTATAACTTTGTTGCGCCAAGTGACATGTTACACACGTGAGTTGGAAAGCTGTGGAAATTGAGTCCTGTCATTCACTGGACCAACTGAACAACATACTGGGTGATAGGAACGTGTCTGGTTCTTCCAGTCTGGTTTAGATTTACAGGAAGTGTTTTTTTTGTGGAGCATTTTGACATTTCAGTACTGAAACAAGTAAAGCTTACCTACGGATAGCCAAGAAATTAAAGTCACAGCTAACCAATTTCAAAGCTTAGGTTTTGCCATTTCAGGGTGTTTCATAAACCCTGAGCTAAATGTTGCAACACTTCCTGATTTCACATGCCCCGGAAGAGAGAGCAGTGGCAGGTTGATGTCTATCAACTCCAGTATTCATATCACAAAGTAATGGCAGTGGGAAGGATCAGCTTAAGTAGATGATACAGTAAAAGCATGTACCTAAGTGGATAATGGGAATGCCATCCTGAATCTCCTGAGGGATGGTAATCCATAGCAATCGAGGTGACTCAGAGGCACAGAAGAAGTGGCTGGATGACTTGGATGTTAATGTGTGCAGACAGAAGCGGCTGTGCACTTTTCCTGATGGCCCCTAATGGCAGTGCCGCATTCTCCGTGTCCCGCACGCAGCTGTCTGTCAGCCTGGGCGCGTTCCCTGGCACATTGGTGGAGGTGCAGTTTGGGCATTTGCTCAGAAGAATTTCGTGGCTTAGCAAATGAGTAGCAGGGAGAGACAGCTGATGGCTTCAGAGGTGAATCATAAAAAGCTGAAGCTTTAGAAGTTGTCACAGAAAGAAAGAATTGATCCAGGTTTGAAAAGGGAACATATGTTGGGCTGGACCAGATTTTGAATCACCTGTATCTTGTGTGAGAATAAGTACCAGTGCCCTGACCTGTAAACTGTTGTACTTGATCAAAATAGCAGGACTCTTTTAAACTCATTTTTCATTTGTATAATACCTTATACAGAGCTGTTGAGACTCAGGCTGAGATTCTGTGCTCCATTGTTTGTACCTTAGTCTCCTACTGCATTAAAAGGATGTTTTTTCCCCTCCAGCATGTACTTGACTGTATCCTGTTTGTTTTTCCGCCCTATTCTGAATAGGGCAGAAATATTCTGAAAAAACAAAAATCAGCCATGGTTGGGAACAGAACAGCACATAGGATAGGAAACTGCTTGGAAGCAATACAGAGAATCTTGTATTCTCGGTGTCTGAGGTCAGAAATGAAAGCTTGTTTAGTTTTGGTCTCCCCTTCTCATCTTCCCTCCTGCCCCAATCCCCAAACCAGTCATATTGTCAGAGTCCTTTATTCTTATGGAAGATGGAGAGTAGTTTAAGAGATGACTTCATTTAAATCTATATCTCTGCCTCAGAGAGTGTCTCTAGTGTCCTTAAGAAGAAAGTAGTAAAGCACTGTTTATTTCTGACAGCTTTATTAAGAGATTAAATGTTAACTTTTATGCCACTCTTATGAAACTGGTGAGCTAGGGAGCAACTAGTCCATCCAAAAGGCTGCTGCCTGACTCTGTGAGGGCTGCACTGGTACAGTGCTCAGGGTACCTGTGCTGGGTGGAAGGCATTCCAAAAGCCTTGACACAAGGAATACAATCAAAGAAAGGTGTGCTGGCACAGGAAAAGGCCTGGATGGAGTAAAGAAACATATCTGAACCATGTCAAAAGTTGGTCTCTTTTAGGTTTAAGTAGAAGCTTAGTAAATGAGCACCTAAGCAGAACACATTGATTAATATTCAAGCTCTAGCTGACTGAAACTCCTCCTGTTTGGGGAACTAAGGGAGGTTACAGCCACCATACCACCTCAGGCAGTAAGGAGTATCTGTTTGTATCACTCAGCTACTCACTGTGTTTCTGTGTGCTCAGATACCCAAACCCTTGTTGGTTATTTCACAGCAGCTAAGCTATGGTACTTTTCCTGTTTCACAGACGTGAGGAGCAACAGCTTAAGTTCAACCTATTCATTTCAGCTAATGCATTTAGAGGTGTTTTCTGCTGCAGGCTAGGAATATGAAAACAGCAGAGCTCAGGCACTGAATCGTAACTAAATAATGCATCTCAATCCTTTAGTCTTTCTGCCTGTGCTGTGCTACTTAATCTTCTGAGGACTAATGGGTTTAGGAGTAAGTGGACATCTGGATGAATCATGGCAGAGGGTTGGTGTGGAGAGTCAGTTTTCCCTCTCTAAAACAAAGCTTTATCAAAATCTATGCGTCACTGCACGTAAGCCAGTACAAGTGCTACTTGCCCTGTAGCGTCACATGCATAAATGTACATTATATTCATAATACATGATCAACAGGTCTAAGAGAGGCAGAGGTGGTACATTAGCACCACAGGATCCTTGAGTCCCAGTGGATGATGGCAACATTTCCTCTTGCCCGGAGGACAGTGTTCCTTGTTTAAAGAAAAGCCCCAATTCTCTTGTAGATTGATTTTTTCATACCTACTTGCAAAAATCTGTATCGCATAAAACACTATTATTATATGTAACCCTTTCCAAATGACAGAAAATTCCACCAAAATTGTAATAATCCTGGCCCACCACTACAAAACTGAGCAATTGTATTTAGAGGGAAGAGCAGAATCAGCATCTGAGTTAATCCTGGCTATAGTATTCCAGCATGGTTCTGGGCCCTGCTGCACTACTGGAGATACCATTCTTCCCCTTATTCTCTTATTTAACTGCTAGGATCCAAGAACATCATCTACATACTCAGGAATGCTCTTGGAGGTGTAAGAGATAGCATAGAATTCTCCCCTAAGAGACTTTATTGGATAGTCTGTTCAGGTGTCAGCCTAGTTAGGAAGTGATGCACTTTTCAGTAGAAACAATTTCAGAGCCCTTGTGGCTCCTGAGGGATGTTGCCTCTGCCAGCACAGGTGCTCGGGCCCGCTGTGCAGGTGAGAAGATGCCTTGTGGTCAGCACAAGTGGGAACAACCACACCAAGGGTAGGGGAGGGGAGGTTCGAACTCTGAATTTCTGCTAAAAGACAGGAGCTGTTCTTTTGTGAAACACTTTATATTTGATATAAATGTTGAGAAATAGAAGCACGCATCCACCTCAAAGTAGTCATAGATGTACTCTATTCTTGGCAGTCAGGCTTTGTGATGTATAAGAGCAGTTTTCCCATATTCTTCTACACATGGATAGTTATTGTAGCTATGTATAACAGGAGTATGAAAAAGGAGCGAGATATGGAAAGGAGCTTTTTTTTTTTCTCTGAGCTAACAATGTGAAGCCAGGGAGCTGTGCTCTGCTCCATGACAGATGTGTTCTAGGCTGATGTGTTTGTGTGTCACAAAGAAATTGCAGAATGACAAGCTGAGATAACGTGATAAAGAAAATCATATATGATTTTGCTCTTCCATACCATGTGGTGAATGGAAAACAGACTAATTTATTTATTGACATAAATAGGCTTGACATCTTGCGTTTCATGTTCGACTTCATTGTCTGAAAAGCCCTTACACCTCTCAAGGCATCTTCTCATCCAGAGTTCTTTATAAAAAACAGAGAGAAATCATTGCTTCCAAGATGTGATTCCTCTGACCTATTTTAGATGTGCCTCTTTGGACAAGATGATCCATGCTGTAGTAAAAGTGTCAGTTGTCTTCCACTGGTTATACAAGGATAACTAACTGAGGTGTCTACTTTGTAAGCACCTAAAGTTACGTGAGATGAATCATGAATCCCCATGTGACTGAGTAATGCTCTGAGTCAACCCAGCGCTGCTTCTAGCAGTGGGAGGATCACAGGTGTGGGGCTTTTCAGGTGCTAGTTAACTTCATGTATCAGTGTGTCCCTGGAGGCATTTGTCATTCTCCTTCATTCTCTCATTCATTTAGGATCACTGCCAAGAGTTGCACTGCTTTGTTTTTCTGCCTCCACGGTGAGAGAAGCTGCATAATGCGGCACCGAGCCTGGAGCCTAATTTGTACAGGCTTCTTTGTGAACTTAGGACAAAACTTACTTGCCCCGTCAGCATCCTCTGCACTGCTGAGTGTTTAGAAGCAAATGTGATAAAGAAAGTAGAAATGCAATTAACAAAGACCAATAGATACAAAAGCCCAGAGCCAGTTTTAGCTACTCTTTGTCGATCCCGGCTGCCACCACACCAACGCTGAGACATGGAGTAATTGCAAAGTCGATAGCCGTGGCCTGGCTTTCAGTAATGATTTCAAGTCAGTCGTGATATGCTGTGGAAAGCACTGCAGTCAGCTTGGAGTGTTCCTTCCTGCTCCAAGAAGTTTTGAGGCAGAGCCTTTTCTCCTTGTTCCAGTGACTTGGTGCCTGAGAGCTTTGTAGCCTGCCAATGCAGGCCATGCATCCCTTTGTCTACTTTATCCACAGAGAAAAAAAGTCTTAAGCACAGTACATGTGCCTCTTTGGATAGAACTTAGCAGTTTACTTTTCACCTCTCACTATAGACATTTGTCAACCCCTAGCTTAAGGACAATTGCTGCCCTCAGGGAGACCCCACTGTATTTTCCTACAATATTTTGAAGATTTTTGGAAAAGAGAGAGTTTCCATATTTGGGTTCAAACACTGGGGTAGTCCTTGTCATACAGCATGCTACACTGTGAAGTTAGACAGTGTTTAAACAAAGATCAGAGGAGAACATCTGGATGCATTGTTAATGTTAATGCCCTACGGTTGAGCTGCAGTTCTCTAAACAGTAACAAAGTTGGAAAGCATCTGTAAGGAGCACCAGGGACCTGTGGCCTGAGGATTTAAATCTTACGCTTTGTGTAGCCCAAGCACCATTTAGTTGTTTATAATATTTACAGTGCTTCTGGTGTGCAAGAGATATTCAGTGTCCTAAAATTCCATTCAGTGTGCTTTAAAAATGTCTTGAGAACAATTGCGATCTACTTACCAGGTCCTGCAAAAAAGATCCCAGTTGTTTAGGTTGCTGAAATACTTTTTGAAAGGTCCAGGACTGTGAGAGAGGAGAATTTTGTGCAGGTATTTGGTGCAATTAAGCAATGGCACAGAAGAGAAAGAATGTTGTAGGTCTCCGTGATCCTTGTTTCAGTGTAATGTTGTTCCATAAAAATACAAAGGACTGAGATAATCCTTGATATGAAAAATATAAAGGCTGAGAAAAGCTGTGTGAAGAAAAAGGCAGCATTTTTTGATACAGAAAATTCCATGTAGTATTAATGCTAGTGGTGAGATATACACTTTCCTACAGAATCATCCCAAATAAGAAGGATCTTTTAATACTGTAATATGTTTTCCACAATAGCAAAAAGAGTTCTTTTGATAGGAGTTGGGTCAAGGTAATGTATTTGAGAGCAGAAAAGCAAATTGATTCTTTGCCCTGAAGATGAAGGCCAAGCTGGCCATCAGTGCTTTCTTCTAAGCCATTTGTGCGAGTCTTTCATGCCATTTCTCTTGTTACAGTGAAGGTAACAACTGACCACATTCACAGGCACAACAGAGGCCATGTGAACAAGGATCTGCCTCTTTGGCAGAGACCCTTGGGGATGTGGCTGAAAAACACTAATGGTGGGGAATCTCCTTGCTTCAATTAAGCAGTTCTGGAGACTGCTGTGCTTGCCAGCTCACTCCACACCTGAATGCCATGTGGCAGTCAAAGTGCAGTTCTTAATTACCTCACTCACTGACCTCAAGCTGTTTCAATGAAGGGTACAGTAAGTCCAGTCCTGTTCACACACGGTTTTCATCCTAGTTTTCTGAAATTATAAATTTAGAAGAGGGAAATTCAATATTAGAAATTCTTGCTGTTAAAACAAGCAAGCAAAACCCCCTTTGTACCTGGCCATACTAAGCATAACATAAATAGGTTGATCTGGGATTGTGAACTACAAAAAATAGTAAAAATTAAATTACTTGCCCTTCCCTGATCCCCCATGAAATCCTCATATTGATGGTAGCTTATAATTTGAAAATAGTAATCAGGATGATGGATTTTCTAAAGACAAGGTGGATGTAATTCCTACAAGCCTGATCTACACAAGATGGTAAGTTTGAGTTTCAAATCAGTTGATGGATGGGTAGAATTAGGTGCATCATGAGAAAATGCCAAGAGCCTAGAGTCAAGACTACAGCTTTGGGGCTTCAGCTGGAGATTTTAAAGTTAGGTCTGGGTAGGATGTCCTCAGTTGAGGCAAGTTAATCCAGTTAGCATGAAAAAACAAACCTTAAGCTATTTGAGAGGGTGGGTTGACTCATGACCAAAGCTTTACCTTTGATTTCACAGTGCTTTGTGGCATTGCTGCTTAATTCTTTTAATTTCAAAGAGTTTGTTTCTTTAGGAACTGTCTCATCTAATCATGATTTCTGTCTGTTATGATGAAGATGTTCCATTCTGAGTGCATCAGCCTATTTCAGCCAAGTCTGATGGAGAATTAATAGTTTAAACATGCTTACTTGAAAATAACAGCTAGAATTAAGAATGAGTTCCTCTTCTCCTTCCCTTCCCCACAGCAAGATTTCCACCAAAGTTTCAGAGTTTACACTGTAATAAATTTCAGTCAAATCCCATCATAAAATAGAAATCTCTATAAATCCAGTTTTATTAACTCTCCTGTGCACTCAACTACTTCCTCTAAAGAGAAACAAAGACAACCTCTAAAAAGACATCGAAACATTAGAGGTAAGGAATACTCATTTCCCTGGAACTATACCTGGACGCCAAATAAAATTACTTTCTTGCTTTACACTTGTCTCTCTGCTGAGGATGACTTGTCTTCTCTGCTAGAGAAGTTTCACAGCAAAATTCCTAAGCTGATATTTTTCTTTTTTTCCTTTTCTTTTTTTTCCCCCCCTTATTTACGAGCAATATAATGACTCCTCTTCCAGCTTGTAAAAGCCAAATGCTTCTTCTTCTCACTGACCCAGAATTTAACATTTCTCTTTCCTCTGGAAACCTTTTACCCCTTGGTGAGTTTGGAGCCAGCACAGCTTAATCTCTTTTAAACTCAGATCTGTGTGAAGTATGAGAACACAGGTGTGAGTGGAGCTTTGGCTTAAAATAGCAAACAGTAGTAAAGTAGCCGCTGTTCATTTAGGAGAAGATAACAAATGAGGCCTCCCAGGAGTCAGCAGTGCAACTCCTCACTGTTTCTCATCTAAATAAATGATCTAAATAGAGATAGCAATGGTAAACAAGAAAATTCCACTGATAGCAAAAGTATCAGGGAGTAATAAGCCCAGAGCAAACACCAGAGTGTTCAGGGGTTTTTGATCTACTACATCTGCAAATACATAATTGTCAGTCTTTCTGGCAAAAATAATTAAGATAATAAGCACAAATAAATGTGACTGAGCAGCACTGTGTTATACAGATGTTTTAGCAAAGACCTTGAAATAAAAAAAAACCAAACAGAACCTTGATCTAAACTTTAAAATGAAGAATTAGCAGCAAGCTAGGATACCACAGCAGAATGCTCCAAAATACCCGGGTCTTAAGGGCTGTTGTTTGGAAATGTGCCCCATTAGAAACAGGGTTTTCTGAATATGAGCACCATCGTGACTAAACAGCCTGTCAAAATTAACTGAATGTTTCCTTTCCTATTTTTTGCCTGGGGTTTAATTTATTTAAGTTATTTTTATCAAAACACTAGAATCAATTTAGACAACTACAAACAAAAGATTGTTCATTAATCATCGATATTTTGCTCCTGTGGAATTTTTAACCTCTTCCATAATATTTAAAGTGGATATATTCTGCCAACCTTCCCAATGCTGCTGCTTGTTGTAAATGTCTCTGTAAGCTCAGTCTCATAAGTAGGTGTTTTCCTGAGTCTCTGATCACTTTCCTTTTATCTTCTGACCTTCTATTCCTGTTCTGTGTTTTTTTTGTGAAGGGCAAGCAAACTGAAGCTCAGTGGCTAAAGCACCTAAGAGTAGCAGCACTGAGGAGATTCTAGTCAGAATTATTGCATGCCATCCAGTCCTATAAAGATATATTGTATGATATTAAGAAATTGTCTCTAGATAGTGGAGTATCTGAACAGATGGGTGAAATAAAACAAATCCACATGCATCTTTTTGTGAAGAGCAGATGCCACGTGATTATTTCAGAAGCAGAAGGGAAACCAAGCTCCTGCTGATCTGTGTTACGGAGTTATGTGTTATCCTCACTCTTCCTTAACTGTGCGCTAGTTGGTTGTGTTGGTGTGGTTGGTGTCTGGTGAGCCCTTAGAGAGAAAAAGAAAATTGTTTTCTTCAAAGAAAAAGGATCACCCTGATGGATGAGAAGATAAAAATTGCACTGATAACTTGTTCATAAAGAAAGGAGTGAACTAGGCTAAGAAGGAGCAAAAGAGAGCATGCCTGCCAGGATGTGAATTAAATAATTGGCAAAGCAAGTGATTCTGTGCTCAAAGTGATCAAAAATAAAGATAATCTTATACTCTGCATTTGTAATATGAAGGTAAGTGAGCCTTTTGGGTGTCTGAAAAAAAATCAGGCTTCAGAATAGAGAATTCTGTGGATTTCTGGTCAGGAAGAGAGAAGCCTGAACATGCTGACCAACAGAGATGGAAGAGAAAGGGGAAAAAATTGAAACAGAATTTTGCTGAATACCAAAGTATTGATCTGCTGATATTGCAAGATATTTTACTCCCCTGCAGGCTGAAGGCTGTCCTTGTTGCAGTGAGAAAAATTCTCAGCAGCTACGCAAGTCCTTTGCCAGGGAATAGCCCTGGAGCTGATATACACAGTGCTAGGGAACAAAACATGATGCAAAGGACATTTTTCTGATTTTGTTGGAGTTTTTTTGGTTTGGTTGTTTGAGTTTTTCTTCAGGCTGAGTGGTGGTGGTGTTTTTGTGGGCTTTCTTTTTCCACAGATACCTTACTCTTGAAAAGCCTCTCATCTTTTGGCATTATTCTCTGTGAAGAAACCTCTCTGCCCCAGCTGACAGCCTGAGTTCTTTCCTGCGTACCTGTGATACTTCAACGGGTGTTTTGTGCTCTGGGTGTAGGATTTCAGAATGTGGATCACCTTTGCATTATGCTGCATTCCCTCTTACCCTCCCACCTCTGATATGCTCTTGAGAACTCTGCTTAGTTCAGTGTGTTCAGAAGCACCCCCAGCACCCCCACTCTTTGTGTGCAGTGGAAATCTGTGGCACCACGTAAATAACCAATAATGGCACGGTGCAAAGGGAAATAAATGTAGCACAAACTTAATGAAAGCAATAGTGGTAATGACAGCTACCCAAAAATTACTTTGCAAAACCCAAAGTCATGGGCATTACAGTGTGTTAGAAGCAAGTTCTTGAGTTTGTTTGTATGTAATCAACAACTAAGAGTATTTTTCTCCTCAGTGGTGTTGGTGGGTTCGGCTACCCTTGACACGTCCCTTTGTCCAGAAGACACAAAGAGCAGCTCACAGCTCTCTTGGCAGTAAACTACAGTAGCCCAGACAGACTTGAGGACTGAGAAGACAGCTAATTGCCAGAGGACAAGAAAAATGAACTTAAAGAGAATATCTAAGTGTAAAACTTCAAAAATAATGTTAGTTTGGAGTCTTTTAGTTTTGCTTGGAAAGAAGGCATTCTTAAACATTTCTTATTTATTTGTATTATAGTTGTGTCCCAGAGTTGCTGTCACGGGCCAGTGTCCCATTGTGCTAGGGACTTCAAACAGAAAGATAAAATCAAACAGAAAGAAAAAATCAAATGGATAAGGAGCAGAAAGAATCTTGGTTAGTCTCCTCTTGTCATTGTTGGATCCTTTAGGTGGTGTCAGACAAGAGTGAAAAGAGAGGAGATGACTTTGTTGTTAATGGGGAGTGAGGGTGGGCAGTTCTTTCAGAAGAAAAACTTCAAAAGGAAAAAAAAACAGTTTGAAAACTAAAGATTTAGAGCTTTTTACCCTTTTCACCGATATATGACCTCATTAGAGTATAAGAGAAGAGATAGGTAGGATATATACTTGCACAGAATTCTGTAGTGCTGCTGACCTAAAATATTGAATGAGCACGGACCATCCTTCAGTTTTCTTTAATTAAAACAAATGTATTGAGGATGCAGTGCTATAATCCATCACTGAATTAATGGAAAGGAGAGAAGCTTCAGTCCTAAATTCTATCTAAGTACACTAATTTTCCATTTTATCGCCTTCTAGTTTTTACCTAATTGTTTTGTGGAGATGTTTTCTCTTCTGCTGATATGCCAGTGCCTCACAGAAACCACCCAAACTGAGGCTGTTTGCCTGATCCCAGCATGTGCCCTGCTCTGTTGTTATGGTAATTTAACTACAGGAGGAACAAAATCCATCAACTGAGCAAGTGTGGATTTTTACTTAACAAAACTTCCTGAGAAACCAAAGTCGTGAAAGACATCTGAAGTCTGATGCAACAAAATATCTGGGGCAGGGGGAGGAACCAACACCCTCTCCCTGACTCCTTTCTGTGCACATAACCCACATAGCTCAGGGAAGTGCTTGTTGCTCCTGTTCACATCTCCCAGCAAACCTATCTGTGTGTTTTATATGTAAGTGATAGAGGAAATAGGTGCAGATTCTGCATTGTTTTACCATTCTCACAGATCTCATCTCTGAAATCTAATTATTCTAGTCTTTAGAAAAGGTGATTTTCTCTGCAATGCAAAAAGCAATGTCATTGATAGTATGGAGTCTGAGTGGCTCCTGTAAGTAACTGATGTAATACAGGGCCATCTTCTGCCAGTAGCTGGTGGCTCTGTGAGGTCTTAGGAAGAGAAACAAAAGACTTCTGAGTAAATTGCCAGAAAGGTTTCACTTCTAATATTTAATGGGTTTGTTTTCCTTAGCTGTGGAGTGAGAGCTGTACCAAATTACGGATTTTTTTCAGTCTTTCTAATCTTATGGTGTCTTCTAAAAAAATTTTTTGGAGGTTTTTTCTGCAGATTTCTGTCCCATTGCTTAACTAGACAAAAAATAGGGTGATATATAGCATAACTAATTAGTGACTGTGAGATAAAAAGATAGATTTGCACTCTACATTTGCATTACACAAGGTTAGACCTTTTAAATTAGATGAAACACCATTAATAATCAAACAAATGAGGTCAGATCCATTGTTCTTTTCATTCTCTGCACTTCTGTTAAGATAATTTTACACTTCTGCTCCACAATTGAACAATTATTAGTTTCCTAAATGCTACATGAGTTTTGACAAAAAAAACCCCTGCAG
Source organism: Rhagologus leucostigma (assembly GCA_013397725.1). Classification (NCBI taxonomy): domain Eukaryota; kingdom Metazoa; phylum Chordata; class Aves; order Passeriformes; genus Rhagologus; species Rhagologus leucostigma. The sequence goes on from VZTD01000675.1 coordinate 100,030, forward strand.
AATCAAAATAAGTAATTTTATATTCAGCAAAAATGGTTTTCACATTGGCCTGCATGAAATATTATTCAAGCCAATTATCACAATATGTGGACATGTATAATAGATAAGATACAGGGAATATAATACTCTATGGCACTCTATCAACAGTGTTTTGCAGCAGAAATGTGTAATGATCGTATATGTAGCCACTGAAATGTGGGGCATGAATAAATTGCTTTTCCCACTTGAACTTTTGATATGGTGGGAATGTGTGTCACCAGTTCTGCCTGAAGGTCTGGTCTTTTCTGCAGGGCAATACTCAGCCCAAAGGACTGTGCTTGTGTTTCCTCTAACAGAGTTATTAGATCTGGTCTGGCTTGGGGTTTTTTGGGTGATTGAGGAGCAGGGATGACTCTTTCTGAAGGAAGTGGATTATACCAATGGTGGATTACACCGTATTAATGGTGGGTGATGGTAGTTCTGATTTCTCCCAGATATTCAGGTACCTAGATCCTCAGTCCCATGAGAAACATGTGACTGGGCTGTGCAGAACTCCTTCCCCAGCCTTTATTACCCTGGAGACCCCGTTCTGAACGACCTGACACCTTATTCACAACCAGAGGCAGAGGGAAGGTGTTACTTCCTTTTATGCACAGGAATATAATTTTATCTGCACAAATTAGATGTGTATTAGGAAGCTGTAGATTTGTTATCCCTGCCATTCCTCGCCTTCCTAATGAAGCCTAGTTCATGCTTACCTTCATCTTCCAGGCCTATTCATTACTATTTTATTTTCCTGCTCTGAAATGCTCTGGTAGCCCAGATCCTTCCTTTCTGCTTAGTTACATTTGCTCCACATGTTTCCGCTTTTGCCAGTTCAGCACCTCTGGGAGCAAAATCAGCTGCTGAACACTTGAGACTTTCCTTTGAAGTATTTTATTTAACATAGTTGGACAGCCAGAGGATGACAGGAGAGTCAGGATGAAACAAGAAAGAATTTAATGGCATAATGTTTCTAGGCTAACTATTTGTCCTAGTTTGAAAGCAA